>CM053591.1:42856804-42891568 GCA_028646515.1 Pseudochirops corinnae | reverse complement strand
GTTCCTCATGTTGTGGTGACCTCCAACCATAAAATTATTTCCGTTGCTACTTCATAACTGTAATTTTGCTACTGTTATGAATCGTAATGTAAATATCTGATATGCAGGATGTATTTTCATTGTTACAAATTGGACATAACCCACAGGTTGAGAACCATTAGTGTAGGAGCTCCTTGAAAGCAAGGACTGTTTTTTACCTTTCTTTACATCCCCAGTGCTGGGCACATAGCAAGGACTTAATAAATATTTATTGGGTGACTGACTTGCTTTGTGTCCCCTCTGCTTAGTATAGCGTTCATCACATAATTCTTTAATAATGAATACTTATTGATCTATCAAGAAGGGTTGTGATAATCAGGGATCCTCTAATTATTGAAGTTATATTATGAAATTGTGAAAATAACCAAGAAATACCCCCTCCAGGATACTACTGAAGACCATTTCATTGATTGAAAGAGATTCAGTTTCATCTGACCATATGACCATTCTGAATTGTCTGTGATTTCCTATCTAAAATCAGTGTTATTCTTTTGCTCTTGGTCTAATGTTACTAATACTTGCATTATGACAGGGTAGAGTAGTGAAGGAGGAAATTCAATTTGTCCATTATATCCATACTTTCTTTGACAGAATTCCTAAAGATTACCTTGAGAGATAGAACTTGATGGAATAAAATAATCACAATTCATTGTAGACTGCTCCTTCCAGAGATCTATTTTATTGGCCCCTAATCTGCTATTAGCTATTTGTATAATTGTCAGGTTGATAAGGCAGCTTTGTAACAGTCTCTCATTTGGTGAATTGATGATTTCCACCATGATGGTCACTAATCGGTTAGGCTTCTAATTGACTAGTAAACAGGTTGGTAAACCTAGGACAGGTACAGAGGTTTTGAATGGGAATGGAGGTATATCATAAAGAAATTTAACTTATGATGAGTCAAAATATGTTTTACTGAATTATTTTGTCCATTTGTGGTGTAAGTTGTTTATTAGTAACCAGTTTAGCCAAAGTGCAGGTGTAAGTAAACCCTGCTACAACTGACTCATCTGAATTATGATGGTCATCTGGGAAAAGGAGAGCTTTATGGTTAAGCCTAGGAGAAAGGTAGATGTCTTGAGTCTGTGGTGGTGGTATGCAGACTGAATAAACCTTAAGCATAAATAACACAGCTCATTCCAGGCCACATCCTGGTTGAATATCAGGTTCAAGTTAGCCATAGTTCTTATTTCTACACTTGCTAGGGCTAATTGATTTGTTTTTCAGTAGCTTTCATTCAAAGTGGGTGTCAGAGCATCAAATAAGGTGCTCTGCCTTACTCATTCTCCCCTAGGAGGAGAATGAGGCCCCCTTGTAATCTGCCTCAACAGCTAGTAACTTCAAGAAAACTTGAAGTGAACGTTTGGAACGCAAGAGAGGAAACCTGGAAGTTTCTTCTTCTACTTAGTAAGCTTGTCTGGAGTACTGATATGATAGAATTTGGTTGTGCTAAAATAAGTTATAATCAGTTCTTCATTCTAGGGCATAGAGGAATTGGCTTTCCTCACTGAAAATAATTTACCCAAGTCCAAAAGGATGTGATTTGCTTTGGTTGCATTGATTATTTATCTGGTCCTTGGGTTTCAGCTGAGTGATTCCCTTAAGGTGCAAAGAAGCTTCATTAGCATACTCCAATCTTTTATCAAAAGGAAGACATGTGTAGACACTCCTTGTCATGAAGCAACTTGCTTTTGTCACTAACTGGTTCCTGATTTAAAACATCTAACTCTTTTTTGCTTGTTCTACTGTAGCTTCCTTGTTTGGTTAGATGTGATTACTCTCAACATCTTATCCTATTCTCCCTGTCTCTTTGGTTTTCACAGCTATCTGCTTCATTAGATGTGGCAGTTTGGAATATCTGCCCCCATCATTGTACTTTTAGATTTTGTCACTTAATTGAACTACAAGGGCAATTTGGTCTTGCATTTCCTTTGGTCATTATCTTTATTTCCCCTGAAAAACAAGTCATTATAACCCATAGGTCTGAATATATCTGATCTACTGTTTGCTACTTTGTTACCAATTTATAATCTGACATCAAGGACCAAAAATGTCACCTCTTCAAGTCTGTCCACTTAACTCATTGGAGATCATTGTTTTAAATCAAGTAGGTACTTTTTACCACCCCTCGTCTGAAAATCAGACCTACTACATCAACCATAGTATCAATCAATATCTCCTACTATCATGCTAACTAGGTATAGTTACCCATAAGTAATTTCCTCACTAATAGACTAGAACATTCTGATCTTATGTCATTACATTGGTGATTATCCTTCAGACCAAAATTCAGACTCCATGGAAGCTTCTTGATGGAAAAGAGGGGGTGATGCCCAGTTTGCAAGTTTTGTCATGCTATTTCTATTAAGACAGAAGGGTATGCCAGGAGTAGTGTAGTACCTACTGCCGGAACAGCTGGGGTTGGTGGATCACTTGAGTTAGGGAGTTCTGACCTTTAGTAAGGCTAAAGCTGTTTGAGGGTCCAAAATAAGTCCTGCCCTACTATGGGTGAACTCCAGGAATTGAGGACCATCAGGCACCCTAAGAAGGGGCAAACCTGCCCAAGGTTAAAAAAAATGGAGTAGGTTAAAACTTCATGACAATTAGTATTGGGATTGGACCTGTGAGGGGCCACTACACTTTAGGACTAGGTGAGATTGGGAGACTGAGTCTTAAAAAAACATCTGATTCCTTATGTCTTTCTACTTTTGTTCAGAGTATGCCTTTTGCTAAGTATTGTATAAATTTAAGTGAGCTTTACATAGTAGAGTGTTGAATGTGTTAGTTCTGGAGGCAGAGGACCTGAGAGAGAAGGGAAGGAAACAAAGGAAGGAAGGGAGAAGGAAATAAGCAAGGAAGAAAGGAATGAAAGGAGAGAAGGAAGGAAGAAGGAAGAAACAAATGTCTGGTTGGCACAGTCTAATGTTAAAAAAACAAAGCCCCAAACCAAAAAATAATAAGGAAGCTACAAGGAATCACAGGATAACTGGTCTTTGTAACTTTGTATACTTCTTGCTACTTCCTGGTTCCCACTCCATGGCTTTTTTGTTTTGAAACTCCTGTGGTTGGTCTGTCTAATTTGGGATAGCTCTCTCAAAATCTCATCTTACTCAGCTCTTTTTACATTACTTTTTGTTTCTGCCTGTTTTCTTGGATTTTGTCATTCCAGGCTCCCTTTCCCATCATTGGATATAACATCCCAAAGGAAGTCTTATCCCAGCTTCAGGCTGCAGCTGCTGGCTGTTAACCCTTCACCTCTCATTGCAGAATAGTAGAGTTCTGTCAGCATTATTCCTGAATCACATCACTGATACAATTTCATTTCTGATATCTCACTCTAGCACTTAGCACAGTATTTAGCACATAGTAGGCATCTAATAAATGCTCATTGGTCAACAGATATATTTAAGGAATTTTTTTAAAATTAATTTACAGCTTTGGCAAGTTGCATTTGTTTGTTTGTTTTACTGGAACAAGACTCTGTCATTCATTTGTATTCCTCTTTGGTGACCTGTTTCAATTTGTGTTATGTGGCATACCTTTTTCCATCCAGGCTAGTCAAGAGAAGGTCCTTATTAACTTCTTATTCTAAGGTAACCTCTATGTTCCAGTGGTAAGTTTGTAAATACTGAGAAGGAAACCATAAGAGTCTGCTTCTGCAAAGGCAGATATAAACTGAATAGCTTTTAAGGAGATGGCATGACCTGTAGGTGGATAAAGCACTGGATCTGAAAATAGAAAGCCCCAAGTTCAAATCTAGCTTCAGATACTTACAACCTGTGTGACCTTGGAAACAAAATAACTCAATCTCTGTTTATCTCAGTTTCCTCAACTATAAAATGGTGCTAATAGGATTTACCTATTCTTGTGAGGATCCTGTGAAATTATATTGGCAATAAATGTTTAACATAGTGCGTTACACATATAAAATGCTTACCATCATCATCATCATCTTTATACCGATCATTCCAACCCTGAGCATGCTGAACCTAATGGCCTTTAATCTCTCTAAGTTATTATATATGTAAAATTATATATTTATGCATATGTATGTATATATACATATATAATTGTATGTGTATATATACTCATACCTCATTTTATTGTGCTTCACAGATAATTTGTTTTTTACAAATTGAAGGTTTGTGGCAACCATGTATCTATTGGCACCATTTTTCCAACAGCGTGTTCTCACATCATGTATCTTTGTAACACTTTGATAATTCTTGCAATACTTCAAACTTTTTCCTTATTGTTATTATATCTGTTGTGGTATGTATCTGTGGTATATATATGTTTATATCTGTGATCAGCGATTTTTGATGTTACTACTGTAATTGTTTTGGGGCACTCTGAGTCTCGCCCATATATGGCGGCATACTTAATAAATGTCATAAGTGTGTTCTGACTGCTCCACTGACTGACCATTCCTATCTCTCTCCCTGTCCTTGGGCTTTCCTGTTCCCTTGAAACACAATGTTGAAATTAGGCTAATTAATAGCCCTATAATGGCCTCTAAATGTTCCAGTGAATGGAGGAGTCAATTAAGGTGGCAAACTTCATTGTTGTCTTATTTTAAGAAATTGCCACAATCACCCCAACCTTCAGCAACCCCCACCCTGATCAGTCAGCGGCCATCAACGTCGAGTCAAGACCCTCCACCAGCAAAAAAGATTATGACTCACCGAAAGCTAAGATAATAGCATTTTTTTTAGCCATGAAGTATTTTCAATTTAAAGTATGCACTTTTTTTAGACATAACTCTATTGCACACTTAATAGACTTCAGCATAGTATAAACATAACTTTTATATGCACTAGGAAACCAAAAAAATTTGTGTGACTCACTTTATTGCAGTAGTCTGGAACCAAATCCGCAATATATCTGAGGTATGCTTGTATATAAAATCTGGTTTGTACATAGTTGTTTTACATGTTGTCTCCTCTCATTAGCGTAGCCTTCTTTAGACTTTTTTGGCTCTGGAGGGGAACGGTGGGTATGGTTTTCCTTTCTTTGGAGCACAGTGCCTGACACACAGTAGGTGCTTAATAAATGTTTGTGGATCATTTCTTGAGATCTGTTTTGCTTCCTGTTTCAAGATCCTCCACATCTAAGGCAAAAGAAAAGTGTTTCAGAGGACTTACAAATCCTTTCCTTCTTTTATTCCCTAAGCAGTATCAAAACTAAGGAGGATCACAAGTTCCCCTGCTTAAGTCTTCCTTAGAGGGACTCTCTGACCTCATCTTTTACATTCTTTTTTCTTTCTCTTTTCCTTTATGCTTCAAACCTCTTTCTGCCCCTATCTCTTTTTTTACCTATTCATGTTCTCTGTTTCCTTCTACTGAATCTAGGGCTTTTCCCTCCTCCTTTCTTTCTTTTTGTTTCTTTCCTCTCCCCCATCCCACCTTCTCCACTACTGTGCTTACTTCAGAACTTGTAGCTATCATCCCACAAGTCACTTCCCCAGATAACCTATTAGAATCAAACATGTGAAGGTTGAATGGTACAAAAGAAATATAATTGGTAGTTGTTGGCAGGGTCCCCCAAAAGGATAACAAGAAGGTATCTCCTTGTGCCTTGTATTAATTTATCTGATGTCTCATCATATTAAGCCAGGGGCAAGAATTGCCAGGATTCCAGAGAGATGACTTTTATTGGCTTTATTTGGGATGTGGTTGGGGTTGGTGATGAGGATGATGAAGGAATTAATGTGGTAAGTTCAGAATCAACCAATGAAGAAGTTGTTTGGACTAGATAAAAAGGCAATAAATCCCAGGAGTGTTCTATATTTTCTTACAGGACATCTTGCTTCTAGTCATTCAAAAGTGAATTAAGGCAATGGTGTTGGAGAACAAGAATCATTGTGGTGAAGAGATTGGTGTCAAATTCAAAAACAGGGACCACTAATCTGTACATAAGCATTCCTGCAAGCCACATACTGACTTAGTTTCTAAATCTAATACTGTCTATGTCTTACTGCATTTTAATTTATTTTGCAAAATTGTCCCAATTATATTTTAATCTGGTTTTGAACACTAGGGCAGCATGCTGTTTGGCAGACCTTGTGTTCTACATTTCTGGTGTAAAATATAAGAAACTGTCCTCACGCTCAGGAAGAACTCAGCTGGATCCTACTTCTTGTTGTTATTCACCCTTCATTCTCAAAGAGGGCCAATGACATTAGGTAGGTGATGTTTTGACTTTGCAAGTGAATTGGATTTAAGTGAGGCAGGGCTGAGCAAAGTCACCAGCCTCACTCTTTCCTCCAGAGTCATTGGAGTTCAGTGTCAAGACACAGGTCAAGAAGACTGAAGTTGACTCTAGATGCAGTGGGAGACCTTGGCCTTTTTAAGCTGAGGTCTTTCCCAGGTCTCAGTTTGTCTGAGGCAATACCCACTCAGTGACTAAAGGTTAGG
The DNA here is from genome assembly GCA_028646515.1 of Pseudochirops corinnae. Classification (NCBI taxonomy): domain Eukaryota; kingdom Metazoa; phylum Chordata; class Mammalia; order Diprotodontia; family Pseudocheiridae; genus Pseudochirops; species Pseudochirops corinnae. Next base: position 42,885,113 of record CM053591.1, on the reverse strand, counting down.
TAAGAATTGAGGCAAAAGGTGAATGTAAATAGCAATTGTTTCTGTTCTGGACAGAAATTCTGAGGGGGGATCCTACTTCTAGATATGTAATGGTTGTGTAATGTTTCCAGAAACTCCTTAAGATGAAATTTTCTTACCAGAAGTACCCAACATCAATCACAGATCTGAGCATCTGCCTCCCCCGCAAAAAAATTTGAGAGAAAAAAACTAATATATCCCTTTAGTCTCCCACAGAGTGTGGACAGGGTTCCTGGTATATACAGTACTTTAAACTTTTTAAGATGCTATTTTATTTTTAATGCCACCAATCACTTTTGAGTCCTTTATAGAATAACAGGAATCTTCAAAAGCTGATAGTTTTATGTAACTCAGTTAAGAGTATCAGTTTGTAGCTATATGTCTTTTGGGTAGAACATTCAAGAGCTCCCCAAACAATAATCAACCCTTTATCGAACATTTACTATACACCAGTAACTGTGCTAAATGCTGGGAATACAAAGAAATGCAAAAATTAAAAACAAAAAAAAGTTCTCAGAGTTCACATTCCAATAATAAAGACAATATGTAAATAAGTGCATACCTACCCAAGATAGAGGATTAGATGAAGGTAATCTGAAAGTGTAAGGCATTAAAACCTGAGAGATAAGAATCAGATAAAACCTTCTGCAGAAAGTAAGATTTGAGTTGAGCCTTGACAGAAGCTAAGGAAACAATAAAGCAGAGGTAGGGGGAGGGAGTTGAGCATTCAGACATGAAGGACAACCATTGCAAAGACATAAAGATGTGAGATAGGTGGCCCAGTGAATGGAGCACTGGCCCTGGAGTCAGGAGGACCTGAGTTCAAGTTCAGCCTCAGACACTTAACACAAAACTAGCCATGTGACCTTGGGCAAGTTATTTAACCCCAACTGCCCTACCTTCCCTCCTCCAAAAAGAAAAAAAAAAAGGAGGAGAAATATAAGGTGATTTATTATTGTTCAGTCATTTCAGTCGTGCTTGACTTTTTGTGATCCCATTTGGGGTTTTCTTGGCAAAGATACTAGAATGGCTTGCCATTAACTTCTCTAGCTCATTTTTACAAATGAGGAAACTAAGACAAACAGGATTGAGCCTAGAGTCACATAGCTAGTAAGTGTCTAAACCAACAAAAACAAAGGATTTGTACTGTAAATTTGGATTCAGTCAAAAGGCCACACTTAAGGACCTAGAAGGTCACAGGTTCCCACCTCTGATCTAAACTCAAGGAGATGTCTTCATGACTCCAGGCTCAGCACTCTATCCATTGCACCACCTAGCTGTCCTATATGAAATGATAATTAGGATCAAATGAGGATTTTTTGAGCATGGAAGAGACCTGGGCATGGTTGTAGGCATCAGAGTTCTTTTCATTTGCATTTCTCTGATCAATAGTGATTTAAAGCATTTTTTCATGGCTATAGATAGTTTTGATTTCTTTGTCTGAAAACTGCCTATTCACATCCTTTGACCATTTATCAATTGGGGAATGACTTGTATGTTTGTAAATTTGACTCAGTTCTGTATAGATTTGAGAAAGGAGGCCTTTATCAGAGATAATTGTTGCAAAATCTTTCGCAGTTTTCTGCTTCTCTAATAGTTTTGGTTGATGTTGTTTGTGCAAAAACTGTTTAATTTTATAAAATCAAAATTATCTATTTTACATTTTGCAATGCTCTCTATATATTATTTGGTCCCACATTATTTCCTTATCTGTAAATCTGACAAATTATTCCATGCTCTTTTAATTTGGTTATGGTATCACTCTTTATATGTGAATCCTATACCCATTTCAACGTTATCTTGGTATATGTTGTGAGATGCTGGTCTATATCTGTTTTCTGCTACACTGTTTTCCAGTTTTCCAAGCAATTTTTGTCAAATGATGAGTTTTTGTTCCAAAAGCTTGAATCTTCAGGCTTATTGTACGCTAGATTACTATGGTCATTTACTATAATGTAATTTAGTATACTGTATTTCACTGATACACCACTCTATTTCTTCGCTAGTACCAGATTGTTTTGATGATTATCACTTTAAAATGAGGTTTGAAATTTGCTATGGTTAAACCGCCTTCTTTAATTTATTTCCTTATATCCTTGAGCTTTGTTCTTCCAGATGAATTTTGTTATTGTTTTTTTCGATATATATAAAATAATTTGTGGTAGCTCGGTATGACACTAAATAAATGGTGGAATTTAGGTAGAATTGTCGTTTTTATTACATTGACATTGGATTGGTATTAATTTTTGTGAAAAAATGTTTTATAGTTGTGTTCATATAGTTCCTGCATTTGTCTTGGTGGGTAGACTCTCAAGTATTTTATATTGCTTACAGTTATTTTAAATGGAATTTCTTTACCTCTTGCTGCTGTACTTTGTAATATATAAAATGCTGATGATTTATGTGGGTTTATTTTGAATTCTGCAACTTTGCTAAAGTTATTAATAATTTCATGTAATTTTTAGTTATTTCTCTAAGTATAACATCATATTATCTACAAAGACTGAGTTTTGTTTCCTCTTTGCCTATTTCCTTGAATTTCTTTTTCTTATTGTTATAGCTAACATTTTTAGTATAGTATTAAATAATGGAGGTGATAATGGGGCATCTTTGCTTCACCTTAGTTGTATTGTAAAGGCTTCTAGCTTATTCCCATTACAGATAATGCTTGATGATGGTTTTAGGTAAATATTATTTATCATTTTAAGGTAAGCTCCATTTATTTTTATGCTCTCCAATGTTTCTAATAGGAATGAGTGCTGTATTTTGTCCCAGGCTTTTTCTGCATTTCTTGAGCTAATCATATGATTTCTGTTGGTTTTGTTATTTGATATGGTCAATTACGCTGATAGGGTTGTGCCAAATAAAGTGAGTGAGATCCAAAGTACAATTTGAAAGTGGATTTTAATAGTGCGTGACTGCTCAGGGCAAGACCCAAATCAAGCAGCCCTGAACAGGGGTATATAAACAGCATTGGTATATAAAGGTCAAAGCTCGCAAAAGCAGGAACTTACAGAAGCCAAAATCAGTGATTGGTTAATACTGGTTACATGGCCATATAAGGATTGACAGGAAGTTTCATTTCTCAGAACGGAGTGGGTGTGGAAAATACCAAGGGCAGGAAATCTTGGTGCCTGTGGGTTTGTCTTGGTGGGCTTATCTTCTTCCGTGAAGAAGGAGGGGCAAAATGGTTGGTAAGGCCCTAAATGGCAGCCCTTATATTTCAGACATAACATTCCCCACTTCTCATGTAATTGTGTCAAACCCTTCACACAGTAGGGGCCACATCATCATAATGGTCAAGAGGGCCTATGTCAAAGGGTTGGTAGCAGGGATCTCTGACAATGAATATCTTGACAGAGTTGATTCAGGACTTGACAAAATTGAGGAAGCGATTAATCAGGCATGGACCTAAAATGAGGGCTAGGGTGAGGAGGAGAATGTGGATCATGTACGTATCCTTGTTGCACGCCCATCTCAGGTGGACAGCTGATAGTCTAGGAGACACGACTCTGACAGACAAGTTCAACGTGCAGGGCCCAAAAGAGAAAAGATGAAAGCAAAGAAAGGAACCGAGAATCTCATGATTCTATTATTTACTTTTGACATACGGGATTATCTGATCTTATTATCTTCTCAAAAGTTTCCACTCTGATTCTAGTTCCTTTAGGAGGTTCAGAGGCTATTGAGGATCCAACTCTATACATGTAAATATAAGTAACAACACTTTGCAGGTAGAAGCTTTCTCCCCTTGAGTTCAGTAGTTATACAGATGAATTTACTTATAAGAGATTAACTCAGAAGGTGGATTATTGACTATTTACTATTGATGGATTTTTATGATCCATCAGAACTCTCAAAACGCAGTTTGTTATAGTCCCAAGAGCTTTGACCTCAGATGGCAAGTTTCACTAATCAAGAATTTTCCCAGGGCTTACATTTCCATTTAAACTTGTCCTTATGCAAAAGCCAATCATTAGAGATCATTTCTATATATTTGCAAATTCTCAGCATGCCAAGTTCCTTGTTTAGGAATTCCATAATCCAAACAAGCTCTTTGACAATCTTATAAAATTAGGGAGGATGGAGAGGGACCTCTGAGAAGGGGCTGCCTTTTCCATCCCAGAGGATAGAGGTGCTATGGACCGGGTTTTTGACTGGCCCTGAGGACTGCTCTGAATGGGCAGAAGAATCCTCCTTTCCATACAACACACACACACACACACACACACACACACACGCAGAGTAATCAATTACCAGCTTTAGGTTTTAGCATTAAAACATAACCAACAATCTTATAATTTTCATAAGCAATAGCCAAATTGTTTTTAGCAGGAGCACAAACAAAGCTTCCGATGACATCGATTGTATTGTATATAATATTATTGATAGAAGGATGGACTGTCTTACTCAACACAGATGACTGCTGGCTTCTTACCTCATAGGAGGTACTTCCAGGCTTTCAGCAGTAGGGGCTCAGGGCTATTACACCAGGCCCTTAAGGTACCAGTGCCCCTTCCCCCTCCTTCCTTTTGCCAGGTGGGGGAAGGTGAGTTTCCATGTGTGGGGGAAGGATAAAACTCTTTTCCTAATCTGATCTGGGATGAAAGGAGTTAATAGAAAAACTCCAGGGCTATTTGCAGCTGTATAGAGATACCCTCTTGACTCAAGGGGGAGGGAGGGGAGAAAGGGAGTGACCAGGGGTTGTCAGGAGGTGTTTCAAACCTCCTTAAAGATCAGTCACAAAATCTTACAAAACCGTAGAATCTGCTAAGCTGAGTTTGGTTTTGGTTTTTTTTTAACTGTTCTAATTTTTCACTTCTACGCCCATCCCTTAAAATTTATAGTGGGGCATTGGACTTTTCAGACCGACAGTCACAAGACTAGTGCCCTTTCTTAGGATACATGAAGCACAAACCAAAGACTGTTTTTCTGAAAACACCTATTTAAGGCAACAACAAACCTAGGAGTGAAACTCAGAAAATTCACAGTAGGTTTTAATATAATTGTTAGCAGTATCAAATTATTGCAACAAATTAGCTTGCAAATCAAAATTTAGTAGGCCTTTACAATCACAGAAAAAGATTTTGCAAAACATTTCTTTGTAAAAAGGATTTCCCTTAAAAAGCTTACAATTTATCCTGATGTTAAAGGAAATAATCACTAGACTTTCATAAAATAAATTAGATGGAAACCTTAAAGATGGGTATTTATCAAAACCATGTTGGTATAAAATGTCTTTTAAGCTTCACAAATTCCCAAGTGCCACAGAACCGAAATTCACAATAATCACAAATTCCTAAGTACCAAAAAAGTGCTTACCTTGGGGAGAAAGTTCAGTTGTTTTTGGGTTTTGTTTTGTTTTGTTTTGAGGCAAGAATATACCCAATTAAACTGGCCTTATCACAATAACAAACTTTACCAGACCTTTAAGAAACTTACTGAGTAGGAATTCTGCTGCACAGAAGACTTTACACAGGTTTGAGCAAATCAAATCTGGATTCATAATTACTAGTCATAACATTTTCATTTCTAAGGTCCAATACTCTTAGCACTTTAAAAGAAAAGATTAGGAATTGCATATAAAGTTTTAAGTTAAAAACACAAGATGTAGAGACCTAGAAACCAGGGTTCAGGGAATCCCCCCCCAAAAAAAACCAGGTGCAGAGGCCCACCTGCCCATGTCCCCACCTCCCCCAATGCCCCATGGGGAGGGGAAGGAACAGCACAGGGTAAACCAGGCTGCAGGGGCAACAACACAGGAAAGAAAAATTTGACAAGGAATTTTAGGATAAGGGAAAGTTTTGTGGTATTTCAAGATAAGGGTAAACTTTAGGACACCAGGGAATGAGCAACTCAACCTTTAGGGCACCTCTGCATTTTAGAGTGCCTTTAGAGGATAAACCAGGGAAAGTGCAACTCAACCTTTGGGGCACCTTTGTATCCACATCGTTTCCCCACTCAACCACTAGGCAGGAGAATTCTTTCTGGAAAAAGGGATAAAGGTCATAGTCTTCAGTAGCTGCTTCTTGCTGCACAGGGGCAAAGAGTCCATTTCAGGGACCCAGAATAGGTGACAGGTGGAGGAGGGATGGTCAGCGTTGGGGAGTGGAATGTGGTGCCAGCTGAGTCCAGGGTGAAGAGAGACAAACCACTCAGGAACACCAAGTGTAGGGATTGGTATCCTAAGAGTGAAATTTCTGCAGATAAGAAGACACAAAGCAAACTAGGAGGTTAAACAAGCACACACCCAAATATAAGAGCAAGTAACATGATTAATAATGGGTCAGAATGAGGGAAACAAGAGAGAGGAACCACAACCCCCAGGAGGAGGTAGGGGGAGATATCAGACTGGAGTGGATGTCTTACATCCAAGAGGTTGCCTATAAAGCTCAAAGGATAAATTCCATGCAGAGTCTTCAGGGAATAGTGAGAGAGCTGTGGGGAGTAAGTAACCTAGTATACTGAGAATGATGGTGACACACCCAGCAATTATGTACTCTGCCTTGCCCTACCAAGTGCCCTAGCTGAATTAAGGCATTAGACTTCTGGTCCCAAGAAAGTAGGCCTCATCTTAGGCACAGGGTGGGAATCAGGAATCAGGGACCTAGAAACAGAAGTGGTTCAAGGGGGGGCCCAGAACACAGTATAACTAGAAAGCACACAGGCAAGTCCCCACAGTGAGGGGCTTCAATGCATAGTCTCCTCTGATCACTTTTCTGGCTGATCATACCCTACATCTTATCTCATATCTCATATCCTGCCTCCTGCTTGCTTCATCTGCCTCAGCATGCTTGTCTGCCTCACTCTCACTTTTGGGAGAAGGACAAAGGCTGTCTGAGTGGGGGATATAATACCTCTCCCTTAGAAGGAGGCTGAGTTTCTTTTCTCCCTGGTGAGTTGTCTGGTGCAGGAGCTGTACCCATCCCCGCCCCCCCCCCCCCAGGGATTCAAGGACTAGTAGGCGACCCGGAGGAGAGTTGGGTCAGGTGGGAGTTGGAGAGCCACTGAGTAGGATCATTATGGAAGAGAGTCTCCATGGAACAAGGGGCAGAGACAGAAAGAGGCTGACCCAGGGACAGCTTATCTTCCTCTTTGATCTGAGGGGGAAAGATTCCCTCCCTTTCTTGTCTTTCAGCCATCAAAACTTTGGCCAGAACTTTAGAATGCAGAGGGAGTTGTTTATTTTTCTATAACTTCCCAAAAATTCTCAAACCTTTTATTCTCAAAACCTTTGCTCACACAGTTCCTGCAAGTAGTTTATACTTTGCTAAAACTTCGATTTGCTTAAACCTTCCTTTTTTTTCCATCCTTCTGTTGGACTTTGATTAAAGCCCCCTTTAAATCCACACATACCTTATGTTTTTTTAATTCTGACCTGATACTCCTCCTACACTCTTTGACTTGCATTTACCATCATATAACCTAAGCAGAACAATATTTTTCTCTCCCTTCCTCTCCCTCCCCAGCCTGTATTCAGAAGTAGGGGAAGGGAAGGAGGAGGGAAAGAGATACCAGCATTCCTAAGAAATGTCCTGCAATCCGACTGCAGGGTGTTAGATTACTCACTCACACTCATTCACACAGCAACACAAAAACAAGACAGGTAGAGAGACTGACAGGAAGGCTCCAAAACCTCACAGAGGATTGTCAGAAATCCTCAGCACAAATCGGGCTGTCAGTCACGCACGACCTGTGTGGGCAGGGAGAGCCAGGGGCTGCAGCTCTCCTCTCCTCACCCTAAGGTCAGCAGAGCCTCCCTGCCCTCTCCTTCCAGATGCCTGAGGACCATTGACTCTGACCTCAGGATTCCCGGAAAGCCTCAATTTCTTCCCTAGACCAGCTTACAGAACTGGGACCCTCCCCACCTCTCACACATATACACCCCTACCTACACACACACACACACACACACACACACACACACACACACACACACAGACACTAACAGGCCAGAAACAGGTATGGGTGGAGACCCAATGTCTTGGGGTGCCTGGTATATAGGGGGACTGGTATATAGAAACACTAAACCACATCTAGCCCCAGATCCCCACAAAACCAGAAAACCAGAATTGTACCAGAAACACTCACCCTTAGAGTTGGGAGGGGGGTGGGGTCTTTCTCTCCTTTAGCCCTGGGGCCCTGGAACATCTCAGGAGCCAGCTTCCCTCGGGGTCAGGGTGAGCAGACTCCCACCTTTTGAGGCTGAGAGCTCCTCCTGTCCAGGGTCTCCACTGCAACACAGAAGGCTGCAAATCTCACTGGGGCCTCCAAAATCTTATGCCAAATAAAGCTACTAAGACCAAGAGTACAATTTGAAAGTGGATTTTAATAGCACGGGACTGCTCGGGACAAGACCCAAATCAAGCAGCCCTGAACAGGGGTAGAGAATTGGTATATAAAGGTCAAAGCTTGCACAAGCAGGAACTTACAGAAGCCAAAATCAGCAACTGGTTAATACTGGTTACCTAGCCATATAAAGATTGACAGGAAGTTTCATTTCTCAGAACAGGGTGGGTGCAGAAAATACCTAGAGTGGGAAATCTTGGCATGTGCCAGTTTTTCTTGGTGGGCTTACCTTCTTCTGTGAAGAAGGTGGGGAGAGAGGGACAAAATGTCTGGTAAGGCCCTAAACGGCAGCCCATATATATCAGGCATAACAATAGTTTTCCTAATATTGGATTAGCCCTGCATTTCTGATATAAATGCCAGTTGGTGATAGCGTATGATCCTTGTGATATATTGCTGTAATCTCTTTTCTAGTATTTTATTTAAAATTTTGGAATCAGTATTCATTAGGGAAATGTCTATAATTTTCTTTCTCTGTTACGACTCTTTCTGGTTTGGACATCAGTACCATGTTTGTGTCATAAAAGGAATTTGACAGGACTTCTTCTTTGCATATTTTTCAAATAGTTTATATAGTATTGGTATTAATTATTCTTTAAATGTTTGACAGAATTTGTTCATGGACTCATCTGATCCTTGGGATTTTTTTCCTAGGGAGATGGCTTGCAATTTCTTTTTCTAAGATTGGGTTATTTAAGTATTTTATTTCTTCTGTTAATCTGGGAAATTTATATTTTTGTAGATATTAATTCATTTCATTGAGATTATCCATTGTATTGGCATATAATTGGGTAAAATAGTTCCTAACATTTGTCTTAATTTCCTCTTTGTTGGTGGTAAATTTACCCCTTTCATTTTTGGTACTACTAATTTGGCTTTCTTTTTCCCTTTTTAAAATCAAATTAACCAATGGTTTATCTAGTTTATTGGTTTTTTCATAAAATCAGTTCTATTTTTATTTATTAGGTCAATGATTTTCTTACTTTCACTTTTATTAACCTCTCTTTTTCGGGATTACCAATTTGGTGTTCAGTTGGGGGGTTTTAATTTGTTCTTTTTCTAGTTTTGGCTGCATCCCATGACTTTTGATATGTTGTCTCATTGTTGTCATTTTCTTTAATGAAATTGTTGGTTGTTTCCATAATTTGTTCTTTGACCTGCTTGTTTTTTTAGGATTAGATTATTTAATTTCCAATTAATTTTAATCTCTCTTTGCATTGTCTATTATTTAATGTAATTTTTATTGCATTATGATCTGAAAAGGATGCATTTACTATTTATGCATTTGGTTGTGAGGTTTTTATGTCCCAACACATGTTCAGTTTTTGTGTAGGTGCCATCTACTGCTAAGAAAAAAGTATATTCCTTTCTATGCCATTTAAAGTTCTCCAGAGATCTGTGATATCTAACTTTTCCAGAATTTTATTCACCTCCTTAATTTCTTTCTTATTTATTTATTTTTAGTTAAATTTATCTAGTTCTGACAGAAGAAAGTTGAGTTCTACAGTTTTATCATCTATTTCCTCCTTCAACTTCTTCAAAAATTTAGATGCTTTGCCATTTGGTGCATATATGTTTAGGATTGAGTTGACTTCAGTTTAAATGGATAATAAACATTTTGTTAATAATTGCTAAGCTAAGAACTCTTACAATAAAGTCAAATGGACCAGTCATTCGAAGGTCTTTCAAAGAGCTTTTTCTGAATGGAAGTGAAAATATTTAGTAAAGAGACGTTTTGGTGAAAAATGTAATTGGCACAGTGTTCAAAACCTTACTGCTCTTTGTCTCAAGCCTAAAATTTTGCAGAGTATTATCTTTTGGATTTGAAATAATGACATCCAACTTTTACTGTATAAGAGTACATAAAGAAACATACTCTGTTTGATTAACATCTGAATGAGACTTTAAAATGCTTTGTAACATAGATGAGAATGACTTTTTTTTTCTAAATTTGGTCTCACTTAAGTTCCAAAATAGAAGATTCAAATTGCTTTCAGAATTATGACAGAATAACATAGCTGGGAAAGACCTCAGGAATCACTGAGTCAGACTGCTTCATTTGTGAGATAAGGAAATTGAGGAATAAGGAAGTTAAATAAATAGTCCATGGCTATTTATGGCAAGATTTGTCTTTACCAAGTCTTACAGTACCATTAGAGAAATTTAATAAGTGCAAAGACACATAATTGTAGATGCTTCTTTCTAATTAACATAATATTAGGCAGAATTTTTATATTGTTTCAGCATGATTGGCTACCCAAGAAATTGTTTTTTACGTAGAATATTATGCTATTCAAAATACTCTGTTTTAGTTCATTAGTTCTGTGGGGATCAATATATTTTGTTATAAAATAGATTGCACTTTTAAAAAGATATGTGTTGCTTTCAAATAAAGAACAATTAATTCCTCAGGTTATTGCACTAAAAATTAATATATTTTATTTCCAAGAAAATTATGAGTGAGCTGTGATTAAATTGGTGTTAATAGAAAAATAGTCTTATAAACAAAAGATTATATTATTCATGTTTAATATTATATATGCATTCACATTACATATATAAATAATTATAGATTTTTTGAAGTGTGAAACAAAAAACAGCCTATACAAAGAAACTGCTGAACCAGATGAAAAAATGATAAAAGTAAGACTTTTTCCCTCTAACTGTTAGCTTAGATAAGTGATTTTTATAGTCAAAAAAATGAAGAATAAATGCAAATTTCCTATATAAACACCCTGCCCTTAAGTGAAATGTTTCACCATTCATTGTGCACTCATTTCTGGGGAAATCTATTCTGGGATGTGGTGCTAACTCATGTTAATGCCTCCCAAGAACAGTTCACAGAATATAGGGGCAAGGGCATAGGAAAGAAATAACCTTCCCATGCTGTATAAATGGCATATGTCAAGGGAAAGAAAAAAACAACTAACATTGTGGTGAATAAGCAAAGACTGCTCTGGGCCAATTTCCTTTGTGTTCTGGTCATTTACATGACTTTAACCCAACAATGTGCTCTTGTAGTCAATAAAACAAGACGTTTCACCATAGCAACTGTAGCAGAATGTGGCACATGTTCTGTGCTCCTCTTGAGAAAGAGATGAACCCTAATGGATATGATCAGAGATTTCTATCATTCTACTAGTCCTTACTCAAAATTTCATTTGTTTTGCATATTAGGGAACAAAGATTTGTTTTGGTATGTGCTTTTACAACATACTTATGAGAAACATAGGTTGGTAAGCTTTGTGGAGAAAAGTAATCTGGAGTGGGGCTGGGGACCCAGAGAAGAATTGTTAAGAAACACCCACTTCTAAAAGACCACAGAATTTTAGATTCTGAGTGTATCTATCCTAAGAGTACTTTTTTTACTTTAGAGAATAGCATGACCTTTAGGGGTGTTTCACTACCTCACTTTTGTTTCTTTGAAACTAGCTATCTCAGTATACATATTTTTCACTTCTCTTCATCATGTATTGACATGTGTATACAATCAAATTAATTTTAGTAAATTAAAAGGAAATGAACATTGTACTTATTACTGATTGTTTCAGTCAGTTTCCTCCTAAAGCCTTTATTAATCCATAAGATTTTCTTCTTCTTTCAAGTTACATTTCTGGCAAGATGATATTTCTAGGTTGAGAAAGATATTCGTATTCATATTCTCTCTCTCTCTCTTTCTCTCTCTCTCTCTTTCCCTCTTTCCTCCTACCTGCCTCCCTCTCCCTCCCTCTCTCCTCCTGTCTTCTCTCTCCACTTGCCAGTATATACAATTTCAAATTTAATTTAATGATATATAGAAATAGTAAAAATTTATTGATGTAGGATATTCAAAGGGTAAAAGTAGATAAAGCGTTTTAATGACTGATAATAGTGAAAGTGACTTAATGTATTTTTTAATGAAAGATATGGTACAGGGTTTTTTACCCCATAGGAGATAATTAGAGAACTTTATAGGTTTCTAGTCCAGTGGGATGAACTCCCTTTAGTTCGATGTGCTTGTGTACCTAAAAGATCTCTACACCAAAGGGGCTTGTGTAGATGACACCCCCACCCTTTGTGTCTTTTCTCATTTATTTCTGTGAAGCACCTACCTCTTAAAGCGGGAACTGCCTGTGGTGATAAATTGGATCCTGAAGCTGTGCACCTGACACCATGATAAGCTATAAATTAGTTATGAGCTAGCAATATGAAATCCTAAATGTTTCCATATCTCATGGAAGAGCAGACTCCAGGGGTCACTGAGCAATGAATAATAAAACTGGACTTGCTAGTGAGAAAACAATTAATTATTTACACACCTCTGAGCTTTTGACATTGGTATCATTGGAATCAAGGGATTGTTGGTTCTGCTGCATTTGCTTTTGCCTTCAGTGCTGCAGTTGTTAAAATGTCAGGTGCACTTTTGTCCACTCAAGCAAAAGGGAATAAACACATAGGTAATTTTGAGCCCCAAGTGTATTAAATTTTGGCATGTAAGTTAATACTCTGTAGGAAAGTAATGTGAAATGTTCTCAAAGTAAGCTTTGAAAGTACATGAAAGCACATGGGAGATTCCAAGTCAGGCTTTCTAATTCCGTTATTTCAGTCCAGTGGAAGCAAATTAATTTAGTCAGGGCTGGGTAGAAGTCAAAAGAGAAAAGGTCTTCTGAGTAAAATTCCCGCTGGAGAAGCTTTAGTATAGTCTGTTCAAAGGGGCCCCTGCTTGTTTTTCTCACTTACTCTGCCACACTCTAAATGATCTTTCTAGCACAGCAGGCAGGTTACTTTCACCATAAAAGTCTCTGGCTCCAAATAATGTATGCATTATTGAAATTAAGTTGGCTATTATGAGCATAAAACAAGTCCTCCAGACTTGGTGGTGTTCCTAGTATTTGATGTCTTCTAAAGGCTGAAAATGTTTTCTTTTTGGGGTGGAATTCGGTAAGAGGAATAATAATTATTATTTTTTATGTTCTGTAATTTTAGAGGCTTTTCACAGTTAAGAGCTGTCTTTTGAATACTGAGGATTTGGGGGCCACTACAAGAACAATGGGGAAATTTTAGTAGGTTGTGCCAACGCCAATTTTCCAGCAGTTCTAAGACATCTTGCATTAAGTAGGAGAGAACACTTGATTTCCCACCCTACCTTTCATGCTTGGAATATCTCAGAAACCTTAACAAAGCAATGGCTGAAATTCTGGGCCTAAGCCATGGGGGCTCATGTAGATGAGCATATTAGTTTTTAGATGTTGAAATCTGTTTTCCTCATAGAGAGATTGCTATCCAGGACCACTAGGGCTTTCCCCTCTTTCTTTAAAAAATATGTCATGGATTTATTAGGTGCCAATTAAAAAAGAGAGAGGGAGAGAGTTAGCCTAAAGGCTTGGCAAAGATTTCTTGGTGCTTGTCTAAAAAGATAGGGGTTAAAACATGTTTGATGTTTCATTCATATTCACACCTAAGAGCTCTCAGCTTTCTGGACCACACACAAGGACATCCAAAGTTTCAGACGCAAATCTGGCTTACAAAGAAGTCAATGGAGTCTGAAGCCACTTGACAACAGCCCTTCCACAGGGATAACTTATTTAAACTGTAATACAAAAGGAAAACAACACTTCTTTTGTATCTAAATACTTGGACATAGTTGATTACTCCTGGACAACTTATAAAACTACACATTGTTCCTTTGTTAGAGAACAATATATTAGAGTAAATTACTGCATTCTCTTAAAACATTTATTTTAGAATGATATAGTGTAATAGGAATCTGAAGATCTTCCCTGCCCCTAGGCTTCTTGATAGGCTTAAGTGACTCTGAGAACCTTCCCCGATTTGAAAATATATATACTCTGCCCCCTAATAGGCTGAATGTATTCATATGTAGCCTGTAGTGGGAGGCTTGCTTTTCAAGAATGCCCACACCTTGTTACTTTGTGATTGGGCAATGGGTCAAGAGGGTTTTGACATTCTCTGAACCAGGAAAAGGCTATATATACCCTGATGTGAGGTTTTACTTTGGTGCTCACTTTGGGAAGAATTGTGTGATTTGGCCAGATGATACTCTGGGCAGCCATTGAGCCCCCCGGCTTTGAAAATCCAGATGTTGGTGCTTCCCTCTCTGGTAACTAACTATGTATGGATGTATTGGTCATTCAGTTGGAAGCCCTGTCTGGTGAATTGTGTTATTTTCTGTTGTAACTTCTGTTTGTATTCTCTGAAGTTCAGGGTGCTGACTTTTTCCCCTGAACTAGGTAAATGATACTTGTTTGATTAAAGTAAGATTGTTAACCCATTTTGAGTTGCTTTCCTTTAGAAAAGCAGATCTAAGAACCTGTGCTAGCAGCCATCCTGAATATGCTAGGGTGTTTGCTGCTACATATAGTGCAGAGGTACCTTGACTTACGAGTTCAATTCGTTCCGTTACTGAGCTCATAACTCAATTTGCTCATATATCAAATCAATTTTCTCCATTGAAATTAATTGAAATGGCATTAATCTGTTCCATCCCCCAAAGTGCCACCCCAGTATTTTTTGTTACATGTTTTTAAATAAGAAAAAGTATTTATAAATAACAAATATTGTATAAAAACATAATAAAAGAGAATATAGAGAAATAAACTGGTTTTATAAAGTGTATATTTACCTTGGATATCAGACGACTTGAGCTAACAGAAGATACTGGCAGAGGTGGAGGGTGGAGGAGATGGATGGAGGAGGTTAGAGAGTTTTGTTCCCTGCTCTTTTGGTCACTTTCATTCACTTATTCACTACACTCCTAACGCTATACTTTATCCCTGAACTTAATTGCTACAATATCTTTTTTACTTTCACTTAATTGTCTTCACTGGTGAGGTAAGCATGTAGACTAAATGAGTGAGACAGGGGATGCTAGGTGGGCACTGGGTTGTGGCATTTGCTGCGCCAACTAGTGGCAGCTGATACCTCAAATTTTGGCTCACAATTCAAAGCAAAAGATCAACCTAGTGACAACGCGTATCTCAGAAATCTCATAAGTTGGTGCACTTGTATGTCAAGATACCACTGTAGTCTCATTTTACTAGACATTAAATTGTAGTAGAATTTCTTTATAACCTGGTTATAGCAAAAGAAAGGTCATTACCAGAAGGCTATCTGTCATTTAAAATTTTTAAATAATTTTTTTTTCCTGTTACAAGCACTCAAGAAGAATGTTTACTAAGGAATGGAGAAATTGTGATCTGCATCAGTCTAGAGAGTACGTCAACTGATTCGATTGGAGTATTGAAGTATAGCTTAATCAGGCAATATAAATAAATGCTTGTAGAGTTGTTCTAATTCAACTCTATTGTGCAAACATTTATTATGAACCAGCTAGTGTGAAGAACACTGTATAAAGCTTACATAATGCATTGCTCCTTACCTTCATGGATTTCATAATCCAGTAGTAGAGTTTTGAAAGGAAAATGTGATTCAGAAGCTAGAATGGGAGGACTAAAAGGAGAGTCAAGAGGCTAGGGGTTATTTGAAAGAGAGGGAGGCAGCTTTCCTCTATCCTTTTCTCTCTCTAGCACATTCTCATAGATTTCTAAGAGTTCTCTTCCTCTTTCCCCCTCTTTCCATCTTCCCCTCTCCTCCCTTCCCTCCTCTCTTCCTTTCCTCTCCTTCTCTGTGTCTCCCTCCCTTACTCCTTCCTCCTTTCCTTCTCCCTCTACTTTTCCTCTTCTCTTACCACATACTCCAACACACATATGCACAGACACACATTTAAATTCTGTACATTTACAGGTTTTCAAAAATCTGTCCTCTATATTCTTTTATATTCTCTTTTTTGTGATCCCATCTGCTCCCATAGCTATAACTACCTTCTTTATGAGGATGTCTCTCCATCTTTCCCTGAATTCCTGATTTCTGTTAATGGCAACCTCAGCCTCTCAGTCATCTGGGTTTGAAACATTCCTTTGATCTGGAATAACATAGGAGGCAATTTGTAATTTCATTCATCAGAATCTGACCTTCCTATTTTTTTCATTTTGTGTAGAAAGGTAATATTTTAGTGTTTTGCATCTGGAGAGATTTAGTACTTTGGTAAGTAATGTGAATGATTTCTTACGGTCTTAGATTTAGAACTAGAAAGTTCCTTAGAGATTATATGTCACAAAATGCTCAATTTAAAAGCCAAAGAAATTAAGTTACTTGCCCAGTATCACACAGATGGAATTAAAAAGAGGAACCAATGAACAAGAAAGAAGGTGATATTAGAGAGGAAGGAAGAAAACTAGTTGAATGTACGGTAATGGAATTCAAGAGGATTAAAAAGTATCACAAAGATGGAGCTGACATATGATATCAGATGCTATGGATATCCAGAAGCATGAGGACTGAAAAAAAGACCATTAGTTATGACAGTATTTGGAGCTTATAAGGGACTTAAAAGTGAATATTCAGTATGTTATTGGGATAGAAGTCCAATTACAAGAGGCTGAGTGAATGGTTAGTGAGAAAGGAAATTGGTAAAAGTAGAGATTATAGACTGTTTTAGTTAGTAGTTAAGTTGATGATGATATGGTAGGTAGTTCAAGGGGAAGCAGAGCTAAAGGAAGAGGTTTTTTAGGGTAAGAGGAACCTACAGATGTTTGTAGTTGGAGGGTTTATATCCAGTAGAAAAATGCTAACAACACAAGAAAGACTGGTAATGAGGAAGACCTAGAGGAGGTATGAGGAGATGGGTTGGAAGACAAAACTGGGATTTGCTTTGGAAAGGTAGAAGAACATAACTTCCTCTAAAACAGAAAAGAAAGATGAGTGAAGATTCAGACATTTTGAGACAGGAGGAATGTGAATCAATACAATTTCATATTTGGGAGGGATCTCAAGGGCCAAATACCATAAGATTTAGAGCTGGAAGAGGGCTTAGAGATTATTTAGACTGATCTCTTAATTTTACAGATGAGAAAACTGAAACCCAGAGGAGATAAATGAGTTTCCACAAGTAGTAGGTGACAAAGTCAGGATTCAATCCAGGGAAAGAAGAAATGATTGTTGAGTGACAGTCACAGAAAAGTTCTCTTGAGGGAACTGGGCTACATTGAGTCCTACTGCATTCACAGATAGAAAGATGTGAGAGGAGTAGGCTCCATTGAAAAGGGTTTCCAGTGTTATGTTTCATTCTGGGGAAAGTTAAGTTCCAGTTCCAGGAGGAAGGAGTTATTTGAGAAAAAGTATTCAAGGATGCTCCAATTTGTTTTCTTACAACAGAATAATGGTTTTAATGACACAGTGGAAAGGAGGACACAGGAATAGAATGGTCCTGTTGGGGTAGAAATGAACTAGGAAAAGATGAAAGTATAGGAGGAAATGGTTTTCCCTTAGGATAAGTTCATAAGACCATAGATTTAGATCTAGAACTGCAGTGTTAAAATCAAATAGAAATAGATCCCTCTGGCTACATATTGGCTTAAGTAATGACAAATTAACATTATCTATGCTGAGTTGTCTTTGTTTAAATTGTTACTTTATTAAACATTTCCCAAATACATTTTAATTTGGTTTAGGCTGCTCTCAAGATTTTTGCAGGCCTCTTTATAGCCCTCTGGTAGCATGTTTGACCCCCCTACCCTAGAGGTCATTGAGTCTAACCCTCCTCCCATTTTGCAGATGAGGAAACTGAAATTTAAGTGGTATGTCCAGGGTCACAAAGTTAGTAAGAGTCTGAGGGAAGATTTGAACCCAGTGCTCCCAGACTTAAAATCCAATGCCCCATCCACTATACCATGCCAAATAGTAGAATATATTCCTTCTCTTCTCATTTTATGTTAATTTTCTTTTCCTCTCCTTTTAAAAAAAAAATTTAAATTGATTTGTTTATTTTCTTTTAGTGTACAAGATTCAGTTCCACAATCCCTTGAGTTTCAAATTTTCTCCTCTCCTTCTCTACCCCAACCCCCACCCATGGCAGCATGCAATCAAGTACAGGATCTGCAAATACTTTCACATTGGACATTAGTCTGGCTGTATAGAAGGGTCATAACCAATGGAGTGAACAATGGGAAAGAAGAAACAAAACCAAACATGGAAAAGCACGATAGCATTCGTTGTTCATTGCTGAGAAGAGTCCAGTTTATCAAAGCTGGTCGGCACACATACGATGTGTCTGTGATTGTGTACAAATTTTTCCTGGTTCTGCTCTTCTCACTTAGCATTAGTTTGTATAAACCTCTCCAGGTAAACATGAAGTCTGGGAGCACTGGGTTCAAATCTTCCCTCGGTTTGCATACTGAGGCCATCAGTTCTCTATCTGGAGGCAGATTACATTTTTCATTATGAGTCCTTTGGAATTGTGGTAAATCACTGTATTGATTAGAGTTACCAAGTCTTTCACAGTTGATCATCATTACACTATTGCTTTTACTGTGTACAATATTCTGGTTCTGCTTGCTTTATTTTGCATCAATTCACATAAGTCTTCCCAGGTGTTTTGAAACCATTTCCTTCATTATTTCTTACACCATAACAGTATTCCATGATATTCATATACCATAACTTATCAGCCAAGTCCTAATTCATAGGCATCCCCACAGTTTCCATTTTTTTTGCCCCATAAAAACCTACTTTAAATATTTTGTATGTATGGATCCTTTTCCTTTGATATCCTTGGGATATAGACCTATTAGCAGTATTGGTGGGTCAAAGGGCACAGTGTTATAGCTTTTGGGGCATAATCCAAATTGCTCTTCAGAATGGTTGTACTAGTTCACCGCTCTACCAACAGTGTATTAATATATTTATTTTCCCACATCCCCTCTAGTATCTGTCATCTTAACCAATCTGATGTATGTGGAGGGGTTCTTCAGTTATTTTAATTTGCATTTTTCTAATTATTAATAATTTAGAACATTTTTTCACTGACTATTGATTAATAGTTTTGATTTCTTCCTCTAAAACCTTCCTGTTCATATCTTTTGACCAATAATAATTGAGGAATGGCTCTTATGAATTTGGCTCAGTTCCCTATATATTTGAGAAATGAGATCTTTATCCAAGAAACTTGCTGCAAAAATGTTTCCCAGTATCCTGCTTTTCCCCTAATATTACATTCATAGGTTTTGTTTGGGCAAAAACTTTTTAATTTTGTTTAATCAAAAGTATTTGCTTTCCTTCCCACAAACCTATCTGTCTCTTGTTTGTTAATGAACTCTTTCTCCAACAGATATAATTCTTTATGAAGAAATCTTTGTAAAGGTGTCTTTCTGGCCTGGTTTGATTCTTAGGATGTTCTGAAAGACAAGAGGAGGAATGAAGTGAATTGGTATTTTCCTTCTGCAAAAATGAACCATGTAATAATATAAAATAAGTATAATTGATATAGATGATGATGGCAGTGATACTTAGCATCATTTGTTTCATCTGATATATTTCTGCCTACTCTTATTTAATCTTGTGAACCACATCTAGTATTATAGCTCTCAAATTCCATGTGGTGTGATGCTATTGAGAAGGATAACTGCTGAAATCACAATCACATTTCTCGTCCTAAAAAAACTTAAAGTTTGGATTTTTTTGTCAATTATTGACTACAATCTTTCTCCTCTTGAATCTACAGTTGAATACAGCACCTGGCACAGAGTAAGAGAATAATAAATTCTTGTTGATTGATTGAAGAAATAATATTTTAAAAGTTAAATCCTTGATATAAACTTTCCCAAAAATTTAGATCAATTTAGAGCTCATTCAACACTGTAAAGTGAAAGAACGATTATTTATCATAAGAAGTCATTCAATCAAGGGTATCAAAACACTTAAAATATCATCTAGTGACAAAAATTTATCTTATGTGTCTGAAGATGCTAAGAAACTGAACAGTTAGATGACTTTCTCAAGACAAGTCAGTGAATTACTAGTACATCTGTGATTAAAATCAAGATCCCCAAACATCTGGCCCAGTGCTCTACCCCCTGAGTAATGTGACTTTGCCAGCAAGGATTTGCTTCTATCTCCTCACATCAAACAGACTTAGCAAAGAAAAACTCTTAAAGCTTTCCTAATTACATCCAGGCACTAAACTTTAAAACTTGTTTCAAAGTCCAGCTTTAAAAAAAAACAATCAATGAGAACACCAGTTTCAGGGTGATAGCTGATGTAGCCACAGGCTATTAAAAGATGTTGGGACAATGGAAAGATTTCAGTAATAGGAAACTGGAAAAGAATCTAGAATTTTCTCTTATTTCTTTAACTTTGTTTTACTTTAATGTAGAATAATACATCAAGGTGTAGTAGAATTTCTCTGAGCTATGTTATAGTAATAACAATAACTCATTTTTATGTATAGCATTTTTTCAGTCAATAGAATATATTTATTGGAGTCTTGTGAAGTAGGTATTAGGAATATTATTAGTCCCATCTTACAAATGAGTAAACCGAAGATCAGAAAATTCACTTTTAGTTTAATTCCACAAATATTTATTAAGTACTTTCTCTGTATAAGTATTTAGCCTGGTGCTAAGTGCTGGCAAAAATATTACATTGGTTGCTAACCTCACAGCGCTTGTAGTCTAGTAAGGGGATATGAGTCATTGCTTAATAACTGTAACACAAATACACACGTGTGTGTGTGTGTATTTTTTTAATAGTTTGAGGGACTTGCTTATGATTACATAGACAGAAAAATAGCAAAGTTAGGACTCAAAACCAGATTTGATTCCAAGTCTAATGTTCTTTCCTGGAAAGTCAACAATTCCACAAAAGTCCTACATGCCTTATCGTGGCGCAGAAGTGACTCTGATTTTTTGAAACAGTACTGGAAGAATATGTCATATCTTAGGAAGCTAGAAAGGCTTCAAATACAAATCCAGTAACATATTATCTATGGTCCAAGGAGCAGCCTAGCAAGATTCAGAGGAACTCTCATTATAAAGCGGGCTGTCAAGAGATGGTAATTTTAACCACAGCAATTTAGCTCATCACCTGCTAAAATGTAGAAAAGGATATATTGCTGAAGAAATCATATATTTCTGAAGTATCTCAAATCAAGCAACCAGCAAATATTTAAGTAACTAATATTTGTCCGGCTAAGAACTGGGCTTTAAAAATCATGGCATCGTCGCAAAAACCACATTATTATTCTTTCCACTGTAATTTAGAACTGTGGTTCTCAAAGTATTGCATAAGGGTCTTCTAGGTGGTCTAGAGGCATAGTCAGCTTGTGACATTAATAGTTCTAATGCCATACTGTCCATACTGTTGTCTATGTGTTCTGACTACAAATTAATGTGAATTTAAAAAACCAAACCGAACATAGGAGAATTTTTATATCAAATGAGTTTTGTCAATTAAAATATTCACCTACATGTGATGAGAATGCTGCCTTTGTTCATGATATTTTTCAGTTGTTCTTGTATCATTGCTTTGTGAAATATACATTGATCTAATTTCTTTATAACCACATCTAGCTTTTAAAATTATTTCTTTTAAGCAAATATATATTAATGAATTCTATGTCCTGGATATTGTGTAGTATAAAGCAAAAATTCTAAAAAGAGACATGACCCATGTTCTCAAAGAACTTAAAATGACATTGTTAGCCTGGTCACACACTTTATTCACCAGATTTAGCTTGGAATAATTTTGGGTTGTGTACAAAACTCAAATCTACTTTCAAAAGATGAAGATTTGCCACTGCTGAAAATGTTCAAAAGAATGTGCTTCAAGCTTTGCAAGTTAATCCATACAAGTGTGCCAAGAATAATTTGAACAATGGTGATATTGTTCAAATAAGTATATAGTTTTCAAGGAGGACTATTGTGAGGGAAAAAAACCACTAACTGAGATATAGAAATGCTGGTGCCCTCTACTATTTCCCAGTCGTGTGGCTTTGAAAATTGATTAATCCTGTCTGGGCTTTGTTTTCCTTTCTGTAAAAGGAGGGTTAGTTGATACGTAAAGTCTCTCCTAACTCTAAACTGTATGGTATGTTTATTAATATATCAAGCACATTGTCATATGTATATATACCACTTATAATAATAATCAAATGATAATTTACATTGTATTTTGAAGTTTGTAACCCACTTATATAACATTCATTATTTCATTTTTTATTATTTACTCTGAGCAATTTAATTATCTACTTTATATGAAGGGTAGTTAGGTGGTGCCAGGCCTGATGTCTGGAAGACCAAGTTCAACTCTGGCCTCAGACACTTACTGGCTATGTGACCCTGGACAAGTCACTTAATCCTGTTTGCCTCAGTCTTCTCATCTGTAAAATGAGCTAGGGAAGGAAAAGACAAACTGCCCCAATATTTCACCAAGAAAACCCCAAATGGTGTCATGAACAGTTGGACGTGACTGAAAAAGAAAAGCTATATGACTGTTGGAAGAGTCTATATCAAAGTACTGCATGACCAGAGGAAGGAGTCCAAAAATAACTCCATTCAGTCAGTGAGATACAGAAAGGCCCCTGGAGGAGACTCTCTCCATGACGCAACCACTGGAATTTTCTAGAGAAAAATTATCTTCATCCCAAATTACGTAGCTAATTGTTTGTTTTATACACGAAGACAAACAATTTGTTCTTTTGCAGTCATCTGTCCTATCCTTACATACAGGACAAAGAGACTTGTTTTCTCTATGGAGGGACGAAGCAACTTTTCCCACCTTGTTTGGAACAACTCATCATCTCTTGCCTCAGCACTGCAAAGTAAATGAGGGTTATGGGAAAATCTAAACACAGGAACTTGTTCAATCGACACTGAAATTCAGAGTAGTTCTAAAATGGAGTTCAATATGTTAAGGGAAGAAAAAGCAAGGGACTTTCTCTTGCCTCCACAAAAGGGAATTCTATTAAGTAATGTCTGTAAACAAATAGGCAGAGGAGGGAAGGGCTTCCATTTGGGGACATCTGGATCGCAGATTGAAGTTTTTCCTTTTACTTGCTACATTTGGAATGACTCTCTATCTGTTTGGGGTGGGGTGGGGGGATCTGTTAGTTTAAAATTCCTATAGCAAGCTGATGATAAATCATATTTTAGCGTTTCTGCATTATTCTTGTGATTTATTCAACATGAATTATTTGAGTATTGTGAGAGGCACTAAAAATACAAAGATAAAAATAAAACTGCCCCTGCCCTCAAAAAGCTTACATTCTACTGTGGTTTATTGCTTATGATGTACTATTCTCATCAATAGCCTTACAATCCAATATATTATTTTACAAACGAATATGCTGAGACTCTATATGGTTAAACTGCCTGCTCATAGTTACTCAACTAATAGCTGTAATGCAAACTGAGTTCTCTACAC
Organism: Pseudochirops corinnae; assembly: GCA_028646515.1. Classification (NCBI taxonomy): domain Eukaryota; kingdom Metazoa; phylum Chordata; class Mammalia; order Diprotodontia; family Pseudocheiridae; genus Pseudochirops; species Pseudochirops corinnae. The sequence continues at coordinate 42,861,491 of CM053591.1, read as the reverse complement.
TCCAAGCTCAATACTCTTTTACCATGCCCCAATGACATTCCAAAGTTATGTATGTGTGTGTGTATATGTATATGTATATATAGACACACATACATATACACACACCAGTATCACGGACATTTTATAGAGATGAGAAAGTAGGTTACATAGGTTATAGGTCTTCCTCGTCGCCTTTGTGGAGCAGAAGTGATGCCTATAATATTTCTGATTCTTTTAGAACTTTTTCTTTAAAATATCTTAGAAATTGGACCTTGTTTGCCTTTAAAATTGGGTTGTCTCCCAAAGGAATGCCTTCTATATGTATTTTGTAGTGTACTACCTACTTCAAGGGGTTATTATAAGGAAGTCTTCTGTAAACATTAGAGTAATATATGTCAGCAAAAATGAATTGTTTTTAAGTTGTCCACAGATCTCATCTTCAGTTATACGACTAAGAGGCATTGTTCAATGATGCACTGAATATCAACATCAAGTGAAGCATAACATTTTTCTTTCTATATTGGAAGGAATAAATGGGAGGTGAGGAAAAGAACACCAAATATTTGCAAAAAGAAAAAAAGGTAATTTCAGGCTAACATATTTCTAGGCTCTGGTCAGATGCAAGGATAAAGGAAGGATGCATATTTTCTTCTTCTACTTCAATGAGGAATTTAGCAAAATGAAGCAAAAGGAAATTCCCATGAATAAATTGGCAACATTTTCTAATTCTTCTGTTAGAATTTTTCATGGATACTAGTAGTTGTGGCTTAAAAAATATTTTAGGTTTTAAAAAGTTTTCATTTTTCCTTTGTATTTTTCTGAAGCAAAGCCTTTAAGGCATGCCAGATAAAGATGATTTTGTTTAAGTATATTCAGCTTTGGATACATGGCATAGAACTCATCAAGCATATCTTTTCCTTTTTCTGTTAACAAGACATTTGAGTTCAGTTTTCAGATTTTCTTCTATGTCTTTCTTTGTCTGTCTGTCACTATGTCTGTGTCTCTGTGTCTCTGTGTGTGTGAATGACATTTCCCTGTAAAATGTTTAAAGGGTTTAATTTCTAGTTGGAAAAAACCAACCATTTTGTTTTTTCATGAAACATTTAAAAACAAACCTTTTTACCGTGTAATTTAAAAGAGAAAGAAATTAAGAGGGCACATAAGAGCAGATACTTTCTCTGAAGTATTTTGCATTGATTTTGCTCATTAAAATTACCCTGTACTAACCACATTATCTTAGGGAGATAATTTGTTGCCATAGAAGGGTTTGATTGACCTAGATTGATTTGACCTAGAGGTGAGAGAAGAGGCAAGCCCAAAGGACTACATAAAGATATTGCTGCAAGAATTTTGCATTATATTAACAACTTTGGTCTCTAGATGTTTTAGCTCTTCAAAAAAAAACCTTCAATTTAATTCAGTGAATATGAATTAAGTGCCTTCTGTGTAGAAACCTTGTCAACAAGTATCAAGAGCTTACTATGAGACTTACTAAGCTGACACTTGAAGGAAGTCTGGGAAACCAGGAAGTAAAGGGGAAGAGGAAGAGAATTACAAGAATGAGGAAAACCAGTGAGAATGCATGAATTTGGGAGATGGGAGTGTCTTTTGTAACAAAAAAGCAAAGAAGCCAGTGTCACTGCAATATGAAATATGTGGGGTGGAGTAAGGTATAAGACAACTGGAAAGGTAGAAAGGGGCCAGGTTATGTTCAGGGATAGGGAACAGAACATTTTGATTGAAGCACAGAATATGTGGAGAGGAGTAATGTAAGTCTGGAAAGATAGGGTGTTGCCAAATTATAGATGGCCTTGAATATTAAATAATAATAACAATGTAGAATTTTACTCAGCAGGCAGTAGGGAGTCAGAAAAAATTTTTGAGCAGAGCAGTGGCCTATTGAGATCTATGCACAAGAAAGAATAGAAACTGTGCAACAGTATAGATGGGGAGAAATGAGTGTCTGTATTGGGAATATAATATAAATATATCTATATGGAATATAATGTATATAATGGGAATAGAGAGGAAGAAGCATTGAAATCAGTTTTTGTTGTTCAGTCATTCAATCATACTGACTGTTTATGACCCCGTGGACACATGGACTTACCAATACTGTCCATAGAGTTTTCTTGGCAAAGATACAGGAGTGGTTTGCCATTTCCTTTTCTAGGGGTTTAAGTCAAATAGAGGTTAAACGACTTGGCCACAGTCGCACAGCTAGTGAGTATCTGAGACTGGATTTGAACTTTGGTCTTCCTGAGTCCAGGCCTGGCACTCTATCCATTGAGCCATCTAGTTGCTTTCCTTAAATCAATAGGGCCTGATAATTGACTAGATTTTAAAGCTGAGGAAAATCAAAGATAATATAAGCTAATCTGTTAATAAATATTTACTCAACATTCACTACAAGATAGCCACTATGGTAAGTACTGGGGCTATAAAGAAAGGCAAAAACATTATCTCTGATCTTAGAGAGCTCACATTCTAATCCAGTAGACAAATGTAAATAACCAGGGAACATACACCTTACATAAAATATAAGTGAAATGCAATCTCAAAGGGAAGGGACTAACAGCTAGGAAGACTGGGAATGGTCTTATGAAGAAGGTAGAATTTAAGTCATCTTTTTTTAAATGAAATTTTATTTTCTTCAATTGTCAAGCATTTATTTTTTCCCTCTCTCAACCCCTTCCAAAAAAGAAAAACAGAAACGAAATACTCATAACAAAAAAGCATTGTCAAGCAAAATAAATTCCCATATTGGCCATGTTCCAAAACGTGTGTGTGTGTGTGTGTGTGTGTGTGTGTGTGTATGTATCTAGTTAGGCATATTATTAGTCCTTCACCTCCCTGTCAGGATATGGTTAGCATTCATCATTGGTCCCTTGGAAACATGCTTGATCAAAGTCTTTCAAAATTTTTCTTCCTTCCTACCTTTCTACCTTCCTTCCTTCTTTTCTTTCTTTTTCTTTCTTTCTTTCTTTCTTTCTTTCTTTCTTTCTTTCTTTCTTTCTTTCTTTCTTTCTTTTCTTTCTTTCTTCCTTTCTTCCTTTCTTCCTTCCTTCCTTTCTTTCTCTCTCTCTCTCTCTTTCTCTTTCTCTCTCTCTCTTTTTACAATATTTATGTTATAGCATAAATGATTCTCCTGGTTCAGCTCACTTGAACTGAGTCTTGAAGAAAGCCAAGGAAGTTTTGAATCAAAGGTGAGGGGAGACAGGGGCAGGGGAGGAGAGTATTCCAGGCAAGAGGCAGTCATTGCAGATAAGTATAACTGGGAGATGGAGGGCTGAGGTTGTGAAGAGTGATGGACAAACCAAGTTTGTGAGTCTGGTGACTGGGAGGACAGTAGTGCCTTCAACAGAAACAAGAAAGGTAGAAAGTATAGAAAAGGTTAGGAGGAAAGAAGATGAGCTCTGTTTCTAACATGTTATGTTTGAGATACCTACAGCACATTCAATTCAAGATGTCCAAAAGGCAGTTAGAGTTCAGTAGAAAGATTAGTTCTGGTTATATTAGTTGTGGTGATCAACTGCATAGAGATAACAGTTGCACTCAAAGGAGTTGATAAGATCACGAAGTAGGATAATAAAGAAGGAAAAGAGGACTAGTTAGAATGGTAGGGAGAGAAGCAAGCAAGAACAGTGTTAGAAAAACCTAGAGAAAACAAGGTATCATGTAGAAGAGGGACATTACAGTATCCAATGCTACAGAGAGGTCAAGAAGAATGAAGATCTGCCAGTTACAAGATCACTGGTTTGGAGAGAAGAGTTTCAGTAAGAATGATGAAGTCAGAAGTCAGACCCAAAAGAGTTGAGAAGTAGAGGCAACACCACTCACAGACCACTTCCTCAAAGGAGTTTATCAAAGGAGAAGAAGAAAGAATTAGGGTAAAATCTAATATGAATGGTTGACTCAATCATAAGAGTTTTTTTTGTTTTGTTTTTTAAGAATGGTGGAATCATGAATATATTTGTAGGCATCAAGTAGGCAAAGAGTGGTGCCGTAGACAGAAATAGTAACTTGACAGGCAGCAGCAAGTCTGTAAAGAAAGATTAGTAGATACTAAGTTTAATATGCCAATAGGCATATTAAATACAGTTAGAACTGTCCTGTGTGGAGTTGATATGCAGATTTGGAACTTAGAAGAAAAGTCAGGGCTGGAGATATAAATGGGATATTAATTGAAGCTGTAAAGCTTTTTCTTTTTTTAAGGCTTGACCTATTTTATTTAGCCTGATTTATTTTAGGTCTGACCCAAGGAATAAGACTGACAATGGAATGAGTTTAGAGAAAACAAAGAAAAGCATGAAAAGTAGCCTTTATTTCTCCTAGTGTCCATGAGAGAATACTTGCAATAGTATGTACTGAGAAGGCATATGGATTAATTATACAGGAAAATTTATTAAGCAGCTACTATTTGTTGATAAATCATCACTGAATATTAAAGGACATTTTGCAGTTTCTCCAATAAACTATATGCCAAATGTTTTTTGCAATACTCATAATAAATATCATATTCTTCTAAAACAATTTTTTCATAATATTTCACTTTTCACTTTATAACATTTTAAATGACAAATATCCATTACATTCAAAGACTCTAATTTTTAAAAGTTTTAGTTTCATTAAAAAAACCAACACACCTATTCCTTCATGTATACATCTATAATCTGTCTATATAGAGATATAAATATATGTATATATG
>CM053591.1:42836644-42856304 GCA_028646515.1 Pseudochirops corinnae | reverse complement strand
AAAAAAAAAAAAAAAGGCAAAAATTCAGATGAGTGAATAGATTATTTTTCATCTAGCTAAAGTTGTAAAATCTTTTACACATTTTTAAACATCATTTCCTAAACTTAATCTGTATTCAGATTAGGAGTTATGGTAATTATAATTCTTTGGGAAAAACAAAATTTGTCTATATATTTTAATTAACATTCGTGATAGTTTTCTTCATAGCATTTCTTGGTTAATAGTATTAAAAGACTGAAACTACATCTCTTCCTTTAATATGGCATGCAAGTACCATTTTCTGCATTAAGCCTTTCTTAATTGCTCCAATTGCTCATAACCTTTTCTATCACACTACTTCATATTAAGTTACTTCATATTTATTCCTCTTTTGTTTGGGTTGTGAGTGTTTTTATATGAATGTGTTGTTTTTCTCACTAGAAGGTAAGCCCCTTACATGAAGGAATTTTTTTTTTTGTTCTTTGTTTTTGGATCTCCAGCACCTAGTGCACCATACTATCGATCAGTTAATTAATACAGAGATTAGAATTAAGTTAATGAGTCTAGTAGATACTGGTAAAAGGATACTATGTAGAAGAGATGGTACATAAAATTAGGCTCATATCCTTTTCCAATGAAAGTACATTTCTTGAAGTTAAATGAAGGACCTTGCTGTCATTTTCCCTTCATTTCATCAGGCCATAAACTAGTAAGAAACAACAACAACAAAAGTACAGGAACAGAAATGGAAAGGATGTCATTGAAAGTCCTGATGTCAAATCACAAAATTTCAAATCTGTCCCATCCTTCAGGGTCTAAATCAGGTGCCATGTCTTCCTTTAAGCCTTTTCAAGTTCTCCCAGCCAGAAGAAATCACTTTCTTCTTAGCCCTATCAAAGCACTTTGTATCTCTCTTAGAATCTTACCATATTCTCTTATTAATTACAAATTATCTGCATATTAACTCTTATTTCTCTCTTAGACTACAAAGTCCTTGAGGGTAGGGTATAGGTCCCAGTTTTTCAGTTCTTAAGATGAGGTCTGGGCACATAAAGCTTATTTACTTATTAGCTATATTCTAGCTTTAATTTTGTATGCTCTTGTGTATTTATGCCTCTGTGGTATTCTTTTCTAGATATCTTCTAGACTTCTTCTATCCAGTGACTAGATCAGTACTTTGCACGAAGGTAGCTCTTTGAAATCAATATCAAATTACTTGAATTTAGGTATTGTATCTCTTCTCAGTGAGCCAAGGTGTTGGGTTTTTTTTTTTCTTAAGGTTTGACCTATTTTATTTAGCCCGATTTATTTTACGTCTGACCCAATTTTTCTTAGATACTTACCTTGTAGGCAAGTTAATTTGCATAGTAGTAATTATTGCTTGCTTATTTTTGAGTTTCCCTCACCCAGAGAAAGAGTTCCTGGTCACTGTGGACAAGCAATCCTGTGTGGTGCAACCTAATTGCCAGCAATTTCACAAATCTGATTTCTGTGCATCTGTATACATGTGCCTGCAGTCAGGATACATTCTGTTTACTGTTCTTTTTTATATTCCTTGCTCTAGTTATGACTAAAGCACATAAGAAAAAAAGAGATGATTGGACATTTCTAAGATCTCTGAAACATGACTGTCTGGGCATGCCAGTTCTCGTGATATCATCTGGAATTATGATAAAATTGGTAACAAAATTGGTAACATTCCTAATATGTTGAATGGAATAGGAGTTTCATGTAGCTTTTCTACCCACAAATCACCCACTTTGTTCAAATTTTTATGTAAGATTCATCTGTTATCACCTTGTTTGTGATTTTGTACCTTATCAAACATCTTAACAAACTGGCATTTGGGTTTTCTGATAAGATTCATGTTTACCAGTTACATATGAGAACCTATGGGCTAGGTCCTATAATCTTATTTTTTAGTGCATTAAAGAGAAATTAACAAAATAGACATTGTAAAGTTTTGTCCTATTCAAATTGGACATGTGCTTGTAAAAATCTGTGCCTGGCTATCACCCCATTTACTATGGCTACAAGAACAGAGCCCATAGTGACAATCTGCCTTATTTGGGGGAGGGCATGCTAACAAAGCAAATTTGTCTAGTGGGTGGCATTGATACAGTATCCTTTATAAAATATTTGATGGGGTAAGTGGTTTAATCATAGATGAGACAATATGAAGGAAATTCTAACAAGATAGAGATTGGATGGGTGGGGTAACTGAGAAGGAAAATTAGTAACAAGCAGTTCAAACTAACATGGTACGGGGCAGGAACTGGAGTGGGATGGCTTGTGACATGTCAAGCAGGCAGAGTAGTTACCACTTCAAGGTTCAAAGTATTGGCAGGGCATAAAGGGAACCCAAACAAAAGACAAAACAAAATCAAGACAGGCAGAGATGATGGAGGTCAGTGTCAGAAATACCAATGTGTGAGAGAGGAACCCAGTTATGGTTGAAGAGAAACTGATACATTTTCCTAAGTAAGTCAGTTTTATCAATGGTTAGTTACATCTTCTGTCTTAATGGAGGGATTTTAGGTGGCAGATTTTCTCATCCTTAAGGACCAGTCTTCTGACTTACAGTTGACAGGAGGAAAACAGCTCCCTACAAACCTGGGTTATCCTCATGGAGTACATTTGAAGGATGGGGTAAAAGTTTGGGAATCCAACTTGGCTAAGATGAGAAGACTTTTTTAGTCTAATAAGAATGGAGTTCTAGGAATCTAATTCATCCCAGGGGTGGGAATGGAGAATATATTGGAAATAAAGGGTTCATTCCTTGCCTCAAACACAATTCCTAGTATTTTTCTGCCAGATACGAGTAGAGAAAAACTATAACCAAACTAACAGCAGCCCAAAGCTGGAGATTGTTGAGATATTTTGAGATATTCCTTCTTATATAAAAATGGCATGCATGCTGGGATGTATACAAGAAGAAAAGAATAATGAAAGCCTGACTAACTAATGGAAATCCTTAGTCTTAGAATGCAGAGATTTGGAAGAGTAATTCTTGGTGGTTTTGATCATCTTTATGCTAGATGTATGATATTCTGCTGTTCAGTGATATGAAATTATATAGCTCTGATAGCGAGGCTTAGAGAGCTCATTACATTTTCCATAACAAGGAATTACAAAGGGACAGAATTGTTCTAGGAACGGAACATGCAAAATCTTGTGAATTCTTAAGGCTATAACTAAAAAAATTACAGCATATCTATTTCTTCTCAGTACTGTAATTAGTGTATGTTTCCGAGCCTTCCATTTTCAGTTTATTACCAGTTGGTTCCAGAGTTATAATTTTTTTTAACATATATTCATCTCAACTCTTCAAATGTCACATTCCCTACTTGTCATACCCTCCTGAGATTTTAAACTGAAAAGAACCTTAGACATCACCTTCACTTTATAGCTGAAGAATCAGAGTGGTTGAGTGTCTTATTCAAGGCCACCCAGGTTGTAACGAGCTATGCTATTTAGAATTGTAACCTATATCCTCTGTTCACTCTGTGATATAACACTGTATAATTCAGATGCTGGACATTCTTCATGATCTTTTTGTGAAGTTTAGTATTCTCCCTGCTGTCTTATTTGATTCTATATGAGGAGTATAAACATAGCTTTCCTTCAGAACATTTAGAAGACAACCTAAGTTGCAAAAATGCAGATGTTGTAAAAAAAATTCTATGTAGCGCTTACTATGTGCTAGACATATTATTATTAATAATAATATTATTATATTACTATTTATTATTTGTTACTATTATTATGTGTTATTATTATTATCTCATGTGATTCTTACAAAACACCCATGGAAATGTAGGCGCTATGGTTATCCTCATTCTACAGATGAGCAAACCGAGACAAACGAGGGCTGAGTGGCATGTCCAAGGTCACCCAGCAAGTAAGAGTCCAAGGCCAAATCTGAACTCGGGTCTTCCTGACTCCATGCCTGGTGCCCTACCCACTGTGCTACGCAGACGCCCCAGCAGGGGAAAAGCATCGAGCCAGTCATAAGATTTGGGTTCCTATGTTATTTGTATCATACACCAGCTTTGTGGCTTTAGACAAATCACACTCTTTTTGTCTCAGTTTCATCTACTCTCTATTGAATGGGAATAATAATATTAATATATATTAATTATACTAATATATAATGGGGAGCTAGATGGTATAATGGATAGAGTGCTAGGCCTGGAGTCAGGAACTCTCCTCTTCCTGGGTTCAAATCCAGCCTCAGACACTTACTAGCTCTGTCCCTGGGCAAGTCACTTAACCCTGTTTGTGCCAATTTCCTCATCTATTAAAAGAGCTGGAGAAGAAAATGGCAAACCACTCCAGTATCTTTGCCAAGAAAACCCCAAATGGGGTCATGAAGAGCTGGAGAAGACTAACCACCAACAAAATTAATTTTTAATTATTAAAAAAAGTTGCTAAAGTAATTTTCCTAAAGTCAGGTCTCACCACATCACTCCCCTAACTCAATAAACTCCAGTGGCTCCCTATTGTCTTGAGGATGAAATAAGTTCCTCTTTCTAGTTTTAAAAACTACTACTTTGTCTCAACCTGCTTTTTCAAAGTTGTTACACATTATTCAGTTTCTGTAATGGTGATGATAATTTTAAGATCTGCCCTGCCCCTTGATAGGCTTAAGTGAATTTGAGGACCTTCCCCAATTTGAAAATCCCCAATAGGCTGAATGTGGTCACATGGAGCCGGTGGTGGGAGGCTTGTTTTTCAGGAATACCCACACCTTGTTACTTTGTGATTGGGCAGTGGGTCAGGAGGGTTGTGATGTTCTCTGACCCTGGAGAAGGCTATGTATACCCTGATGTGAGGCTTTGCTTTGGGACTCACTCATGGCAAGAGTTGTGTGATTTGGCTAGATGAGACTCTGGGCAGGCATTGAGCCCCCTGGCTTTGAAAACCCAAATGTTGGTACTTCTCTCTCTGGTGACTAACTAGGTATGAATGTAATGGTCAGGCAGCTGGAAGCCCCGTCTGCTGGTCTGTTTCTCTCTCTGTATTTTTTGTCTGTTTATAACTTCTGTCATATTCTCTGAAGTTCAGGGTGCTAACTTTTCCCTGAACTAGGTAAATGATATATGTTTGATTAAAGTAAGATTATTAACCCCTTTTTAAGTTGCTTTCCTTTAGAAAAGCAGATCAAAGAAACTGTGCTAGCAGCCATCTTGGGTATGCTGGGGTGCTTGCTGCTACAGTTTCCCACACTCTGTGGTCCACCCATGTTGGTCTCATGCTTGATCTCCTCTCTTCTTGCCTATGTGTTATGGCCAAAAAGAAGTAAAAGGAATATTTTCAGGAGTGGGACAAAAATAGGGGTTAACATAGAAAGAAACCAGGATCCCCATGAAGAAGATGATCCTGGTGTACTAAGGTTTTCATGAATTTCTCTCATCCAATTAGCTTTTTTCAGTATACTTTCAGTGCAGAGCTCCACCTGTTGAGAGCTGTTAATGTTAATGCAGCAGGAGGTGTTGGCAAGGGAGGGCACAGACACCTCCACCAGAGGCAATCAAGTAATACAAAGCTATTCCATACCTGGGATATGCTTAGAATATCTTGTTTCTTTCAAAATTGTGCTTAGGATACTTTCTCCATGGAGGCATTACTGCTGCCCCTTTTTCTCTCTCCTGAAAAATATGTTCTGCTTTTGTTTTGAATTTTCATGTTTTATTTTATTTTCATATTGTCTCTTTTAATAGTGTGTGCTCCATGTGGGCAAAAATTGCTTCATTTTTTTCCCTTTGTATATTACCTGGCACATAGAAGCAACTTAAGAAATACTTATTGATTTTTTTTCCTTTGTTAACAAAGCAGTATCAATTCTGCATGGTAGCCTGTCTCCATGAGGATAGAGTTTGCTCTTGCTAAAAATAACCCCAAATAACCTGGTATCCAGATGCCAAAACATTGACTGATTTCCTTCTAGGGACTTAGAACAAACCTATAGACAACAAAACAGATCCTGATGTCAAGGACTAAGCTGGGGCAGAATTGTGATCTTTTTTTTTTTTTTTTTTTTGAGCCATCAATAGCTTACCTGCCCCCTTAATAGCCAGTGCATGACTAACCAAACTTAGTTGTGGTAAGGCACAAAGGAATGGTTATGATGGCCATCATAGAACTCATAGTCAGGGTTATCCAAGAGGGAGACGGCTGTTAAATTTTCAGTGTGATCATTTACACTTTAGAAATCGGCAAACATTACAGATCAGGGCTTCGTTTACTGCTCTATTGATTATCTAGACTTGAGAAAGTAGTGGAAAAAATATTAATAATGTAAATTAAACTGAACAGTAGGTCCAGCTTTTTAGAACAGCCTGTTGTTAAACAGTTTCTAATGTTGCAAATACAGACACAATTGATACCAAAAATCTGGGTATCAAAAGAAGTTTGTTGAGGAGAAGTTAAGAGGAATTGAACATCTCTGGCCAGAAGTGGACTCCACCCTTCTTTAGGAAGGATATGTGAGGGATACAAAAGCCAGGCAAGTTTTCTGAATTAGTTTGGTGCAGACACTCCCTTCAGAGGATGGATTGGTTCATTTTCTTCTGGGTATGCCTTTCTTATTATCATACATTGTCATAATTCTTGATAATGAGGCTCTAATTCTATGCTGGGCGTGTTGGATAATATACATGATAATGAGGTTCATTAAGCAAGTACAGTAATAACCCTGGAATACTGACCCCTCCCAGGTTTAACCTAGGTCTGTCCTTATCTGGGCCTGAGAGTGCCAAGGCCTCTGTCTGCTTTCTAATTGGTTGGGCCCACCTGCTGTTTGCTAACTTCTTTTTATTTTACTTTAGTGATGTCTAGCAATCCTATGGGAACCCAACTCCTCCCAAGGCTGCTGTCTGGTCTGCTAACTTAACTTTTGTCAGTAGTCTTTACTCCAGCAGTTTTTTCAGTCCTGTGGAAACTTAACCCTTTGCTACGTCTCACAATAGCATGCCACTGGATTGTTGGCATGGGAATCAATCAGCAAGCATGTTTTTAATTGCCTTGTATGTGCAAGTCACTGTAGATTCAAAGACAAAAGTGAAAGAATCCCTGTTCTTAAGGTACTTGCTTTCTGTTGGGAATCAAAAGAAGGGTGCCATACTGTGATTCTAGAGGTCAGATTCTAGCTTTGACTGAATTTCCCTTATATAGTTCCTTTTGTCATTTATCAGTGTGTGTGTGCGTGTGCGCGTGTGTGTGTGTGTATGTGTATTCTTGCCCAAATGAAATATACACATAAAATGAGCCACTTCTTTATTTCCCAAAGCTCACTCTGTCACAACTTCCTGGTTTCTCTTAATTTTCAAGTGCTTTCTTTCCCTTCCCTCTCTTCTAATGGATCCTCATATTGTGGCCTGGACTCTGTATCCTCAAAGGCTATGGCAATGATGCAAAGTTCCTGTAGATTTTACCAAATTAGAGCGTTTTCATGTATGATTCTTGTGATGGACTGACCAAAGACCAATCTAGATAAATTGGCTTTGGGGTAATATATTCTTTGTCCTCAGTTGCTCTCCAGAGACAATTACTATGTCATAGAGGCTTTTAATCTGCATGCATGCATAACAAAAATGTCCCCACTTATGGAAACATCATCAGAAAGAACTGGATCACATTGATGAAATAAATCACAGGTCTGTGATGTATTAACAGTATTTCTTTCCTTGGCTTTGCCCTTCGTCTTTTCCCTCCTATTTGGGCTTGCCTACATGTTCAAACCATCCCTGTTGTAACATTTAGCCAATCTGTGGTCCTGTTTGTGTGATTAATGGACTATGTTTGTAACAATTCTGCCACTTCACAAGAAGAAATGGCCTTTGTCCCATGGGAGAGAAAAAACAGATTTTAAGGACATGCCAGGTTATTCCTAATACTGCCCCAGATGCAATTAGTCTTATCAAAAATTATTCACTATTCATTCAACCTGCTGACATTTTGGTCTGATGATTTCCCTCATAAAACCAACTTTGAAATTTATCTACCAGCCCTAGACATATCCATCTTGAAAATGATGTTTGGTCATCTCTACTCAATAAAGACTAAAGACAGAAGAAGCAGTCCAAACCTAGGCTTAAGGTCACTTATGTTGGACATGTGTTTCATCTACTATGTGCCCAGTAGTTTGCTATTTCTACTAGAATTGGGAGGAAAAGACAGTCTTCCTCCTCACCCCTCACAAGAGAACTCCTTGCCACACAGAGAATTTAAGGATGAAAAAAGGCAAGGGGCCCCATAGCTCTCTTTTTATGTGCTCTGGATCCACAAATGTAGTCTGGACCAGTATTTAGTCTTTGGAGATCCTGCCCTCTAATGAGAGGGGATAGGCTTCCTTTTATCACAGTGTTTGGCTCATTTCATCCCTACCCAAGTGTCACAGGAATGGCTTAATTAAAGTTTAGGTTTTGGCATGTGACCATGGTTTTCCCAAAGAGGAACTAGAAAGATACTTAATGTACAATGTAAATCAGGAATAGGACAGTTATTTATTTCCTAAACACAAAAGAAATGCTAGACAGAAAGCAAGAGAAAAGGCTTGTTACAAGGTTCAATAATTTAACTTTTGAGTTCAAATTCGGCCTCAGACATTTAATAGCTATGTAACCCTGGCAAGTCACTTATCCCTACTTGCCTTGGTTCCTCATTTGTAAAATAAGCTGGAGAAGGAAATGGCAAACGATTCAAGTATCTTTGCCAAGAAAACCCCCAAAACCGCAAAGAGATGGACACAATTGAAACGTGCACTGAGAAGTTGATATATGAATCAAATCATAAAGCAGTTTTTGACTGCTAATTAGTTATTTTACATTTCATTTTGACTCAAATTTATGTCTTTAGTCCTGCCCACTCAGAGATTGGGCTTATCTTCCAAGTAGGGCTTGTTTTTTCTCTGAGTGCTCTTAGTTTCTGGGGACTCCTTCTGAAGTACAGCCAACATTGACTGAAGAACCAGGATCTCCAAACCTCTCAGACAAACATGGTTGTCTCCAACTCTAGATGCATCTATTTTGAGATGGTCATTCCCTACTCAGTAAAGACCAAAGACAGATAAAGGAGCTCAAATCTAGGCACAAACTCACTTCAGACATGTTCTTTTAGCTGCTTTGTCCTTGCCAGTTTGCCATTATTTCTCCCAGAACTGGGAGAAGGGCAGCCCCTCTCCCCACCCTGCATTGGAAAGGCCCTTGCCATATAGGGCATCTAAGGAAGAAAATAGCCAAGGGGCCAGTCAGTCTCTCTCTTTTTAACTCTTCCTGTCCAGTGACCAATAATGGGAGGCCTTCGTTATTTTGAAGGTCTTGATTCCTCTGGTTTTGAGTCACACGGGGAGTATATAGGGGCTTGTCATCCCCAAATTAAAACTCTAAGCTAGGTCATGTAGTAAGCCAAAAGCAGGCAGGCAAATTCTGACAATCCCTGGTTACATTGGTATACTTGGAACATTACTTTCATTCTGTTCTGTTGGAAAACTTCTTTAGAACCTTTCCAAAAAACATATTACTCTTTCTTTGCTCTGAGAGTTTTGCAATAGCGTTTGGCTAAAAGCCATAAAGTCATGACCTGATCACTGAATAGAATCAGAGATGACTGCAGTACTAACTTAGTCACAGGCATAGGGTCTGCTTTCTCATTTGACCCGGCAGAACGAATGCTTTAGTATCATCTTAGAGGACTCTAACAGACAAGAGACCGAAATGGAAATCTCAGACACTCTTCAGTTTTATTGAGCTCCTTCCAGAGCAATTTGGAAGGGACACTTTCAAAACAGATCATTTACAGCTGGGGAAACTGACTATGACAAGAAAATCTTGTTTCAAAAATTCAATTAAAAGAACTACAGCAAATAATAACTTTTCTAGATTTATGAGGGGAAATTTGCTGCTTAAAAATAGTCCCAGAGCACATACTATTAGCTGTGCAATCATAAACAGGATGCAGCTTCCTGGGCCTCAGTCTCCTCATATGTATAAGGGACTTGGGTTAGATCAGAGGCTCTTAAACTGGGATCCTTTTGTTAAAATCCATTATTTGTAATGCATATTTTGATGATTGTATTTTAATACAGTTGGTTTCCTTTGTAATGCTCCATATTTTGTTTTAGGCTTTTATTCTGAGAAGGGGCACAAGGGGTCTGTGACACAACAAAATTTATACTGTAAACCCCCTGGATTAGATGAACTCCTAAAGCCCTACCAGCTCTGAAGTTCCATGATACTGTAAAAATAATTTTAAAATTTCAGTAGATGTCCATCTTCTGATGAACAACGAATTAAAAGCTCTAGATTGAGATCATGTAAAAAAATTAGAATATTTTACTTGCAGTACTTAAATTAGTAAAATTTGATTGTTAAACTCCTTAATTTGTCAGCAAGTGAAATTGAAGACTCTACAAAATGTCCGGCATGTCACCATCAAATCCCAGTATACCTATAATTGACCTTGAGACTGATAAATTAATTCTGTATTCTATCAGGCCTATTTTCAGTAAATGTATGAAGTTTCTCTAATAACAACTTTCATTTACACCAAACCATACGGATTTGAGAAGCTCAAATTGGGGGTAGAGAGGAGAAAGGAATAGAAATGTGGACACTGATGTCTTGAGATTTTGACACATAGCCACCAGAGGCTGCTATGAGACCACCAAATTCATTTCACTAAGGACCAAAATCCCAGTGGTGAAAAGAGAAAAGACTAGTTCGACTTCCATTTCTTTGACTATTTCACTTACTAATGCAGTTCCCTGGTGGTCTGCTGTTTGGAGCAGATGATTAATTATAGCTGCAGAGGAACTGCTAGAGGAAGAAAAGAAGCCAGATGACTGTTTTCTCCTCCTCTTTATTTTAAACTCTTAATCTCCTCCTATTTCTTTTAAGTCATAGGGCATTGAGCAAATGTGGGAGGGGAAAAGTACCCATGAATATTTTATCTTTCAATATTGGTGTTTACTATGGATATTAATAATGTTGCTTCCTGTTTATATATATATTCCAAGTAAGTTTGTTAATTCTCTCCTTATTTATTCTCTATTATTTCCTAAAGAAACATTCTTTAGTCTTACAATTACGGCACGGCAGGATTTGTATTTGTATCTTATTTCATCTTTTTCTCCCCTTTTCACTATTTTCACTTCCCTCCCTCACCCCTGGTGAAAACAAATCGAGACTAATGTTAGGAGTAAACTTTAGTCAAGTCAAAGGGATAAAATTTTAATGGAACCTCAAAATGTATTTTATTTCACACTGTTTCAACTTGGTCAAAGGGACAGACTCAAACTGTATGGGAAAAGGCTATTAAGAGCAAGTTAATGAAAGAAAGTATGAACATTATAGATAGAGTTAACAGTCTATCAAAAATCAACAGTTTGTGAATTCTTATTCTAGGCACAGTTCCACACAACGTAATTCTACACTTAGGACAGTAATTTCATACAGTGAGCTGTAGTGCTTTTATGCTGTGAAAAATCTCATATTAATCGTTTTTACAGAAAGCACCAAAGTTGTTAATGTTAAAGTTATTGCCCAGTTCGGGACCTAGAAATATACTCATGCCTCAGTGAAAATATATGTAAATGAAGTTCACATTGACTATAAGTTGGCCATATATGTTTAGTATATTAATTTCCTATAGTTTATAGAGTAGTACCTCTTAGAATTATAAAAATTCATTGTGCATAACTGAAAAAATGGATCAGTATTTGATAAAGTAGAGACAGCATGGTAAAACCATAATCATAACTATCACTTAGATAACAGCTTAAGGTTTACAAAGTATGCTTTTACAAAGTGTGCTACGTATGCTATTTCCTTTGATCCTCACAATTCTGTGAGCTAGGTGCTACTATTACCCCTATTTTAGAACTAAGGAAATTGGGGCTTAAGTGACTTGCCCAAAATCTGAGACAGATTTTGAACTCAGATCTTTCTGATTTCTAATCTACTGGGCCACGCAGTTGGTATAATGGGGAGAATCTTGTTCTTGGAATTAGGTGATATTTGAGTTCAGTTCTAACCTCTAACTCACAGTGGGTGTTGGAGGTTAGAGTTGAACCCAATATTTGTAGTCCTTAAAACCCTATATAAACATCAACTTTTATTGTTCCTTTTTAAAGGCAAGAAAGAAAATACAAGAAATAGAAGCTTTTTTCAGATCTAATTTTTTTTATAGAGATGTCATAAAAAAAAACTCATGAAATTGTTAAATGACTGACATAATTGCATCCAGAAAGTGGGGCTACCTTCAAAATCACTTTATTTCTAAAAAACATTTTATTCCAATCATAAATGACAGAAATGGAGGTTGATATTCCCCAAATTAGTGCATATGTCTGTCCCCAAGTCAATTCCATTGTATTTTTTAGGTAGAATAATAAAATTAGCCATTGACAGAAATTCAGGTAAATATGAAATCAACATTTCTAAATGCCCGTGCACCACTGAATTGACTGATGAGGAAAAAACACCAATGAAATTTACTAGATCTCTTCACCATAGGATAACGCCTCCAAACTTGCCCTGACTAAGAGGAATGAGTGGAAGCATTTACCCATGAGTAATACCTTATTAAACTGTCAGGATTTAATGTGGCAGGCATATTTTTCTCTCAATTTGCATGCCTGACAGGAGACTTCCTAAATATTACCTTCAAGTTCATGGACCAAAAAAATATATATATATAGTTGGATCAGCAGTGGGATAACACTGGTGGCCTATGTGAATCCCTGCACAGGACTTGTGTTAGCATTACCAGCCGCAGGGCCCACATCGAGGTCTTTTGTGTGGAACAGAGCTGTTGCCTTGTAAATACATTCCAGGACTCATTATTAAACATGCTGAGAAAAGAAAAATTCCAGTACAGTGAAGCCAGGCATTCAGTGATTAAACCATACTCAGGGTGGATAATGTGATATTCATCTTGCCTGTTTTTTTCTTAAGCAACTCCCACATAGTTACCAGCCATTCTTGAAATGGCACCTCCATGTAAAATACACAGCATATTTTTATTAAGATAAAATTGTTAGCATTTGAAAATAGGTTCTTAAATTACTCTAGCCCTTGGGCCAGGCATGCTTCACTCAATTCACATAGGATGTAAAATACCAGCATTCATTTAAAATACACACACACACACACACACACACACACACACACACACACACTCACACTCACACTCACACAATGTATCCATAGCAACCTTTTTTATCAAGGGAAATGGTTACCTGAGAGAATCTTCTTAAAGGAAAAGGCAAAAATAAAAGCAGCATTAACAACTCTTATTGATTTGGGACCAAATTATAGTTTTATTAAGCATCTGGAGGCACTGTAGAAAGGCATGGGCCTAGAGATAGGAACATCTGAGTTCAAATCCCACCTCAAACTTACTACCTGTGTGACCTGGAACAAGTCATTTTAATTTCTGTTTGGTACAGTTTCCTCAACTGTGCAATGGGGTGATAAGAGTGCCTACCCCCCAAGGCCATTGTGAGCCTCAAGAGAGTATTTATAAAGCATTTAACACTATATTTGGCATATAGTATGCACTGCATAAATGGTAGGTGTTATTGATACTAATAACAAAGGAGCAGAGGTCCTCTTGCAAACTTTAATGACTTCTGCTTGCTTCTCATATAAAATACTTTCTTGTGCTTTCTTTGGTGTTAAAAGTGTTTGTATATGTATGTGATTTATTTAAGTAGCATCCCGTGGCTTTGGGTTTTAGAATATTAAGTTGTAGATTAACTATAAACATTTTTCCCTTCCCTGTCCATAGAATGCCCAGGTAGTCCATTCAGCACTCCACCATGAACACCATCCTATATTTTTTAAGTAGGCAAAATGCCCAGGGATGTCAATGTGCCTTTTGTTGTCATTTCATGAGAGTGTTTGCCACCATGAGAGGATTATGGGATAGGATCCAGGAGCACATTCCTTCTATTGTGAAAGCAGTGAGATGGGTACATTCAGCCATGTGTTAATAGGAAGGCATGTTCATCTTAGGTTTATGCAGCCTCCAAGAAACTGAAAAAAAGTCCATGCTGTGACTGGCCAATATTAGTGTGGTAACAAAGAAGGGTCTTTAACTGTGGAAGTTCCTTTGAGAGTACATTTCCTAGTAGCAAACTGAGAAGGTTTTAGATTGCTGGACTAGAAAGTGTGACTCTTACAAGTCTCAGCTTCCCACACTATTCTGATAAAGAAGTAAATGCAGCCAGACATCGTTCCCATTTGCACCAAATCTGTGCATAGCATGATGTGTTCAGTCCAACAGAGGAATAATTAAATTGGGGGTGGAGGGGGTGAGGATGAAGATGATGGGAGAGCAGAGAACAAAGCTACTTCTGAAAGGACACATGTTTGATTTCAAGGTTGCCTTAGTCACCATATTTGTAATAACTGGTATCATTTTGTGTGTGTGTCTGTGTGTGTGCCTGTGGTTTTATGAGCCTTGTGATAAATATGCCAGGTGTGTGTATATGTACCTGCATACATTTGCACTTTAAATGAATTTTTTATTATCCCAGAACCACAGAGCTAGAAAGAATCTTACACACCTTGAACTTCAACTCTCTTATTCTATTTGATGATGAAGTCCAGAGAGGTTAAATGTTATTTGCTCAAGATCATACAGCTAGTTTGTGGTGGGATTGGATTAGAACTCAGGTCATTTGACTTGAGTAATAGTGAGCCTTAAAAATTGAAAAGTGGTTGGTCAGCCAGAAGTTCTTGGGACTGTGTAATCTTTTATTACTGGTGCTGTTTTAATAAAAGGGAAGGTACCCCATGGAGGAAACATATTTGGAAATGTGACCTAAATAAAATTTTAAAAGAAGAAACAAAAAAAACCCTTGTTTTGGAAACTAGTAATTCCAGATAATGCAGTTGTAATTGGAAGAAATAAGGTACAGTGGCTCACAAAAGTGACATCTGAAAGTACTTTAAAAGTTAAGGAGAGGGCAGCTAGTTAAATGTCAAGTGTCTGAGGCCACATTTGAACTCAGGTCTTCTTGACTCCAGGGTCAGTGCTCTATTCACTGCATCACCTAGCTAGTAAGTGAGGCCAGATTTAAACTCAGGAAGCCGAGTCTTCCTGACTCCAAACCCAACACTCTATCCACAGAGCTACCTGGGAATCTTTTACATTTCCTATAATGTCAAATATTATTGAACTAAGTAGATCATTGTAATAAACAACCACAACGGCAACATTAAAGCAAACACCATCCTGAAGGTATGTGCTATGGGTTAAGCACCAGGGAAACAAAGATGAAATAAAACATCATCCATAACCTCACCTAACTTAGAGTCTAGTGCAAATAGCTAGCACGTCACACAAGGGAGAATGTAGGAAATGCAAAGGATGGGTTCAAGCAGCATTCTGTGACAGATTTGAGGAGGAAAACATTACTTCCAGATAGATTAAGAAAAAGATTGACTATCTAGTAATTTCAGATGGAAATATTTGATGCTAATTAGGTCAAGGTTATTTGGTGATCATCAAAGGCACCATTTTGTCTTTGAATGGAGAAAAATCTGCTTAGTGGCAAGAATATATAATGATGGGGAAGCTCTAGTTAGAGAGAATTGTTACCAGCTCAGTACAAATCAGCCCTATAGCTAGAAGAATTAAAAGTGAAAAAAAAAAATTATAACATATCTACTATGTTCCAGGCACTATGTCAGACATTCAGAGGTACAAGGACAAAAAAGAAATTATCACTGGCCACAAAGGAGTTTACTTTCTTCTGCACAAGTCTAGTGATGGCATCTTCATTCTTGAATCATAAAACATTACAAACCATATGTAAAAACCTTTCCATTTGCAATTTCCTGTTAATAAATGACTTGTTCAGTCCAGCCCAACTTTGGAGAAACATTTTGTAAAGGTTAACTCTATGATTTTGCATGAAAGATAACTAAGGCCCATAGAGATGTTACAGAACCAGTTAATAGTAGAATAAGGGCCAACACTTTTGGTTGATTGTTGGATAGCTTTAATAATTTAAGTAATAAAGATAGGTATAGATACTGGATCTGTGGTTTCAAAGATATTGAGAACTCCAAGATGAAGAACCTTCATCTGTCAATGCAGGATGGCACCTTTTAGAGAAATGCTCAGAATACCAAGAGTCTAAGTGAATTGCCTATAGTATTATGACTTGACTACTATTCCCATGGTCTTATGAACATGCCTTATGTGTTCAAGACATAAGGCTTAAAACCAGGACTTCTTAACTCTAGTTCTCTATCATGCCAAACTACCTCTAATAACTTTAATTGTACATATTAAAGTAATTTAAGTTGGTTGTACTATTTGTCAATACATGTAGTTAAACTGATAAAAATCCCATTTTCAAATTAAGGAGTCAAAGGAGGAATTGAATAAAATCACATTTGTATGGACCTTCTCAGATGCTTAGATATCTCTAGAAGTTATGGAATAGAGCTCTAAAGGCACTTTAAACTTTGTGATTTTTTTTTCCTTATAATAATTTAATATATTTTTATTGCACTAAGGAAATTATGTTGGAAAGCCCATTTGCAGCTAACTCAATATACGTACATTTTCATAAATTGTTGCTCAAATTATATAGTTTAGAACAGGAAAGACTTGTAACTACTTATTAGCCAGTTACCAAGAATGAAAATAGACTCTTTCCTTATATAGGCAAGGAAAGAAATTATCCTGATATGTGATATTTCTGCAAGTAGTAGAAAGGAGTTGTACTAATGTTTCAAAAGATTGCTATGCCTCATTCCCATCTTAAATATTAGTTTAGATATTATGTTTTTAATCGTAGGAGAGGAGTTGGCCTGAATAGCAAAAAGAATCCATTTTTTCAGGTTTTCTACATGAGTGTTTCTGAAATGCAAATCTGAAGGTTAAATCCTTTACCATTTTGCAATTTATCAAACTCTTACCTCAAATTCTTTTCAAAGCATTTTTTAATTAAAATTTCTATTTACTTAATTTCATTCATGTGATTATACATTTACCACTACATCCCCCCCTTTTTCCTTAAAGTATAAAAAAAAGAACCCACTTCAAAGCATTTCATATTGGGGGTATCTGTGACTCCATGATTTTGTGTGTGTGTGTGTGTGTGTGTGTGTGTGTGTTTCCTTCCAAGGTTGATTTAAAGATCTAGCTTGTGCATTTAAAAACAGGATGGGTGTTAAGTGGTCAGTTTGTTTATGCACAAGGATAGGAAAAGAGAATCCAGATGATAGCAATGAAAGTTAGTGAACAATTAATAAGTTGGAAAAGTGGGACCTATGAAGAAACACAAAAGGACTGAGACACTTTTCCTGAGATGAGATGATAAGGGTTAATGGCAACAGAAGTTGGTTGCCAAAAGGAGAGTGGTGACTAGTCATTTTCTAATCATATTTAATAAGTTATTGTCTACTATATCTGTATCTATAATATATCTATCTATCTATATATAGATAGATAGATATATTATCTACTAATATCTACCTTTCCCCTTCCCCAAACATGGATTAGGCTAAACTTTCCCTAATAGGAAAGAGAGCCAAGACTTTGGAGGGGCAAGGTCCAAGTTGTACCTCCCCTGATACAGCTTCCTGGTGTCCTCTGGCTGTGTTGGTGTGGCTTCCTGGTTACCATGGGGCATAAAAATGTACACCTATATGGATTGGGTATCCTTCACATTTTGTAGATGCCAGAAGACACCACAAGTCCCCACACTCTGCCCAGCTGAACAGATGTGTTAATATATCAAGAGAAGTGGGAGAACAGCATCAGTAGAAGCAAAGTACTTCTTAACAAGTGCCTCATTACATACCAACATTAAACCTTAACTAAAAGGTTACTGGTGTTAGGATCATCCCACACTGAATCTAATGGAGTATAGGAAGAACTTTATGACTAATGAAGGTTCTTGATTCACTGCTATAAGTCACCATGAAGATTCAGAAGAACATTATATAAAGAATGGTTTAGATTAGGGTTGCCCATTACATTGGTCACAAACCTCTTTTGGAGGAGGAGGGTGAGTGAGAAGAAATGCAGATACTGACAAGTGTAAAAATATTTTGACACTAACATAAACTATCATGGAGCAAGCTATGGCTGTGTAGTCAAGAAATTTACAGCCTTTATGAAGCCAAAACTCAATTGAAAAACACTTAAAGCAATTAATACTTTCATTATTTTGGTTAAATAAGTAAATGAGTGAATCAGGTCTCCTGGTTCAAAAAGGTTAAGGTAAAACAATTAATTTCTTGGATTCTCCTATTCCTGTCTTTATTCTGCCTCTCTTACCATCACTACTACCACCCTTCCTTATCCCTTCCTGACCTCCTTCCCACAATTACTGGCACATTTGAGTAGATGCTCAGATAATATCACCAATTCACATTGACTTTATTTATAGATAAATAATAGACTTTGAAATATCTGAGTATCTTCTATTTATATATTTCTGTGACATGCTGGTAGTATAGGTTCCTAATGCCAAAAAAATATATAAATGAGGAAGAGGAAGAGTATAATGATACAAGTTTTTTTAAATGTATATCAAGGAATGTTTCAATGTTTTAAGCTCAATTCCAGATGTCAAATTGAGCCAACAGACTAAGGCAGGACTTAAAAATAGTTTAATTTGCTCCAACCAAGACTAATTGGGCATAAAGCTAGCAAGCAATAAGCTATAGTTATGTATATCAAGAGACTGACTACAAACTTGATTTCACAATTCAAATGGAAGAGTATATTTAAAGTAAGACTGATCATAAACATTTTAAGCTACTTTTAATAGATATAAAAAATACTCATAATTGTTTTATACCTAACATGATTCATTGATGGACAACTTTGTTTTATTACTGATATCAGTTAGATTTGATGATTATTGCTTTGTAGAACAGTTTAAGATCTCATAATGCTAGGACCCATTCCTTCTCAGCTTTTTCATGATTTCCTTTGAGATTTTTTTTAACATTTTCCCTCTCTGAATGATTTCTTTTATTACCTTTTCTACTGTGATAAAATAATACTTTGGTAGTTTGGCGAGGCATTAAGTAAATTAACTTTGATAGTATCATTTTTAAAATTGTATTGGCACAGCCAAACCATGAGCAATTAATAGCTATATACTTATCTAGGTCTGATTTTCTTGTTTTACTATAAAGAGTGTTTTGTAGTTTTATTCATATAGTTCCTAATATCTTATATATTATGTTCTTTAGTTATTTTGAATGAATTTTCTTTTTCTTTCTATTCTTGTTGTGTATTGTTGGTTATATGTGGGAAGACTGATGATTTGCATGAGTTTATGATTTACTAGTTTGCTGAAGTTATTTGTTGTTTCAGTGAATTTTTAGGTGACTCTCTAGGGTCCTCCTTGTAAATTGTATTATCTTCATTTCTTTTTTTTAATTAACTTTTTTTAATTTTTAGTTTACATCATTCATTTCCACTAGATTTTGAGTTACAATTTTCTCCCTGTCTTTCCCCTACCCACCACCCCAAAACAGCAATCCCACTATATACCCCCTCCCCCAATCTGCTCTCTCCTATATCCATCACTCCTCTGACTTTCCAATAGGGCAAGATGGATCTCCCTACCCCAGTGCCTGTATATCTTATTTCCCAGTTGCATGTAAATAAACACACATACACACACACACACACATTT
>CM053591.1:42761305-42836544 GCA_028646515.1 Pseudochirops corinnae | reverse complement strand
CTCCCACTTGTTCTATTCTCTACTTTGTCTCTCTCCCTTTACAGAAGTGTGTGCTTCTAACAACTCTACCCCCAACCTGCCCTCCCTGCCATCATCCCCCCTGTCATCCCCTTGCCCCCTACTCTCCTGTAGGGCAAGAATTGTATTATCTTCAAAAAGAAGACTTTTTATTCTCTTTGCTTATGCTTATTCTTTCTATTTTTTCTAGTCTTTTTATTATAGCCAACATTTCAGACAGTACTATTAAATAATAGTTGTGTAATTGGACACCCTTGCTTTACCCTGATCAAACTGGAAAGGCTTCTAGTTTATTGCCATTTCATATAATGCTCTTGTTTTTATATAGATATTATTTACTATATTAAGGAAAGGTCCATCTATTCCTATACATTATAGTCTTTTATCAAATGCATATTGTAATTTTCAAAAGTTTTTTCTGAATCCATTGATATAGTTAAGTGATTTTGATTGTTTTTATTGTAAATATGGTCTCTCATGGTTATAACTTTCAGGACATTGAAGCAAAATTGCATTATAATATCTGGTGATCATATATAGTCTCTTTGATATGTTGCTATACTCTTTTTTAATATATTATTTAAGTTTTTATATTATACTGATTTATAAGATTTTTTTTTCTAAATTACCTATCCTAGGTTTATATATCAAAAAATATTTTGGTAGCAGAAAGAATTTGCTAGCATCATTCCTGCCTATATTTTAATATTTCATATTGTTCTGAATATTGAAAATTTTCTATCTACCATCCAGTCACAAATGACAGCCTAAATGGATCTAAGGTATCATTTGAGATTGAGACCATGAATTGCTCACATGCTTTCCATATGCATCAATGATCTGTGATTTCAAAGGTATGAGATTACCTCCACCAATGTATATGGTAGCTTGGCTATAATCTTTGAAATTTACATGAAATCTATTAACTTGCCCATGGATACACAGTAGATAAATTTTAGAAGTAGTATTTAAACCTAGTTTTTCTTCCCTCCCTCCCAGTGGCTCTTTCCATCACATTTCACATATTTGTGCAGAGTAGATAACAAATTGGCATTGAGTTCATGAAAGAATGAAATGAGACACAAGTTTCAGGTGACAACCATAGACAATTGCTGACAGAGTAACAGACAATTGAAGGATCATTCACATTTTTTTTTTCAATTCTTAAAAAGGATGTCGCAAAAATCTTAATGCAGTTTTAATAGTGTAAAAGTGCATCCAGAATTTTGGACCACCCTATATATTTGAATAAGAATATGGCTACTAGAAACAATAGTTATTAAAAGGATAATGAAGGAACACAGATAATCTTATACTAGAAACAACTTTAGAGTTCTCCAGAATTCAAGCAGACTCACCTTATAGAAGAGGAAACCAAGATTCAAAGGTAAAATGACTTGTCTAAGATCATACCGTTAGTGGAAGAAGTGGGACTACAATGTAGATCTCCTGATTTCTATTTGAGTATAATTTCTATTTATTAATCAATCAGTCAACAAACATTTAATAAGAGCCTATTATGTGTCAGGAACTATGTTAGTCACTAGCAATGCAAATACAGAGATGAAATAGTCCCTACTTTCAAGGAGAGGACATTGTAAGAGGAAAGACAAGTAGACAGATATAGAATTAATATAAATAAATATAAAGTTGTTAAGTATAAGATAGGAAAATAGGTGAGTATGATTGATCTTCATTAAATTGATTACTGGAAATATCTAGAGCCGATTAAAAACATTTCTCTTGTTAACTAGAGCATTATGTCATTGTCAGTAATTACTTAAAATGCATAGTAAAAAAAATCATTCCAAATAAAAAGCATGAAAGTGTCGAGTTAAGTATATTCTAAATTCCAAATGACATGAGAAAAAAAGGAAGATGAGAATTCCTTCTTTGACTGATGCAATGAATTAAAGAATGCATTGTACTTAAGGGTAACTTGACTCTAAATATAGTTTGTCATGGTAATGAGTGGAAGTTTGTTTTGTTTCATTATTTTCTTAAATAAAATGAGACTTGTAAATAGGGAATTTTGATATAATGTGTGATAACTTTTATTTTTCCCAGACAAAAAAAACCGTCTTTCCTTAATTGTCTTTAGCAGCTTGGTATAGTAAAAAAAAAAAAAAAAAAAAAAGTATAGAGCTTTGAGTTAATAGCTGTTATCCTGGGTAAATAATTTCACTTCTCTCAATTTTAGTGTCCTCATCTGTAAAACGGGGATAATACCTCTTGTCCTCTGTCTATCCTGAGCTTTATGGTGAAAATGCTTTGTAAACTGTAAAGTGTTATATAAATTTGAAATAATATTTATTCTTATTGTTGTTTTTATTATTTACACCCTCCACTAAAGTTCTTTTATGATGCCTTATTAGGGTATAGAGGTGACATCAAGTTCTTGAATTTTCTTTTGGTGTAACACAGGCCTTCAAAGTCTTATCAAGCTGGAAAGGTCTAGATTATATGGGCCTACTAGTGGACTATGCATCAGTTGCCTAATGATCAGGCTAGTTAGGTATAGAGAAGCCATCAGATGCTGATTTTCTTTTGCCTTTCCTTTCCTTTTTTTTTTTTTTTTGGTCAAAGAAACTTATGTCATTAGAAAGGCTTATGACCTATACCAGCAGAATAAACACTCACTTCAGTGAAGTTCTTTATCTTTTGAAGTACTGATTAATTCATAATATTCTGCCCAATTCTTTCCTTTGCCCTAAGTAGAAAATTATGTCTATTACAGAATCTCAGAGTCTAAAGAGATCTCAGAGAGCACTGGTTCATCTGTATCTGAACAAGAATCCCTTTTATAATATCAAGTAATCACTGCTTAAAGACCTCCAATGAAGGGAAATTCACTACTTCCTAAGGCATCCCATATCTTTTTCCAACAACTATAATTGTTAAGAAGTTTTGTTTGTTTTGTTTTTTCCTTTACCTCAAGCCTAAATCCACTTCTTTATAACTTTTACTTTTTATTCCTAGTTCTGCCTTCTAGGGCCAAGAAAAACAAATCTCTTCTATATGTACCTCAAGGATAGAAAGGGATAAAAGTCACATTTTTTTTTTTAAAAGAGAAGACAATATAGTCTGCAAACTATATGCTAATAACTTGATTCAATTCCTGTCAAAATTCTGGAATGTATGGTGAGTCTAGAACTATGTAGGGAAAAATTTCCACTTCTTATAGCCTATTGATTATCCATTTAGTGCTTGATCTAAATCTTAATGAAAGCAGGTTCAGTTTTTTAAAGGAAGTTGGAGATTCTATGAGTTGGAGTTTAGAAGGCATAGCATTCCAGGCATGGGGGACAGTCACTGTAAAGAGACAGATGGAACACTGTCTATGTGGAATAGCCAGTAGGCCAGTAGAGTATATAGAAGGGAATAACATGTTGAAAGACTGGAAAGATAGGAAGGTACTAGGTTGTAAAGAACTTTAAATGCCAGAGAGAGTTTATATTTGATACTAGAGGTCATAAAGAACCATTGTAGTTTACCAAGTAGGAGGGTGACATGGTTATATCAGCACTTTAGGAAAATCACTTTGACAGCTGTGTGAAGGATTATTATGAAAGGGGAGACACTTGAGGCAGAGAGTCCAATTAGAAGACTATTGCAATAGACCGGGTGAGAGGCAACGAGGACGTGAACTAGGGTAGTGTCTGTGTGTGTAGAAAAAAAGAAAATGTACTTGAAAGAGAACCTAGAGCAGTGGTATCAAACTCAAATAAAAATGGGGGCCACTAAACCACATGGAAGAATACCCACAGGTACATAATGACCTAGAAAACCACATATCCACCACATACTATTTAAGGAGTAGTGTGGGGACCATTGGCCAGGAGTCATAATATCCCACTGGTGTGTTTGATATTTCTGTACTAGAGTGGTGGTTCTCAAAGTGTGGTCTGGGAGCCTCTGAGGGTTCCCAAGACACTCTCAGGGTATCTTCAAGGTCAAAACTATTTTCATAATAATACCATGACATTCTCATTTATAATATGAAAAATATCTATAAATACAGTCCATATAAACAAAAACTCTTTGGACATCCTTAATAATTTTTAAGAGTTATAAAGGGGTCCTGAGACCAAAAAGTCTGAGAATCACTCTTCTAAAGAAAGATTTGAAAAGATAAAGGCCACTGATTGATTGGATATGTACAATGGTAGAAAGAGGAGAGTCAAATATAACTACAGTTCTGTCCATTAAATTTAATTAAATTGAAACTAGGGAGACAGATGTGATGAAATCATAACAACTATATGCCTATAACACTGTAATGTTTAAAAAGTACTTTCCTTATGACACCATTATGAGTAAGGATCTTCTCTTTACAAATAGAAACTGAGACTTAGAGATGTGAGGTGACTATATGAAGTATTACACATGCAAAAGTAAGGGAAATAATAACATGGAACCATCCCAGGGCAAGATGTGTGAGTGCAATGGTTTGGAAATGAAAGACGTAGTATGAAATGAATAGCTAAGTTGTGGATTTTAGGGAGGAGAAAATCCAGGATGGGCTGTATGAAGGACTGATTTAGTAAAACAAAAATAGTCATTTAAAGCAAGGACAGGGGCAGCTAGGTGGTGCAGTGAATAGAGCACCAGCCCTGATTCCATCAGGAGGACCTGAGTTCAAATCTTACCTCAGACACTTGACACACTCACTAGTTGTGTGACCTTGGGCAAGTCACTTAACCCCAATTGCCTTGCCTTCCCCTCTCCAAAAAAAAAAAAAAGCAAGGACAGTATAGAAGAACCTAAATTATTGATCATACTGTATTGATCATCTTAGCCCCTGGGAATCAAGTAAGGTGCTGAGAAAAGGCCCATCAAAGAATTTCTACCCTTTCTTGACTACTGCCAATAAAGCAATTTTAACTAGAAACTAAGGAGATAGAACTCTATATTGGGTGTTTTTCTTTTTTAAAAATGCAGCTCTTGTGCTCTCATTTTTTTGTTGTTGTTTTTTCACTTGATTCCCAGGGGCTAAACTTTTCAGTTTGGATCAGTTTAGGTTGTCTACAAACTGTCTTTGTGGGCAGCTAAGTGGCACAGCAGATTAGAGCACTAGCCTTGGAGTCCTGAAGATCTGAGTTCCAGTTCTGCCTCTGACACTTATTAGTTGTGTAATCCTGGGCAAGTCACTTCGCCCTCTTTGTCTCAGTTTCCTCATCTGTCAAATGAGCTGGAGCAGGAAATAGTGAACCACTCCAGTATCTTTGCCAAGAAAACTCCATATGGGATCACAGAGAGTGAGACAGGACTGAAACAACTCA
Organism: Pseudochirops corinnae; assembly: GCA_028646515.1. Lineage (NCBI taxonomy): Eukaryota > Metazoa > Chordata > Mammalia > Diprotodontia > Pseudocheiridae > Pseudochirops > Pseudochirops corinnae. Next base: position 42,831,244 of record CM053591.1, on the reverse strand, counting down.
ACAACACTGTCCTTGCCTTTAATGTTTGTTTTTGTTCTATTAAACAAGCTGATGTCACCCTGCATAACACCCATTATTACCATCATATTATCTGATCACATGAAGCCCGAGGATGGACACCACTTAGGAAGGCTGAGGGTTCTTGTAGAGCACTAAATAATGGTGGAAGAAAATTACACCAAGGAAATATGAACCTAAGTAGGAGAGCTATGTGCTTAGAAGCCCTCCTAGGGAGCAGCCTGTTTCATCAGTTACATTTAACCACATGTTCAGGAACACTTGGTGACAACAGTCATCTTTAAAATAGGTCCCTTCGCCCAGTGGATCAAGTCCTGGCTGGAGTCGTTACTGAGTCTGAGAGCCAGTATTAGGAGACAAGAGTTTGGGTGACCCTAAAGCTAGCTGGTGTCCTTTGCTGTGGAAACTTATATTACAGGATGTCCAATTACTCAGTTTTCAGTGTGCTGGGGAGACATGACTATGCAGTGAAAAATACCTGTCAAGGATGGTATGTGAGATGCTGATTTTTCTCATTGGGTGAATGATGTCAGCAGCCAGAAAAAATTTATATTTTTAAAAGGATTCTTCTGAATAGGTTTCGTTTTACGATTAACTGCTGCTTCTGTTGTTACAGAAATTGATGAAAAAAAAAAAACAACTGTAGGATCTTAAAAGAATTCCATCTTTATCATGCCCAGACTTTTTGTTTTCTGAAATCAAAATGTCAGTTCCAATTAGCATAGTATTAGCTACAGGTTAGGGAAAACAAAAAAAACTCTAAAGTGATTGTTAAATAGTATTTGACTGGGAGATCATCCCTTCCTCACTCTAGCATTGGGAGTTCTTAACACAGGGGTTTGGGAACTTGATTTTTAAAATATTTTTATAATAGTATTTCAGTGTATTTGTTTTCCTTTGCAATCCCATGTATTTTATCTTGGACAATTAAAAACATTGTTCTGAGAAGGGATCCAAGACAAAAAGTGGGTTCTCTGCTAGAAGCTCAAGTTTAGAATGAGCCTGAAAGACTGAAAACATCTGTCTCTTGGGTATATATAGTAGACGTAAAAATATTTTTCTTTAGCTGTTTTGCAAGAATTTTATATGTGTGTGTATGTGTATGTATATATATATATATATATATAATATCTAAGAAGGCCAGATATATGTAGATGTAGATACTTATCTAGATTAAATAGATATATTCCTTGGGAGTATAACAAATTTCTTAACCCTAGTTTTTCTGCATTTCAATAGATCTGTTTGCATTTTCCTTTGGATTTCATTCAGGTAGATTTACAGTTAATCTATATGGAAATGAAGTAGATAACTTCCTTCCCTCTTCTAGGGCTTGTTTTGTTTAAAGTGCTTTGGGTAACAATCTGGTTTCCTTCTTTACGGCATTGGAAGAGAAGTTAGTTCAAAACAAGGTCTCCTTTTTAGAAATAAGGTCCTGAGCGATGAAATCTTTCCCTTAAAAATAATTTCACGCCTTCTAAAATCCTTGACTTTTTTTTTTGTGACCATTTAAGATTCCAAGATTCCACTCTTGGCATCCAGGTAAACTTTGAGCAGACCCCGAGCAGTTAGATAAGAGTGCAAACCATCTCTTAGGCCACAAATTGACTTCCCTCTGTAGCCTTAGACACAGTTTCCAGCTGCTTTCAGTCTTTTAAATCCTTGAAAGCTTCCCTAATCCTCATGTAGGCAGCCTTTATGTGTTACACTTCCCTCCCCTTCATTCTGATTGGTGAAGCTATTTCATGGCCTAATTCAGCCCACTACTACATACCCGAGCCATGATTTGAAATGAGAGCCAGGCGGTCGGTTGCCTCCCTATGCCTGACTTTTAATAGGCTAGGAGAAAAAGGTTGAGAAACTTGACTTTGTCTTACGGAGAGTTCCGGTAGAAAAAAAAGATCAAAAAAAAAAAATTAAAAGAGGGAGAAAACTTGCTTGTTGTTCGCCTCAGAAACCTTTCATGGATTTTACTGCTATTTTACGACTCTGAGCTTTCGCTGTGAGTTTCCATGCTGACTGTTCCGTGCTGGATGGATGATGGGATTCTAAACATGAGGCAGGTAAGGTACTTGTGGGGGCGCGGAAAAGGCCACCGGGGCGGTTTGCTTTGGGGAGCTTCAGAGACCTGTCACCTTTATTTCTGGAATCTATGGTTCTCCTGGGGGAAAGGGAATTGACTTTTTGAAAAACTGTCGAGTAAGAAGCAGTTGGGGAGATTTCTCTTCTCGACTCTCCTTTTCCCCGGCTCCAGTTTTTCTTGATCTTGGGTTGCTTACTAGACCTTGTAAGGACGGAGAACCTAGCAGTAACACATGTAAATGAATTCCAGTTTGCTGCAATTGATGTGTATTGTATGGAGGGTGTTTCAGGTTTCTTGAGTGCATCTGACGTTTCAGGTTTAGAATAAAGAAAACTGAATGTGGAGGAAAAAGAACTGCATGAAATACTTTGGAGCGTTTTAGCGTTTAAAAGGTGAGGAGACGATGTAAAACCAGTTTGTGGAAAAATATAATATCTAACGTTTAAAAAACTCGTCTTTTAACGTTTATGAATTACGTTCTAACTTATTAACTCATAGAAGCATTACTGAAAATAAATGGAGATCATCTGTAGGATCATTTAAAAAAAAAAAGACTCCTGAAGGAACAGCTTCTTCCCATAGCTGTGGGGCATTGACAAAATACTTGATCAACCCAGCAGCTTACAGCTTTGCTGTTTAAAAGCGGGCTGTGCAGTACAAAGCCTCCAAGGCGTGTAACTTAAAATTCGTCAGTCATGAAAAAGTTTTGAAAGTCAGTATTGAGACCTTGAGATAAATACTTTATTTAAGGAAGAGCAAAGAATGCAGTAACTCTTTGCATTAGATACAGAATTTTGAAAATAGCATTTTAGCTACTCAGAATGTAGAGTTGAATGGGAAAAGTTTGCACCTGCGGTGAAACCAGAAGAGATAGTCACCTTTTCTTTTTTTTCTGATTGAAAAGATGTTTTGCTTTGCTGAAACAATTTGCATTAAATGCTTGGCTTTTTTGGGTTTTTTTGGCTGGATAATAGATGCTTAAACTTCCTTCATTTTTCAAAAACCACAAGGATGTAAGTCAAGGAAGGCAGGTCTCAGTCGAATGATAGTATTAGTCTTTATTGTCTAGCCATTTGTTTGTTCCACATTAAAAAGTGTGTTGTAGAATAAACAGGCTCTTGACAATTTTGGATTGAGTAAAGCAAAATACATTTGAGGCTAGAAAATGACATGCGTTCTGAGTGGGTGGTTCTGAGATATTTCTGGGTGGAGATTCATTGTCTTGAAATTAGAAGAACTTAAATTTTATGTAGGATAGTCGGAAGGTAATAGGGAAAGAAAGCTCAATATAAAGGGTTATTGAGAAAAAGAAAAAAAGTTCTTAGCAAGAAACAAAAAGTTATTTGATACTGTGTGGCTGCCACCTGTCCCTCTCTTCTATGATCTTGTCACACTTCACAATACTATCTCCCATCTAGTTCTCCTGAGTGACTGGTGACTCGTCTGTTTGAGTCCAAATGACAAGCCATCCATCCAGTGGTTGGGGGCATTTTTCTGAGCAGGGTATGCACGGCAGACCTTTTTAATGTCTTTGGTTATCCAATTGGAAAAGCCCATGAAATCAGACCTTCTGACTTTTCAGAGTTAAGTCATAAGGTCGGTGGTTTACCTTTTGTGACCACTGAGTATTTGGTAGGTGGAAAAAAGGAGTAAAATGGGCAGGGTGGGGATGAGAATTGGCAAAAACACTAAGACTCCTGAGCCTTGGAAATCTGTACAGAATGTTCAGAGGACAGGCTGGAGCAGAATCCAAGTACTTGGAAACTGAGATGATACAAAGTTATTGGCATGGATTAATCTTAATTTTTTTATTTTTCAATTTGTCCAAAGGAAAATCATCATGAAGACCAAGCTTGTCCTATTGGGTCCACCAGTCAATTTGTCATCACAGTCATCACAGTCCTTCAGCGCTAGCTGGATTTGCAGGGTTAACTATCATACAGGCCCGTGTGTCATCAGCTTAGCAATGAAATTCAATATCATGCTGATGAATGATCTGTCCCAGAGGCTGCTGAACAATAGTGTGTGGGCTCAGAATAGACTGCTGCATAGACTATCCTCAACAGCAGACTAGAAATTGCCAGCAGAAATAGAAAGCTGCTTGTCAAAATGATAAGATTCAAATCGTGGTGGACTCTTTCTACTAGGATGGTAAACATTGAACGGGTAAAAGGCACCATTCCTTAAAGTTTCTTTAGGGCTGTGCCTAGATCAGCCCAAAAAAAGGTGTTAAGTCTCATGCTTCCTTATCAAGAGGCGATTTCCAACTATGATCAGGCATATTTCTATGCTGATTAGAAATAGAAAACCTGACTAAAACTTCACTGAGAATAAAATGCTCAGTTCTCAGGCAAATACTTAGCTACAACCACCTGTTCAGAAACCTTGGCCAAAAACAACAGGTTTGGCATTTGGCAGCCTTGTAACTCCAGGGATGTTCCCCAAACAGTGAAATATCCTTTGTCCCCAAAGATGGGAATAAATGTGCATTTGTCAAACTAAAAATATTTTCATCAGACTTAATGGGCATAACTTCGGAAGAAAATTCTGTTTTAAAGCCCCTAGACTTCCAGCTTCTTCTCAGCAAATAGACTGTATTAAGTTGCCTTAAAAAATCTGAAGAGACAAAAAGGGGCTGATTCAAAATTTAAGCACCTCCTAAATTCTCCCAGGGAAGGCAATCCTGCCATTATTAAGGAAGCTATGGCTCAGTGTGATTAGACTGTTTTGCATTCTTTGGGTTGGTATTAACGTGCCCAAGGGCATCTGGTTTAATAATGAAAGTCTTTGTATTAATCTTTCCTCTGAGGATTAGAAAGTGCTTTACAAACATGATCTATTTATTCACTAGCACATCCTTAGGAGAGGTAGGTGGCAAATATGATCCCATTGGACAAAGGGTGAGACAGGAACAGTGAGGTTAAGTACAAAAGATATACAGGGAGTTTGTGGCAAGATCAGGAATGTCCAGCGCTGATGTAGCCACCAGAGCTAAACTGTGTTCCCAGATTTAGGCTCCCAAAGGCTGTTCCAGGGATTAAAGCAAATCTAGCCTTATCTGAAGTAAATGCCTATAAGCAAATCTCATGGTTTAAAGAGGTGCAATTGGAGATGGAATTATTTGATAGGACTTGAGTTGAAGGTAAAGTCTTAAAACTCAAAAGGCTATTTCTGTGCTCATTTGTTAGAAGATATGAGATCATGCAGCTTTTATCCCATTTTATACAAAGAAAACTAAGTAACTGGAATTTTAGATATGCATTTGAAAAACAGACTCTTTAGATGCAGATGTTAAAGTTTCTGCACGTGTTTTGTATATTCCAACTTCTTTAGCATACTTTTAACTTCTTAATTTCTTCCTTGCCTTCACTGTTTCTGGATACATTACAGCCACAAGCCTCCCTTCCCCCCATAAATGGAGAGATCCTAATTTGTCATTTTTTTGCTTCTTTAAAAATATTTTGAGATGGCCTTCGTGGGGGATATCTTACTGTGTGCATTGTTATTTTTTTTTAGTATATGGAGGACATAAGCTGCAAATAAAGTTAATTAGTAGCTGAACATTTCTAATAGACAATCTGACAAATTTGGGGAGTATGTGTATATGTGTGTTGTCTGCTTGCTTTGATCACTTGTGTGGTAAATAGACATGCAGGGTAACTATGGCAACCTGTGCTGTAGGTTTGTGAGAACAGAGGGGACTCAGTTAATGGACAAAGGGTAGTTTGTTAGAATAGTTGGTTATGATTAGAGAAAGGTGGCACCAATCAGGACACTTTAGATGCACGTGTTTTAAACAACACAATTAATCCAAATAATTTTACATTGTCTATAACTATAAAAGAAACAGGTAACTAAATTGATTCAATTTTGTTTGATTTTTAAAATACAGGGGTATTTTTTAATGCATTGAGAAATTTGAATTTCATAAAGCTTTTTTGAAGCTAAACTTGATTTTTTTTAATGGGATATTTATTTTATTCCTTCAGTGTTTCTTTTTCTCATAATTTTTTCTTTCTGTAATTTTAAAAGGCTAAAAAATAAGCCCAAGACCTTGATGATTGGCAGACATGTGTTTCATTTATTTACCTATAGAGGTCAGGCTTGAAGTTTAGATGATGAAATGGCAAGCACAGGACTCCACTTGAATGGTGAGAGGATAGACTTAGGTCAACTTTCTTTTTCTTTAGAACAATTAATTATCACACCTTTAACCTTGAAGTAAAGCTGTCATGAAATGAAGTTGGTTCTGGGAATGGGATATCAAGTTTGATCTAGATTAGGAAGAGAACTGGTGAAGCAGAATCAACTAAAATTCTAATCTATGACTTTGGGAAATTTATCCCTTCTCTCTCTTTCCTTGCCAAGAGTCTTTATTTCATATAGAGCTTTTTTTTTCCCCCCCTCAGGGAATTGTCTAGAACTCCTTTTCTTGGCTCTTTGCTTTGTGAACTGGTCAATTCTGAAGTCCCTTAGAACTCAGAAGAGCAGCAGAGCGTTGGAAACACATTCAGACCTCCAAATCCCCTTCTATCCCTTCTTGCTAACCACCTTCCCCTCAAAGAAGCAGTGTATTGTATTGCTCTGACACAATTTCATGGAACGTAATGACTTGATGGAGGTCAGAGAGGGTTACGGAACCTACTAAAGGCTGAGGGTTAGGGTTGGGATGAAAGGTCAAGGGGACTTTGGGATGTCAAGGATACTAAATTGTAGTGATCAATGAGAAGATTCTGTTCTGATTTAGTCTATTAAGACTAAAAGAGAAGGATGTAGAAAAGGATTAGAAGAATAAAAACAGGAGAGGTAATATGATATAAACCTTCTCAGTAAAAAATATAAGCCCCATGATGGCAGGCACTAGTGCCATTTTTGTCTTTTGTAGTACTGGTCTTGTGCAGCTCCCATTATGGAGAAAGGCCTTAATAAGTTATTGTTGAACAGAATTGAATTGGTGGTTATATAAGGAGAGGAACTTTTGAAAGTTTACCCAACTTCAAAAGTTTTAAAAGTTCATTAATCATAAAAATTGTAGGATGATACTTTAAATTTAAAATTTAAATTTTAGTCAAAAGTTTAGTGTGTGAGACTTCAACAAAACTTATAGTCATTTGCATAGCAATAATAACTGCATAATTATATTGATGAGTTTTACTTTTATCAAACCCACAATAAACTTGAGAGGTTTTTATAAATTGTGCTTTCTTTTTTTTTCCCCTTTTCAACCACAAGAAGGTATCTATTTGTTGACAAGCGTTGTCTCAGAATTTAAATGTTGCTGTCATCATTAAATAATTAAATTTCTAAGTGTGGGTGACTGTTCAATCTGAAGGATACGTAGCCTGTGCCCTCAGTGCTCTCAAATCTAGAGTTGATGCTATGTATGCAGTCACATAGTCATTGAATCTTAGCTTGATAAGGCTTCAGCAACCATCTATTCTAATCTACAACTGAAAAAAAGATTTCCCTTCCTAACATGATCAACAAATAGTTACTTTGCTTTACTGAAAAGTCACTAGAGAAGAGCTACTCTTCATGGCAACCCATTCCCCTATTTTAAGTAGCTTTAATTGTTAGGAAAACTCTTGACATCAAACTTAAATTTGACCCTTAGCAGCCTCCATCTACTGTTCCTAGTTTCTGCCATTGTGAATCAAGTAGGACAAGTCTTTTCTCTTTCATGTGACAGCCCTTTAGATCCTTAATGGCAAACTATCATCTCACCCTGATTCTTCTTTTCCCCAGGCTAAACATGGTAAATTCCTCATATGGCATGAACCCGACCCTTCACCATCCTGGTTGCCCTTCTCTGGATGCTCTCAGTTTAAAAGTCTTGCCTAACATCTGGTGGCTAGAACTGAATATAAAACTACTGATTGGTTCTGAACTGAGCAGAATGCAATTGTCTGATCACTTCCCTAATCCTGGACACTCTTCCTCTCTTAAAGCAGTCTAAGAGTGATGTAGTTTAGATTTCTTGGCTGCTATGTTGTGTTGTTGACTACTTGCCAAGCAAAAAAGATTTTTAATGAACTTGACAAATATTAACATTAACACCTTCATATAGTCCTTCAGTGTTTGCAAAGTGCCATACATATGTTATCTCATTTGATAACAAATACAGACCTTACCACGTACAAGGAAGACCACACAATGAGGACAGTACATGAAACTGAATCTAGGTATGGCCATGTTTTACATATATTTTAAATTTAACATGGTGCTCCAACACTACTGGGCTTGTCTGTCTCCTTCTACACTTCTTTCTGCTCTTTTCTTTGTATTCTTGACTTTGCTCCTTTTTGGGGGGGCATTACTATCATTCCTCCTACACCCCATCACGAATAAAATAAAATAGAGGCCTAAGCAAACAAAACAACTCCACACATTGGCTGCATCTGAAAACATATGTCTTAACTCAGTTAGTTCATCCTCTCTGTTAAAAGTGGGGGAATCATGATTCATCATCAGTCTTCTGGAATGATGTCACACTGATCAGAATTCTTACGTTGTTCAGAGTTATTTTCCATTGCGATCTTATTGTGCTCCTATTTTTTTCCTTCACTCTATATATCAGTTCATGAGTCTGCCAAGGTTTCTCGGAATCCATACCTTTTATCATTGCTTATAACATAATAATATTCTTTTACCTTTATATACCATGATTTGTTCTTTTATTCCCTGATTTATGGGTACCCACCTTGTTTCTAGTTCGTTGATGCAACAGAAAGTGTTGTTCTAAGTATTTTTGCAGCTATTTCTTCCCTACTTCCTATGACTTCTTTGGGATATATGCATTGTAGTGGTGTTGTTGGGTCAGTTCACAGTTTATCAGTCTTTTAGGATGTAGGTACAAATCGCTTTTCAAAAGGTTAGACCAATTCACAACAACAATAATAATAATGATGGTGGTGATGCAAATAATAGCTTGCAATTGTATAGCATTTTTAAACTATCTCACTTTATCCTCACTGCATCCCTGAAAGGTAAGTGCTATTATTATTCCCATTTTACAGATGAAGAAAATGAAGAAGACCAAGGCAAATTGACTTGCCTAGGGGACACAGCTAGTAAGTAACTGAGGCTAGATTAAAATTCAAGTCTTCTGGATTCCAAGTGCCTTACTCTATACACTGAATGACCCAGCTGCTGTCATTCATGCCCACAATATATTATCACCTTTTCTACTTTCCAGAATCTATATTTTATTTCAAAATTCCTGAGACATGATGAGGTTCTGGGATGGGGATGAAACCCATGAGCAGACCTTAGCTCTGGATGGGTATATTTATTCATAGTCCCATCAGCAGTGCTTTGCTGTTCCTGTCCTTCCCTGGTTCCTCCAATAATTGTCTTTTTCCATTTTTTTTCATTTTTGTCAATCAATTTTGTATGAGATAGAACTTCAGAGTTGTATTAATTAGTATTTATCTTATTATTAGTGATTTGAAATATTTTTTTCATATGGTCATTGATAACTTGAACTTTTTCTGAAAAATGCCTATTCATTTTCTTTGATTATTTATCTGTGGGGGATGACTCTTGTTCTAATAATGGATTTCATTCCACCAAGTCACAACAGTAACCATCAGGCAAAATTTGCCTCCTTGCATTAAGATCCCTAGCTCATCTTTTTTGTTACTCAATATTTTGTACGATTCCTTAAAGAAACATAAACCTATCTTTTAAGATGATTTTTTTTCTTGAATTTTGTGTCCTATTAATTTCTGGCTATAAGTAGTCTTCTCCCGTCCTTGTACCTACTCTCCATGGTATCTAAAGTTCAGAATAACCAGAGACTTGCAGAGGAAGCTCAGAACAATAAAAAGATGGTTTAAAAAAACATATCTAGAGAAGAGATTTCCAAAAAAGGACAAAAATCTTTGCTTGAGGTTGCTTGGGTGATTTATACTAACAACTGAGAGAAGGCAGTCTTTTAATTATTTTGTTTCAATTTTCTCCAAAAAAGACAGTACCTTTTACATGGAGAATAACAGAACAAAAATAACTGACATGAAGTTGATCCCCAAGATAAGTAAAAAGTTAGTAAGAGGCTATCTTGATGAATTCAAGACACCTAACCCTCTGCTACTGGTATGGAAAGAGTTGGCAGATGTGATTGCTGAGACACTGCTAGGGATAGTCAAAAGGTCATGAAAAATGGAAGAGGTTTGACAGTATTGGAAAAGGGCAAGTGTTTTCCCAATTTTCAAAAGATAAAAAAGAACAAAGTCTGAAAACTAGGCCAGTGAGCTTGTCTTTGATTTCTAGGAAAATTCTAAAATGGATCATGAAAGAGATGAATCATTGATTACAAACAGCCAGCATGACTTCATCAAAAACAGGTCAAACCAGACTGACCTCATTTCCTTCTTCGACAGAATGACTAAATTAGTAGATGAGAGGAATGTTCTGGCTATAGCTTATATGTAGATCTTAGCAAAGCTTTCAATAAAGTGTTTCCTATTATTCTTATGGAGAAGATGGACAAAAATGAATTAGGTGAAAGAACAAACATGCACAGCTGGTTGTGTCTTAAATGCTAAAAGTAGTTAATGGTCCAGTGTCAACGTGGCAAGAAGTCTCTAGTGGGATACGCCAGGGATATGTATTTAGTTAGCCCTATTCAACTTAACGTGTATATCATTGACTTAGATACAAGTCTGTCTAGTGAGCTCGTCGAATTTGCAGATGACACCAACTAGAAAGGATAGCTATCACAGTAGATGATGATTAGGATCCCAAAATGTCTTGGCTATGGCTATAGGGTGAATTTAATAAGATGGAATTCAATAGGGTTAAGTGTAAAGTCTTGCACTTTGGGTTCAGAAATTCAACTTCACAAATTAAAATGGGGAAGGCACAATTAGATGTAAACTGTTCTGAAAAAAAATTTGGGATCTTAGTTGATTTTAAGCTCAATATGACCTACCAATGAGAAATAACACTTTAAAAAACTATGTGATTTTGAATTGCATTAAAAGGGGGAGGGGCATAGCTACCAGTATTAAGGTGATGAGAGTACCACTAACTTGTCCTTATTAGATCTTATCTGGAGATTTCTGTTCAGTTCTGGGCAATACAGGGGCAGCTAGGTGTTAAGCACTGGGCCTGGAGGCAGGAGGACTCATCTTCCTGAGATCAAATACGGCTTTAGGCACTTATCAGCTGTGTGACCCTGGGAAAGTCACTTAACTCTGTTTACCTTATTTTCCTCATCTGTAAAATGAGCTGGAGAAGAAAATTGCAAGCTACTCTAATATCTACCAAGAAAACCCCACATGGGGTCACAGAGTTGGACAAGCCTGGAAAAATGACTAGACTGGGCAATGCAGTTTAAGAAGGATGTTAGTATTCCTAAATATTTTCTCAAGAGTTGCCATTTTCCACTCCTCCCCTTCACCCACCTCCTTCTACCTTCAAAAAGAGAGTAAAAGAGAGTGAAGAAAGGTTCTGTTAGGAATTCTCATTTGGCGCACTACCTGAGCCTCAAGAGACCTACCCAGATTCCTCTGAGGTCTTGATGTGTAGGCTAGTGGTTTATTTTAATGTATTAAAGTATTGAATTAATTTATTGTAGTTCATAACAAGCTAGTAACTTACAGAGATACAGAGGATAAATACCTTTCCCAAGGCCACTTTGAAAGTTATAGAAGGTTGTCAAAATAGAATTGACTTAAAAAAAACCCAAAACCCTCTCATTCTAATGTTCCGTGGGTTTGATCATGTTTATATAATGCATGTTAAGATTTTGTGGCAATGGCACTGCATTTTTACGCATTTTGAAATGAATGGCATGTAAGAGCTCCATTAGTTTTGGGGTCACTGGATTTACTAACTGAGTCTTGGTGGCCCAGATGGAACAATGGAGAAATGAAAGCTGTCACCAGATCCTGCCTCTTTGATCTTCCAAGAAATCAAAAAAGTTCAGTAAAGGAAAATTGGCTAAAAGTCCTTTAAGCCATGAATTTTTATTGCTTCATTCTGTTCACCTCCAAAGAAATGCCTAATCTATCCTCTTTTCCATTCTAACAATTTAACCGGCAGGCCTGAACAGGTCAAGTGTAAACAATATTGTTGTGGTCCAGTTAAAACGTGACAGTCAGATACCAACATCTGATGACAGCCCTGTTTGTGGATAAGAGAATATTAATATCTATTGTAAAAGTGGTTTTAAAAAATAAGGGACTAATAAAATTTGGCATTGAAATTTAATCTGTAAGAATATACGATTTCTTTGTGGTATCATGACTGGATGGATGTGTGGTAAATTAGAAAGTACCTTGAACTTGGAGTCATGCCACCTGGGTTCAGATCCCAGCTCTGTGTGACCATGGGCAAGGTACCCTCCCTGGGTCTAAGCTTCCTTTTATATATGAGGGAGGCTTGGACTAGGTAACTGCTGAAGTCCTATGACGGATCTTCTCCAAATATGTAATTGGACAAACATGTTTGATAAATTTCATTTGATGGACTATATTAACACAAAGTACCATATCCAGTGACAAGACAATACCTGAAAATGCTTTGTAAACTTTAAAATGGGCAACTACTAGGGGTAGTACTGGATTTGGAGTTAGGAAGACCTGAGTTCAAATCAGACCTCAGGCACTTATTAGCTGTGTGACCCTAGCCAAGTCTCTTAACCCTGTTTGCCTCAGTTTCCTCATCTGTCAAATGAGCTGGAGAAGGAAAAGGCAAACTGCTCCAGTATTTTTGCCAAGAAAACCTAAAACGGGGTCATGAAGAGTTGGACATGGCTGAAATGACTGAACAACAATAATAACCAGCAATCTTTAAAATATCATTCAATGAAAGGTTCAGTTGTCTTGTACTATAATTGAGCACAGAGAGGTATTCCAGAAAATAATTTGGGCTGATAAGATAGTAAGATTTATTAAGTGTCTGCCATGGTATTAGAACTCCTAGTAGCATGAGCTGTTCAGGAGGACTGGTGCCTGTGGTGGGAAGACTTGCTGAGGCTTCTTCAGGGCTGCCCATCCCCCTTTGGTGTCTCCTTTCTCCCCTGTGGTTCCAAGAAGCTGTAGCATGCTCAGTGGCCAAATCCCAGTAGACTGTCTTGGCAGATGAATCCAACTAGGTTAAAGGGAGGCAATCAGCCTCAGGACTATTGGTGAGTTTAGGGGGATGTCTGCCCTAAGCATGTGAAGACTTCCCAGGATGGAATGGGTGGATGAGAACAAAATTGTTCCAGTGCCTACGAAGGTGGCTAAAGTGGGTGCTGTGGAATGCTTAGAGCTTGGTCAGGCATCAGAGAAGCCAAAGCCATCATCTACTGAATCCTGGGCCATCGCCAGTTGTCTTGACTTTTTTCTTGCCAATAGAGTTCGATGACTCAGAAAGAGAGAATGAGGCTGACAACTTTGTTCAGCTCTGCTTCCTTTAAATCTAATTCAGTCCGGAGAAACAACATGTAAAAATACAAAAAAAGTAGATACAAACATATACAAAGTAAACACATGTTAATACACTTAAAATTGAGATCAAGATAAGATGAGCGTGAGCCTATCAGTAAATACCCGCAATTTATTATTAATTTCCAAACTTTGACACTTTTACCATTACTTCAGTGATTCAATTCATATGGAATTCAGTTCTGATTTGAATACTCCTAAAACTGAGAGGTACCCTAATTATGCCAAAAAATTATTCCTTAAAACCAGGCAATGATGTACAGTGACTTCGCATTCATGCTTGTATTCCCAAAACTTACTGTAATGCTTGTCCTAAGTATATCATGAATTCTTTTTCATTCTTATAGTGAATGTACAAAATTGTAAGAATAATACTTTCACTTAGTCATTTAGTATGCCCAATTAACAGTGATTAATACAAACTCCTTAGAACTGTACAGCGTCGGAATGAGAAAGGCCCTTAGATACTATCTAGTTCAATTTTTTTTTTTTTTTTTACTGAGGAGGAAACTGAGGCTGGGTGAGTGTAAGTAAACTAATTAGAGGAAGTGCCTGATCTAGATCTCTTGCCTAGGACTCTTTTCGAGGCTCCATATAAGAGATAATTGTTGGCACAATAATTGGGAGAATGTGACCTTTCAAGTAGATAAAAATGGAATAGAAGCCCTTCAAAATAAATCATGAATATTAATTGCTTACTCTTCTCAGTCTTACTATGAAAACCCTTTCTTTTTCCTTCCCACTTTTCTACACTGCCCTCCCCCCATGCAGATATCAGAGCTAAACCATTTGAATATAAGCTATGTTTCGCTGGTCGAATTAACACAAAATGATGACACCAATGCTGTATGACAGCGATGTACATGGATAACAGAGGACATTAATGCCTGTGGACGCAGTCTACGTTGTAAAACTCAGGGGGGGAAATGCTTATTGTGCTGGGTCAATGTGATTTGACCTACTTGTGTTTTTCTTCTTGGAAATGGTGTCAGTGTTAGTTATATCATCCTGTGGCTGGACTATTTAGCATCCTTGTTCCTTTCAGTGTCTTCTTAAAAGTTTTGTATATTTCCTTCTGACCTCCAAGAAACCAGATTAATCCCATTGACCTGATCTTGTCTATGGAAGAGGGGGACCTATTTACTAGCAAAACAATCTAAAGTATACTTTTCAAAGGCAGCTATCTTTGCCTTGATCAAGAGCCATTGTCGTCATTGAAGTTGAAGATCAGAACGGCCATTCCAGGTTCTATTTATCAAAATTTGTTTTCCTTTCTTTAATTAGGGGGTTAAAGTCACATGTAGCTGTATCATACAAAAGAAAATCTGAAGTAATGTTTTGAAAATTATGATTAATTCCAACCATAGGCTGGAGGTTTTCCTAAATGTGGTCATTTATGGTGGTACTATAGAGAGAGTGATGGTTTGAAAGTTAGAAAAACTGGATTCAAATGTATTATTCCTTTATTATTTCCATATATTTCTTGTACTGATGTTTTTATAGGATCATATGTTTAGACCAGAAAAATGGTCTAAGACTCTGAGGTCATCTAGTTCCAATTCCTTCATTTTACTGATGAGAAAACCAAGACCCATTGGAATGTAATGAAAAGATTGTACTATATTATTCATAGAGTATCCTCCCCTTTTAAGCTTACTTGACTCCAGGTAACTTCTTTTTTTAACCAATTTGGGAGACGGTGTGGTATAATGAACTGAGTGCTAGATTTAGAATCAGAGAAGTGTGACTTTAAATCCCATCTTTGACATTTAATAGCTGTGTGACCATGGCCCAGTTTCTTACCCTCTCTGAAGCACTGCTTTCTATAAAACTGAGATAATAAAATCTGTGGCATCTATTTCCTAAGTTTAAGATGAGGCCAGTATGAGAAAATATATTACTATGAAGTACTTTGTAAACTGTAAAGCTGTGAATAAATGTCAATTATTATATATTATTATCGTTATAATTCTGCCCTCTGGGGCAAAGTAGAACATGACTTTTTCCACTTACATATGACGACCTTTTAAATTATCATGCTTCTCCAGGTCTTTCCCAAGCTAAGCTTCCTTTAATTAGCACCATCCTGGTTTCTGTCCTCTGGATATGTTAATGTCACTCATAAAACATAGGTCAAATTGGACTTATCATTCCAGATGTGGTCTCACCCAGGGATGATCCGTTCTGTGAAGTGTGGATTCAGTCAAAGGGCTCCGCTTGAGGACCCAGGGGGCTACATGTGGCCTCAAGGCCACAGGTTTCCCACTTCTGGTCTAATTAGAGAAAAATTAGTGGTTCCGAACACTATAATTCTGTTAATGCTGTCTCTTTACGTTAGCTTTTTCAGTAGGCACCCCAAACAGTGTAATTTTAAGCAAAGAAAGATTTTTTGGGGGGGGAAACTCTGTATTTCTGTGATAAACTGTTCTCTTTGTGAATTTTTGTCTAGCCACAGATTTCACTTTCTTAGATTTGGACTATACCATTTCAGAAAATTTGATAAGGATGTTATTTATGTCTTCATTTGGATATCAATAAAGACAGAGCCCTAAAGCATTCCACTGGAGACCTACATCCAGATTGTTAGAATTACCCAATTTTTTTTTTTAAATAAACATACCCTCTAAGAAGGACAGAATGATGCAGAAAGGGCTATGAGGATATTGTTTCCACTGACACCAAGTCAGGATCACTGCATCTAAATTCTTTTTGTGCTTATAATCCCTCTGACATAGACATTGGACAGCTTGGGAACAAGTCTTGGCATGTGACTCTCCTAGGGGAGCGCTTGTACCACCAGGAAAAACATCCACAGATATAAGTAGAAAAACAGCCTGGAGCATCAGTCCCCACCTTCTTTCCCTCACACCTGTGCTCCTCTGCTGCTCACACAGTATTACCTGTCTCCTTTTCCTCTTTATTCTCAAGCATTATAAGGTTCTGCATAGGCAGTGTGGTGAAGACTGGTATCTAGGTATCAGCAACTCAAATTTGAATTTTTCTTCACTTACGGCATACCTGGGGTGGCTACATGTAACTATAACATGAGAGAGAGATTAACATAATTTTTGAGACTGTTGATCATGATGCCCTTCCCACACCCACATGGGTTAACCTTTCTGTGTTAACAAATGACTTGGAATACAGTCATTTAGACAGTTCAAATCCATCTAATCATGCCATCATTCCAGTTCACATCAGTCCTCCAGGAAGATATCACAAAGGAGTCAAATGCCTTATTGAAATTCAGTCATACTATGATCCCAGATCTACCAGTTAAGTAACCCTGCTAATAAGGAAATGAGGAGGCTTTGCATGAGTTACCTTAGGTTTGCTGAGAACAATTCATGAAGCCAAGTGTTTACAGACTGTTTAATAATTTATTCTCACATTGTTCCAAGAATTTCTATCAAGCTCAACAATCTATAACTGGCAGAAATCTTTTTTTTTTTTTTCCCCTGGACAAGGATAATGTCTCCTTCCCATAGTCTAGCATAGAGCTTCAGGTCTAGATACCCAATCCATGTGTTGAATAACGAAAAAAAATTGAAATTTATATTTTAATTTGGAATATAATCATAATATCTTTTCTGGAAATCTGTATTTTTTTTGCAGAAAGATTAGAGCAGTTTATTTGGGACCCATAAAGTTAAATGACCTGCAACAATTACGTGACTTAAATTATACTTGTATGGGAATTACTTTTGTTATAGTAGCTGGTTTTTCTGTTATTTCCATCCTCTCCTACATTTTAGAAATGAAACCCAATTTGGCAAGATGTGCCTAGAACTTTGATGGAATTTGTCATAAATTCAGTATCACCCATGTTCTTTTTCTGCCTGTAAACTACTATAAAGCTGTATTGCCTAAACTCTTGGGAATGTTAAGCCAACCAAACAAGAGAACATTCCTTACTTTGCAATATAGATTTACAAAATGCCCTGGAGGTAGCACTATTTCTAATAAAAGGTATGTCATGAGCTCTTGTTTCCCTGAGGGTATTATAGACCTGGTGTTGAGAGCTTCTTCATATGATTTGCTAAAATGAAATCATATAGCTGAGTTAGAAACATTACAGCCACTGTGAGTCAGAGAAATGTGTATGGCAAGCAATATGAAGTATTAATTTTTTAATGTATAAAATGAACACAAATAGAGACTTAGACTATGTTACCTAATTGCTAGGTGGCACAGTGGATAGATTGCTAGAATCCAGAAGATCTTAATTGAAATATTGTCTGGACCCAGCCTTGTGACTCCAGGCAGGTCACTTAACTTCTTCGTAATTCTGTCTCTTCATTTGTAGAATGGACACAATCATAGTACCTACTCCACAGGGCTATAGTGAGGAATAACACGTAAAAGACTTTTGCCAAATTTAAAGCATTTTATAAATAGGATAGAGACTGAACCTCTCATTTCATTGGTCCGCAGATGCCCAAGGTGAAGAAAACTCCATTTGCCGACACAAGTCACAGCTTTCTCTGAAATTCATAGAAAGTCACTAGAGCCCTGAGAAGTTAAGTAATTTCTCTTCAGGGTCACACCACTATTAGGCGTCCGAAGCAAGGCTTACATCCAGGTCTGGCTAGTTTCAAGCCCTGTGTTATATAAACGGTAGCTGTTATTACTATTAATATTATTACTGTTATTATTCATCATTATTCATCTCTGCCTTTAGGAAGCAGTCTGAGTTATCATTGCATAATATTCTCCCAGGGTTTACATGAAGTTATCACATGTTAATCGTTTCGTATGTGCTCCCGTTTCTAACAGTCTTGTGAATGTTTGGTGGCATTATTACCCTTCTTTTTTCAGATGGAGTGTATCTGAGAAAGATTAATTTATTAATTATTAATTATTATTAATAATTAATTATTTTCTAGAGTCATATACCAAGTTATTGCAGGAGCCAACCATGAAGCACAGCTCTTCTGATTTTTAATATTGCCTGATAAAATGTTTGACATTGGATTGAATAACTGGAAAATTGTGGAACAAGAGTAATTAAGATCATGGCAGTGACCTATAGTTGTTCTTGTGCTCTTTCATATAGTTCTTTACTCTTTGTATGAGGGATATGAAGGGTACTTGAAATTATGACAAATAAGTCAACTTTTTAGTGTGTGTGTGTGTGTGTGTGTGTGCGCGCGCATGCGTGCGTGTGTATATTCTCAATTAGTCAACAAATTATTGAGCATTTACTTTGTACCATTCAAAGTGCCAGGTTACTGAGAATATAGACAACAGTACCTGACTATTGCCTTTATGCTTTCTCTCTGCCCTCAAGGATGGGCTGTTTTATGATGATAACTAAAGGAAGACTTATTCAATGCATGTCCTTATCTGTTAGAATATTTCTGAGACTTTTAACTAAAGAAGAAAATTTAATTTCAAGAAATAGGCACTAGTTCAGATTTCTTTTACATATAAAATTAGTTGCAGCCTCAGGTAATGTAGTATTGCTGCAATTAAAATTACTGAGATTTTCTGAATTAACTTCAAAGTAAAGGTGTGTGTGTGTGTGTGCGCTTACATGTATTTCCCTGCAATTTAATATAGCATCGTCTTAAAATTGCATTGTCTTAAAAAAAAAAGACAGGCTTTCTCACGAAGTACAATTCTAATGACAAAATGGATTTATGTATTTACTGGTAAGGATTTGGATAAAACAATAACCATTTGTCACTATGATCTTATTTTTCTTCTAAAAATTCCTATAATTAAGATTTTATCTTTGATCCAAATATAACTAAGGATGAAGGCCATACAGTAGTGAAAATAAAAATGTTGAACTGTTAAGCACGGCAAAAATCAGTTTCCATGTAAATCACTGAATTCAAGGATTAGATATCGTTATAAACTATAAGTTCCATTTGTTGTTTAGTCAATTCTGTCATGTCTGACTCTTTGTGACCTCATTTGGGGTTTTCTGGGCAAAGATACTGGAGGGCTTTGTCATTTCCTTCTCCAGCTCATTTGACTGATGAGGAAACTGAGGCAAACAGGGTTAGGTGACTTGCCCAGGGTCATACAACCAGTTAGCGTCTGAGACGAAATTTGAACTCAGGAAGATGATGAGTCTTCACCTAGCTGCCCAATAGGTAAACATTTATTACGTGTTTTTGTATATGCCGGGCACCGTGCTGGATTCAGAGGCTTCAGGGACAGAGACAAAATGGCTCTACCTGAAAGGAGTTTATATTCTCTCAGAGAAACTTACGTGTGCACATTTAAATAAATATAATATCTATACCAAGTAATTTCAGTGTGGGCCAAACAGCTGAGGGGATGAGGAAAGGTCTCATGTAGAAAACAGTTTGAACTGAATTTTAAGGGATTGGGATTCTAAGGGCAGAGGCGAGGAGAGAGTGAATTCCAACCATGGGGGGACAGTATGCAAAGGCACAGAGATAGAAGATGGAATTTCATGAATTGTTGTGTTTGGGAATCAGCAAGTAGATTTAAATTGGCTCATGTAAGAGTGCAGGAAGAGGAATATTGTTCTGTAAGCCTGTAAAAGCAGTCTAGAATTCAGTTGTGAAGAGCTTTAAATGTCAATCAGGACAGTTTATTTTTTGATCCAAGAGGAAGGTATTAGAGCCAACCACTGGAGCTTTTTGAGCAGGAGAGAAATATGGTACTTGGGCAGAGCACTTGAATAGCAGCTGTGAGTAGGATGGAATGAAGAAGGGAGAAATTTGACTTGATGCATCGTTTTAAAACACGATCTTCTTTTAGCTAGAAATAGTACCTGTTTGTGGGCCCCAAACTCTTTCCCCTCAGTGTTTCTCTTATTGTCTGTGTTCAATTCTAATTGGTTTCCCTGAGGTAAATCAATCTTGATTACTTTCTATATGCAAATGATAAAATTTAGGGGCAGAGTTATCATTCAATTTCTGAAACCAAGTAAGACTAAGTATAGATATTTGTCCAATTGGGTTTTAGAAAGCCTGCAATTACTACTTAATGAATTAGAATTCTAAAGCCTTTTTGCTGGCATATAATGATTGACAGAATTGTTCACTTTGTCCTTGTTTGATATTGTTTGGATACAGAGTTATCTGTACTCCCTTGTAACAGTTGATTTATATGACAATACTCAGTATGTCTTTGCCAGAGGAATATTCTTTCCATGATAATAAAGGGAGAAATAAGGAGAAAGGTAGTAAGTGAGGATATTTGGAGCTTACTTTGAAAATCAGGAATATTTGTATGTTTATCTTGTAAGCAATTATGCTTGTAATTTGTATTTAGTTCCACTAAGAACCAGAAAAATGTAGTGGGGTTTAATTTTTTTTTTTTAACAAAGGGCGAGTGTTTTTTATAGATGAGGATGAATCCAACAACTGGTTTTTTAAAGTACCAAATATGTCAACTTGACAGTGTTAGGATAAGGGAGAATCAGATAAGGTCAGGTTTGACAGATTAGTGGGGGGGCAGAAGGGCAGGAAACTAGAACAAAAAGTCAGAAGTCATAGGTTTTTTTGTTGTTCAGTCATGTCCCCAGAACCCCATTTAGGGTTTTCTTGGCAAAGATACTGGAGTGATTTGCCATTTCTTTCTCCAGCTCATTTGACAGATGAGAAAACTGAGGTAAACGGGGTAAGTGACTTGCCCAGGTTCATACAGCTAAATAAGTCTGTCTGAAGCCAGATTTGAACTTAAAAGATGGGCTTTCTGACTCCAGGGCTGGTCCTCTATCCACTATAGCACCTAGCTGGGAAACCATAGTAGGCAAGAATCTAAAGCTCAGCTATTGCAGAGACAAATTTACTCACGAGTAGGAAAGGTGGTCTCGAGGGTTTATTTTTTGTTATCATTGTTTTTGTTTGCTTGCTTTGCATCTTTGATGGAGCTGAAATGTAGAAAATGTACCTTTCTTTAGATTTTAAAAGCAACTCAGAGTTCTAACCATTTAGATTACTGAAGATATTTATAATTGATACACACCCACAAAGATGTATGTATTCATGTGGACATATAAAAATACATATATATATATATATATATACATACCTACCTTCCAGTGTTGATTTCTTCACTTAAACTTAATACAGAAGCTCTTTCGTTGTTGCTTCTTCACAATAAGCATTTACCAATATGGGGCTTTTAGGTCGAGGAGAGTATAAAGGCGATAATTGGTCAATAGTGGCATTAATTGAGCTCTCACTCTCTCTCTCTCTCTCACACACACACACACACACACATCATATATATATATATATATATATATATATATATATATGTACACACATATTTATACAACATACAATGGGCTATCAACAAAATTCCTGTCTTCAAGGAACTTAGTCAAGTCATAGAATAATAACTGATGTTTATCTATTGCTTTAAGATTTGCAAAGTGCTTTTCTCACAGTTACCCTCTGATGGCTCTGTTTTCCCCATCTAAAATATGAGGAAACTGAGATTCAAAGTGGTCAACTGGCTTGCCCAGAATCATATAGTTAGTAAATAATAGAGTTAGAATTTGAACCCAGGTCTCACCTGATTCCAGGTTCAAGGCTCTCAGAGCTATAACATACTAAATATTAGAATCTCAATTTTTTCATCTGTAAAAGGGGAATAATGTAACTTGTACTACCCAAGACAAAGAGTGATTGTTGTGAAGATCAAATAAGGTTTATTTACAAACATAAAATACTTTGTAACTGAGACAATATTTTTATAATTTTCTTGGACCCGCAGCCATCAATAGAACATTAAATGCCATGTTATAGGGTAAACAAGGGGGTTGGATTAAATGACCTTTAAGATCTCTTACAGTTCTCTAAATTTATGATCAACAACTGCAAATTAATGTAGTCCAAACTGAATAACATCAGGGTGAAAAAGTACCTACTGGACAATCATGGCAGGTGGATTCAATCACAGAAAGCTCCTATAGGATATGCAGGTCACATTCTGAAGTCAAAGAAAAACTTGAGGTTAATCTTAGTTTACGCCCTGGCTGCCCACTAATAATACCATTTTTACAGAGTGACCTTGTGACCAAGTGACCTTGACCAAATAATCTTAGGACTTCTAGTTTGGAAGGTAGAACTACGACAGCAGCAGCAGCAGCAGGGAGGGAAAAGGCCACAATGAAGATAAGGAAGTCTAGTCCTTAGGAATCTAGAACCTAGTAACCTAGTTCTTCCTGTCAGTAGTCCCAGGGGTTGCATATTTACTCTGCAGGAGAAAATGAGGCTGGTGACTTTGCACAGTCCTCCTTCACTTAAATCCAATCCACTTGCAAGTCACGGGAGGACTTTCCTGATGCCATGATCCCCTTTGAGAAAGAAGGACAAACAAAAACACGAGAACTGTATAGAAAGAACTTATGCCTTAGCAGCAATATTGTTTTAAGAATGACGTTGAGTGACTAAGTCATTTTGAGTACATACATTGAGTACATAAATTAAAAATAAAGGACATAGGCACTATTTTCATCCAGAGGAAAAGCTGATAAATAGAAGTATAGAATAATTTTGCAAGTACATACATGTGTGTTTGTATACCTATTTGTGTCTAATGGTAGCCATCTCTAGGGCAAGGCATGAAGGGAAGAATAAAAAGGGGGAACATTTACATGATCACTTTATTACATATTTTAAAGGAATAGTAAGATGTGCATAATAGATTGTAGTTTCATATGCAATCATCTTTTATTATTGTATCATGTTATGGAAAGGCTTGTTTTATTCCATAAGTTAAAAATAAAATACGTTATATTTTTTGAAAGGACTTAATGAGTAACAAAACATGGAAAGACTGTTGGATCCACAATTGGATTTGGATTTGAGTCTTAGCCATATCTCATCTTA
Source organism: Pseudochirops corinnae (assembly GCA_028646515.1). Lineage (NCBI taxonomy): Eukaryota > Metazoa > Chordata > Mammalia > Diprotodontia > Pseudocheiridae > Pseudochirops > Pseudochirops corinnae. Next base: position 42,807,881 of record CM053591.1, on the reverse strand, counting down.
GTTGTATGACCATGGGCAAGTCTCTTTACCTCAATTTCCTCATCTGTAAAATGGAGATGTTTCTGTACTTGGTTGTTATAGAGCTTTTATGAGGAAATGATTTTATGAACCTTAAAGGGTTATATAAATGTGAGAAGGACTAGGTAGGAGGAATTAGACCTGTGATTTCATTGGTATAGGAAAGTTCCAGATGAGGAAACTTTCTGCCAATGAAGCTTGTCAACTTCTATACAAGTTTTATGGTTATTGTGAGCCATCATTATATAATCTGTTTCTAAGCAACTTCTTTGGACATTTAATTATTACTTACATTCTCATAAGTCTTTCAGTATTTATATGTTGCCTTAGTGAAACTAAAGCACTAAGGAAAGTGAAAGATTCTACAAGTCTTATTCATAACATTCATAATTCATGTATTTTTATGGCAGCCTTATTTACAAAGTATTTTTCTTCTAATACCTTGAGAGGTATCTAGCCCAAGTATGGTTGTCATTCCCATTGTACAGATGAGGACGTCAAGGCTCACAGATATGAAATGACTTGGCCAACTGGTGGTGTCAGGATTTGAACACAACCCTTTTCTGACTCTGATTATGATATTCCATCCATTACAACACAGCATTTAGCTAACATTCAGCAAGAACATTAGCAAAGGAATAGATAATAATCTTTGAGAAGCAATGATACAAGAGGAACATCTGCATAGTGGCATTTTCACCCTGGTTAAAAAGAAGTAGATGGATATTCATAAGGAGTTAAGGATGGAGTCTTTATTTGGAGAGTGATGGTAATCTCTGTAGAAGGTAATCTCTATAGGAGCAAGAGTTATTAAAGCTATGGGCAAGGAAGATAAACTTGACCAAGTCTAGTGAAGAGGATAGGGCACTGAATTTATTGGTCTCTCAGGTTAGAGAGGAACAAAGACTAGAATGTCAGATCATTTAGTACAGAGGTTCTATGGCTGGTGTTTGTGAACTTTTAAAAAAATATGTTGGTAACCATATTCCAATATAATTGGTTTCCTTTGCAGTTATACACACACACACACACACACACACACACACACACACACACACAGTCTAGAAAACCTAGAGCTAGTCTAACTAACCCTATGATTTTGCAGAGGACACGAGATCAGAAAGAGGAAATGACATTCCTAAGGTCACACATTTGGTTGGTAGAAAACACTACTCTTATTTTGGGAAGTCATTTGCAGTAGCTACCCACTGCACTAGAGAGAAGCAGGGTGTAGCCAAGCCAAAAACCATGGCATTAACCTCTTAGCGTGTGTGTGTGTGTGTGTGTGTGTGTGTGTGTGTGTGTGTATGAGAGAGAGAGAGAGAACCAACAAGAGACTAGGACAGATACAAGAAATGATGGAAAGCTATTCTTTCAAAGGGATAAAAAAAGATTAATCCATTTCTTGTTCTCCTTGAGCTCTACCAGTTTTTCTTTGTTTGTTTTAGCTAGCATTTATTTAGAGCAAAGCACCATGCATATGATCATTTGATCATGGCAAGTAACTCCTAAGTCCCTTTGGAGATCCACGATTTTAGACGTCTTTGCCAAAGACTATAACAGTGCTTTTGCAGTTAAGAACAAAGGGAAATGCTCTTTGTATGTATATGTACACACACACACACACACACACACACACACGCACATTTCATTTGCTTAGGTCGTTCACAAGGGTACATCTATATTTTGTCTTTTGTATATCCTGCAGTGCCTTATGATAGGACAAGCTCAATAAATATTTGATGAGTGATTGGACAAATGAAGGAATGAAATGGAAAATCATTTATTAAACACTGAGCCTACAAATGGAGAAGCAAGGCAGTCCCTGCTATCAAGGAGCTCAAATTCTAATCAGATGAATGAGAATTAAATAGCTGTATTACTCTCAAGTGCAAATTGGCTATTTGTTCTTGTTTAATTTCATTTTTATCATATATAATCAAAATTTATCATATGTAATCATAATTTATTATGTATAATCAGGCTTCATATGGGATGTAGCCTTAGTTATCCAGGACAAATGAAATAGGACCACTGTGAAACATCCAAAGATTCTCCTATGGTCTTCGACTGGAGGACCAGTTAGCAATGTTCAGTACGAGTGATCCCAAAAGAGGAGACTTACTATCTCCAAAAAAAAAGAAAAAGAGAGTTATAAGTAGTATTGCTTCTCCTTTGCAACTAAATCTTTATATTTCTTAGGCATCTTTAATCTTGACTTTTTTAGGTTTTAGGAAGAAATGTCAGTTCTTGGACATTTAACGCCCTTCACAGTCTGAGTCCTACCTGTTCACAATATTCCATCTCTTTTCCTTTGTACAAGATGTTTCCCAAGTCTGGAAAGCCCTCCTTTTGTATCTTTGCCTCTTGGCATCTCTAGTTCCTTTTAAAACTCAACTCAATATAACACAAAACTTTTCATGATTCCGCTACATTTTCCTTGCAGTTGATGATACCCTTTCCCCGCGACCCTAACCTCCACGTTGATATTTATTTACTCTTTATGCTTCTTCTCAACCAAGTAGAATGTAGGTTTCTTGACTGCAGGAACTTGTTTTTACTTATTTGTTTTGGTCTTTGTTTCTCTAGCGCCTAGTACTGTCGGCACATAGTACGCATATAAGTGCTTCTGGAATTGGAAAATGGAGGGACTTCTTCATTGACATCTTTACTTTAAATCAATAAAATATCTCTTACTTTATAGGTAATTGCAGTTATGCTTTTAATGGCTTCTTAAAGCTGACATCTTGTAACCACTTTGAGATGTGGTGTTTCCATTCCAAACACAGGACTCCTATGTATAAACTCACACATAGGGGAGAGTGTGTGTGTGTGTACATGTGTGTGTGTGCGTGTGCGTGTAGGCTCAAATCAAGTAGGTAGAAAAATGGATCTTAATGTTTCATTAAAATGAAATGGGTTCTTGGAAATGCTATAAGTTTTAAAATATTTACATTTATTAAAGCAAACATCAATTATGGGTGAATATTTGTTTTCCTGTGACCACTAGCTGGGTGGATCATGGGTCATTGTTCATTTGAGTAGAAAGGACTGATGACAAACGAGGTCTTTTTAAAAATAGTGCTTTAGGGGATACCAGTGACCAAGTTAATGGAAATGAGCCAATGCTACAAAGTTGTCTTTTTCTTTTTAGAAAAGTTTTTTTTTCTCTTGTTTAAAACACTCACCCTGTCAATACTATCCAGATGTCAGTTATCCTAGGGGAAAAAGGAGAGTATTATAGCCTGCAAAATTTCCCAACAACTTCTGATGAAGAAATGACTTATGGGCAGTGCTTTACCATTTTTCTATTTCTTTTGGTATTTAAAAAAAATTAGTTAAAGTAGAACCAGAACAAAAAAAAGGGGGGAAGGCTTTCTTTCATAAACCATGGTTTTTCTAGATTCCTTTCTGATGAAGTATTAATAAAAGTAAATTATCAATGTAAACCTTCTATAGGTCATTCTATGTGTCAACTCTTGGGTTGTTAGCTATCTCAAATACTCTTTATAAAATCCCAGAAATCTCCAGTACTATTAACTCACGATCATTTTTTCAAGCCATGAAAACTCAGCTCTTCAAACTATGCAGCTGAATATTTCTTCAATATATCCCTCCTGAAGGCATAACAGTAACTCCTAACTATAAAAGGAAATAATGAAGAAATTAATGAATCAGGGTCCCTTTTGTATTCATGTCATTGTTTTATTCATGCATAGATTACAAGCACATTGTTGACTTATTTAGAAGGTCAAGTATTGTTATGAAAAAACATTTAAGCATATTTTAATTTATTACTGGTCACTTTAATGACAACATACTAAAGACGATGAAGCATTTTATTTTGGCAGTAAAAATATTAAAAGGACACAATGTCCTAAATTTGCTCATTGGTCTTCCCTGTTCAGGGTTCCCGCCCCCTACTCCTTTACAGTCTGTCCTGCACTCAGTTGCCAAAATGATCTCCTTAAATTAAAGATCCTAAAGTGTAAATCTGATTAGCCTTACTCATTAAACTCCAGTAACTCCCTATTTCCTATTGAATATTTAAAGCCTTTTGCAATCTGGCCTCTCCTGCCTTTCCAGTCTTATTATGCTTTCCTCCCCTTTAAAAACTCTGTGATACAGTGACATCAACCTTCTTGCTGTTTCTCACTTAAGCCAACTCCATCTTCCAGTGACCTTTTTACTGGGTCTCCCCCTTTGCTCTAATACTCTCCCTCTTTACCTCTACCTTTTGACTTAAATCTCACCTTCTGCAGAAGGCCTTTCCTAGTCCTCCCCCTACCACCCTAGCCTTCCCTCTGACCTTCCATATTCACTGTATATATCATCTATGTACAATTATTTTTTTTTCCTTTTTTTATTTATTTTTTTTGAATGACGTTTATTTACTTTTTTACAAAATGCAGTTCCACAATCACTTGAGTTTCAGATTTTCTCCCCTCCCTTCCCCCTTCCCCCCCGCCATGGTGGCGTGCAATCATGTATGGGATCTGCAAATACTTTCACACTGTACAATAGTTTGGTTATATAGAAGGGTTGTAACCTATGAGTGATCACTGGGAAAAAAAAGCAAAACCAAACATGAAAAAGAACGATAGCATGTTATGCTTCAGTCTCCATTTAAACTATAGTCTTTCTATATCTTTCTCTGAATTTAGATTTCTCCTTCCATCCTGAGAATCGTAGAGTTGTCTTTTAGCTGTGCGTTGCTGGGGATAGTCCAGTTTATCAGGGTTGGTCATCATATGTATGATGTGTCTGTAATTGTGTACAGGTTTTTCCTGGTTCTGCTCTTCTCACTTAGCATCAGTCTGTATAAGCCTCTCCAGGTAATTATGAAGTCCATCTCCTCCCCATTTCTTATAGCACAATAGTATTCCATTATATTCATATACCATAGCTTGTTTAGCCATTCCCCAATTGATGGGCATCCCCTATATTTCCAGTTTTTTGCAACCACAAAGAGAGCTGCAATAAATATTTTTTTATGTACAATTATTTCAATATTAATTCTCCCATTAAAATGTGAGCTCCCTGAGTGCAGAGGCAATATATATATATATTTTAAACTTTTATTTTGTATCTCCAATACTGGTACATTTTTCAACATACATAGACAAATCAGTGACAATACCAAAGTTTACATCTTCTGTTCTGTTGCCTAGAGCTCTCTATAGGATATACTGGTCTATATATTGTGTCATGCCTCCACTGAAAATGAGAAAACCTGAGTTTAGTCCTGGTTTTGCCATTGACTCGCTCTATGACTTTGGACAATTCTCCAATTTTCCTCTCATTTTTATCATCTTTAAAATGAGTGGTTTGTATTAGATGACCTCTAAGACCTATTCCAGGTTTCCTGTTCCATGATTTATGACCCAAGATGAAGTTTATCCAACTCCATTCCATGGAACCCTTGTGTTGTAGGTGATTTGAATAGGGAAATCTATGAGTGGATTTTTCTGTTTCAGATATTTTTCCACCAAAATATTAACCATGAAATTATGTTTCAAAATATTTGTTACATGTGGCAGTGTTTCAGTATGAAAAGACTTAATTTTCTCCTTTAAACCTTGGAATGTCTTCCCCTTTCCCCATACCAGCATATATGGGTTATGTCGAGATATTTCGAAGTCAAAATTATTCCATGGATAGATTAGTTTGAGAAATACTAATCTTCAAATTATTTCAGCTTCATTCTACTGAATTCAGCAAGTATATGACAAGGTTTAATATGAGTTGAGCACTGTTTGATACTAGAGAAAAAACAAAAATAATGCATAATGGATCAGTCTTCAGATCAGGGAAATTCTAGGAGGGATTCTTGCATTGGGTAGGAGAAGACTGATACATCTAGTTTCCCTTTCCATTCTGTGATTCTAAATAAATTACAATATAGTTAGGAAGACAGTATTTTCATATATGAAACAACCAAAGAACTATATATGCCAACACAAGAAGGAGATATCGGCATGTATAAAAGTTGTCAAAAAAGCATCATGGAAAAGGTGAGAATGCAGTTGGTCCTTAAACTTCCAGTATTCTTTAGGAAACAAAATAATAATGTAAAGTCTTTCTTGGTGACATTTTCATGTAATAAATTCATCTTCTTATGATTTATTTATAAAATATAAAGATAATTTGAGAAATTTAACATATTTTATAAATGGTAAATAAGCTAGACCCATAACTGAATAAGAAGATGAAAAGTCTAGATTGTCTTTGTGAAATTGTGCTCTGCTTTTAATGGTCACAGAATTCTCCAAAAACAAAAGACTGTTTTTACACCTACATCCTTCTATTGGTATTGTTGAGTTATAAATCCTGGAATAGCACAGTCTTCAAAGGATTGAAATTGAGGATCGTTAAAGGGAAATGGGAAGGTCTGTGGTGGACACAAACAGGTTCTAGCAGACTACAAATATGGAACTACTCAAGAGAAAGAGTAGAAATGTTGTCACCAAAAATGTATGATAAGAGAGGGAAATGGATAAGAGCAAAAGATGACCAACAGAATGCCCATTCACCCCACGCAATGTCAGAAGAACTAGAAGAAGGTTCCCAATGTATTGGATGGCAGTCCCAGTACTGAATTTATGGGAACGTGAGGAGAGGAAAGCATAGATGGATTATGTTCTACATTGTTGGAAACAATACGCACATTAATGAGATCACCCCTCTAATGTAGTATTGGAGTAAACACGTTAAACTAAAGTTTGATTTGGAGTCTTTGGAAGTGTTTAGACATTACTATAGAGAGAGGAAGTGGGTATGAGTAAGATAACCTGAGAGTCTTTTGTCTTCTATTAAGCATAACCCTCTATCAGAAATCTGCTTGCCCTATTTTTGTGATTTATTAGAAATATTTTAGGATATTTTATGGGAAATAACATGTTTTAGCTTTAATTGCATTTCCCTAAAGGCAAAAATTAATCTTTATGATAACTCTGAAAACTACAGTTCCTGAACTCTTACTTTATGGACAGTTTATGTTCCTTAATACAGAAGACTGGACTTGGACATTTTGGAAATGGTGTTAACAAAGGGTTATTCACAAAGGGTTTCTTGCAATGCTCCATTAACCAGAAAATTAAATTAACCAACGCTTCTCATTCTCCGGGTAGTCTAGTCGGTTGAAGCCCTACTATTGCACCCTGACTGGTTAAAATAGACATGGATTTCAATATTGACTTTACCTCGTAGCTAGTGATTTTTTTTTTTAACCATCACTTTATGATGACAATACCACAGACCTAAATAAGCGGTGTTTTTAGTCACAATGGAAAGAGTGCTTTGGCAGAGGCATATGAAGAAGCCCAGTTGTCCCCTTACTGTAAGCTTAGTTCTGTCTAATGCCATCAGTCCCTTTCAACACAACTGAGAGTCACTCAGTATGACACAGGGGAAGAAAACATATGTTAAATGTTTTGGCTTTCCACAATGAAGTTTTTAAAAAAAGGTAGGGAGAGTGTTTTCATCGTTAAACATTGAACAAAGCTTTCTACAGGGCTTGCCAGAGAATCATAGGGAAGGAAATAAGCAGTGTGATAAAAATAATTTGCTAGTGAAATTATAGTATTTTTGCTCAAGATATCAGCAAAGCAAGAAAATCCCAAAGCAGCAGAATGGGGCCAGATGGCATATTATATTTATGCAATCCCTAGGCAGGAAATTGTGCTTGATTAAGAAGATGCTGCCCTTGATTTCCATTCAGCAGTTTTGAAGTGAGTTACAGAAAACTCATTCTGTTTTCATTCAGCCAAATTATCACTCATGCCATTGCCAAGCTCATAGGATGAGAACGCGAAGCTTTCATGATAGGGAAATCTCAACTACAAGAAAAAAGCTTGGAGCCTGACCATTTGTCTGAATGCTGTCTAAAATACATTGAAATACTTAATTCTATTGTTGTAGGGTTTGAGGTTTTAGGATCTTTTTTTTTTCTTCTGGTAACCAAGCATGGAAGAAAAGCCCTACACCACAGTGACTAGCTAGGCCTTTGCAAGATATGGGCTAGAACTAGAGAAAGAAAGAGGTTTTAGAGTTCAGCACCCCAGGGGGCTAATGTGTATAAAGCTACTGCTCAAAAGGACCATAGTTTAATCCTTGGGGCTGCCAGTCAGGATAATGATTAAAAATCACCCATCCAGAGAATTACTTCTGGATGTTGATATGCCAGGGTGGGGGACAGAGAAAAAGGGAGGGTTTGTATTTGGATGGGTGATGTTTTAGCACTTGATTTTCAAAGAGGGAGGGGGGGCTTTGGCTGTCTGTGTCAAAGAACAAAGCCTCCCTCTGTAAAAGCCTTACTATCCCAGCCCTAATTCTCCATCCATCTCCTCATTCCTCAGGAGTACCACTAGCCACATTCTAAGGAAAGACTAAGTTTGTGAAACTAAATATTAGGACTAGTACATGGGAGGTTTTTTGTTGTTGTTTTAAGAAGGAATACTTTGAAAGAATTTTTGAATGGAAATAGACATTTTAGCTAGTTTTTCCACAAAATTTGGTTTGAATTGTTTTATTAGCCCTTACCCTGAGTATCCAAAATCTAAAACATTCTCAGTTTATTCCAAATCATTGTATGTGTTGATAAAACCATTCTTTGATAGAGTACTAGTAATCTAGACAAACTAAAAAAACAAAAGATAAACATAAAAAAACTATTGGTTAGTTTAGATGTATGTTGTATGTGTCTCCCAGTTTGCTTACTTTAACATTTCTTGAGGGGTTTTTACTGTTCATTAGGAAAGTAAATATGATCCCATCTTAAATTCTGTTGGATAAAGAATGAACTCACTGCATTCGACCACTTCCAGCACTAAACATTTTAGACAGAACTAAATATATTCTGCTTCCCTTCTTTCTTCGCTCATAACTTTGAATTCTAAAATCTACTTTTTCTGGGCACTTCATGCAGACATTTTGTCTTTTCATTGTCATGATAATACCTGAGATTTTGATTACCGAAAGGCAATTTATCTCTTAAACTATCAACATCACCAACCAGACATTGTGAATCTGCTTCTCTGAATTCTCTGGAACAAAAAGAAAGCTTTGTAAACCTGGAATATTTTGACCTTGGGGTGGAAGCAGACTGCATGATACTGGAAATTGTGATGTACTGAGTCCAGACACACACATGTACACAGTTCTTTGAAACAGACTTGTATGTTTATCAACTACAAAAGAATAAGATTTACACTGCTTTACTTTGATGAAATTTTGGCTCATAAACAAATATGACAATTGGCAAGAAACTTTATCTTTGATGTAGAAATTCTAACAAGTATTCATTTACATATATGAATATTCATTAGAATCATGTGTGTATACACACATTATATACTCCAAATCCAATGATCTTTCTATTATACTTGACTCTAACCAGCTATATTCAATATTTTATGTTTTCATTCTTTTGCAAACAAGAAGGCTTCCAAACACCCAATGGCAAGGTCTATGAGGCACTGTAGACTAGTTTTTAATAGGTCTTCTTTCTCCCACAATCCTGAGAAGTGGATTCATTTTTTGTAACTTAAACCCCAGCCTTCCCCTCCCCAAATCCCCTCTATACTCTGTAGCTCCACTTCCTCCAGTTTCCTTCCTGAGACTTCTACTTCCAGTGAAGGGAGAGCCAGGTGGATGGAAGCCAGGTGGGTCTGATTTTCTAAACTAGTTCTGTGACTGTTCTAATGTCTATATTCATTTCCTTCATGCTTCTCCCTTTAACCCTAACACGTAAAAGTGATTATTTTAAATTCTTGGTTAACATCTTAGGATCGACTAGTAAGTCAGGAGACTTTAAGTACTCTCCCTTTTTCCTTCTCTGTCTCTGTCTCTTTCTCTCTCTCCCACCCCTGTTTATTGTTCCTCCCAATTTTCATTGTCAAAATAATTCTGATCTGAGTAAAGAGGGCACTGTTCTGCAATAATCCATCATCTTTTTTCCTTGACAGTGAAAATAATAAGAGTTGTGTTTTAATGTTATTTAAAATCAAGTCTCACCACAAGGCGATTTTATGGAAGGTACTTTTCTTGTTCGAGCATTAAACTTGTAATAAAGTCTTAGGCTGAATTTTAAAAGAGCTTTCTAAGCTTCTGCTTATTTGTTTAAAAGAGTGAAGCCAATGATGAAGAAAGCTTTCAGTTTCACCAAGTTCAATTCCAAAAGAATCATTGTGGAATAAAACATTTCATTAAGGAAAGTGAAATGGCAGTGTGTAGAAAACTTCTAATAGGCTGGGGTTAGTCCTTAAAACCAGTAAATGGTAATCAGTTGAATCTATATTTCATAGTTAGGCTGAAAATGGGTTGACACCAGTGAGGTAATTCCAAGGAGGTGCTATTTATTTGGTTGGCTGTAGGCAGAGGGCACTGTTTTGCTTCGTTCATTATTCCAACATCATAACTGATGGAGAAAATTTTGTCATTGCTGTCATTCTCTGGACTTCCCTAGCTACCATTAATCTTCACTCAGTCAATACGGATTGATTATGTACTTATATTGTGTACTAGGTATTGTGCTGAGTGCTAAGGATACCAGAAAAAAAGGGCGAAAGACAGTCCTTACTCTCAAGGAGCCAACAATCTGATGGGGGAGACAACATGAAAACAATCATATACTAACAAGCTATCATCAACAGAGGGAAGACAGGAGAAGAATCAAGGAAGAGTGGGAAAAACCTTCCTAGAGAAGGTGCAATTGTAGCTGGGACTTGAAGGAAGCTGCAAAGCTTGAGGACTTATTCCCACCAGTCTGCCAGTTCAAAAACTCTGTGTCTGTGGTAATGATGAAGAAATAACATGTAAAGTGGCAGTAGCACATTTTATGAAATTTTATTGGAAAAGCAGCCAGCAGAAGTCTTTGTCATATAGGCATTCAGGATCCCAGAATTCTATACAATAGGAGCACATGTAAGAAGATGGAAGGAATATTGAATTAACAGGGACCTTCTGAAGAGAGCTGGGCAATAAAAATAATAATGATGAGTTGAGAAAAAAGGAAGCAGAGAATCTGTATTTTAATGCTTCAAGGGTTTGTGATTGCCTCCATGTGAGGGAAGGATTTTTTTTTTAAGCACCATGTGCCAGGAACTGTGCTAAGCACTTCACAGATATCTCATTTCATCTTTGCATGAGTCCTGGAAAATAGATGCTGTTATTATTTCTATTTTACAGTTGAGGAAACTGAGGCAAAGGTGAAGTGACTTGTTTAGGGTAAGTGTTTTGAGTCAGTCCACATTTAAAGCTGAAGTCTTCCTGACTCCAGGCACCACCCAGCTGCTTTTAAAGCAGATAATAATGTCTCTACACCTCATTGGATAGTCTTCATGAGTTATTGGGGATAAAAACAATTAAACACATTATGGTAAACCTTCCTATTATAAGCTTTTCCAATGTTAAATAGACCAATCTTCCAATAACAGACATAGAGTCCATTGCTAAGAACATACCCATAGCCCTTCTAGCTTGGGAGGAGCTGACCTGTTGGAAATTTTTCTCTGCTGAGATATACTTTGAGAATTCAGGGTTAAATTTCCCATCATGAAGCACTGGAAAAGTATGGAGATCTATGCTAAATAGAAAACTGAAATTGATGTGACAGATTATCATGGGAGAGAAGAGATGAAGTGTGTCTAGGAAGAGATCTGACAAAGATATGAGGAAGTGTTTGAGTGAATAATGTAAGTTGAAAGAAAAAAAATGTTATAAGAACAGAAAACTCAGAATTTCAATTTTTCAACTTAATAAATATTGAGTCCTATATTTGCTAGGCATCTCAGGTAACACCTTATAAAATACAACATTACAGTAATTGCTTTATGAGCACCTATATATTCATAAATATGTGCACACCATATACATATATAATCTCCTTACACTTAGTATACTAATTACTGAGTAGGACTTGACAAAATCAGTCCCTATTAGCATTGGTTAGGTTCCAAATTAGATTACAAAAGGATCAGAGTTCATTGAATAATTCTTAGTATCTCTACATTTTAAAAAAATCTAAGTAGAAGTGAGCAACTATAAATGGAAAGGCAGTTCTCATTCAAAACAAACAAAACAACTCCTCAAGAATTAAATTGTTGTATGTTTGATAAGTGCTTAATTAAATACAAAATCCTCCTATTTTGTCTAGTAATGAAAACAAAGGAGGAAAGAAAAAAGAAAAAAGAGTTTCTTAAACAGTATCTCAGACTGAAATTAGATTAATTTAGTATAATCTTAGTTTAATTTGTATAATTATTTTGTTACACAAACTGCTTTGTTTCTGATGAACATAATGTAATATTACTACCCCTGACTGAAAAATTTGTTATTGGCTAGAATACGTGGGCCATATAGTGCAACTGGTCATGACTCAGATACACATACTCCTTCTCGAATATCTCTAGAGAAACATCATGGCTCCTTTTCTGTGGAGATGCACATTTACTACGCTCGTCTTCATATCCTGTTTTCCTATGTTAAGTGCTGGCATTCTTTCTGCTACCAGTGTTCCCATCATTCTTTTCTTTCATGTGGCCAAACCAGAATTTGATGCTTTTACAATAACATGTTAGAACAAAAGAATGACTCCTCTTTCTGGAGCTTAAAAAAAAAAAAAACCCAAACGGAAAACTTCAGTCACAGAGTGCACAGCTCCAGTGATCACAGAGGAATTTTAAAAGCATGTCCTTTATAACAGTTAACCAGGAGTTGGGGGCAGGGGTTAGTTTTCCCATTTTTTTCATGTTCAGATGTAGTCTGAGTGTATTGTAAGCTAGAGGAGTTGGTGTCTGACTTTAAAGTCAAGAATGAAACTGTTTTCCTTTGAGGAAGAGAAATATAATATTAGATGGTGTGTTTCACAATCTATTTGTGCTATGGAGTCACACACCATGCAGTGTAATTGTTACTGCGGTGAGTTAAAAGAATCTTATGTATTTTGGTGCAGAATTGAAGTCTTACGCTGAAGAGAGTATCAGCAGAATATACCACTTTTGCCATAAATGGCTTTTACTGAGCCAAGGTCTCCCAGTGTACCAGGAAGGAAAGAGAAAAGAGTCTGACAGTTTTGAACATCATGTACCTTTACCTGGCCTCTAGGGTCTTACTTAGTAAAGTTGGCTAGTAAGAAATTCTAGGTACACAAATCTTCTGAGATGTTGAGATTCTAGCTCTTCAAGCACAGAGCTATATGTTTTTAACTCAGTGTATGTAACTTGCGTAGGATGTGTTGCTAATTTCCAGGTAAAATTTGTCAAATAGTTAAAGGATGCTATTTTCAAGAAGGCTATATTCATGCTCTTACATAGGAAGAGAAATCAGAAGAATTTCTATAGTGTTAGCAGTGATGTAAGATTAGAATGAATAGTATCACATAACATCAGTCTGTAAAGATATTGATAAAAAAAATTGTGTTTCAATTCTGTGACTCTGTCACTTGGAGGAAAACTTATTCAGTGATGGAAATGGGGTGGGAAGCTCAGGAGAATAGAGTGCTAACACCTTCAAGCCCACAAGTGATTTAGCATACAGATAGGACCGTAGAGTTAGAGCTGGAACAGATCCTCTAATACACCCCCTCCCCACTTGCATTTTACAGTTCTTGTCAGCCAAATCTGGTGTGATTATCATTGACTGCTAATGTGTTCAAGTCAGGTAGTGGAGGAAGGAGAGGGAACCAGCATTTATTAAGCACCCTAGTATATTCCAACAGCTGTGCTGAGTGCTGTACAAATATTGTGTCACTTGATCCTCACAATTCTGTGACGTAGATGTTGTTATCCTCATTTGAAGAAACTGAGGGACATAGGGGTTTAAGAGTTAATGCTGTCTAAATCTCAACTACTTTGGCTTCAATCAGTGGCAATATTTTTAATGGGAAATAAATCTATATTATTGTAGTTGTCATTAAAACTGAACTGGAACTTTTTTCCTCAAATAAGTTATAGAAATGTTGGGATGAGAAGTATTTGTGGTTCACCCAAAATGATTAATTAGCATATGATACCCAGGAAAGTACTTCATAAAATATTTATACATTCACATGGGTAGTTAGGATAGAGTGCTGGGTCTAGAGTCAGGAAGATTGATATTTCTGAGTTCAAATCCGATCTCAGACACTTACTAGTTGTGTGACTCTGGACAAGTCACTTAACCCTGTTTACCTCAGTTTTCTCATGGATAAAATGACTTGGAGAAAGAAATGGCAAACTGCTCCAGGATTTTTGCCAAGAAAACCCCAAATGAGGTCACAAAGAGTCAGATGTGACTGAAACAGTTGAACAACAATAGCAACAACAACAACTATATATTCACAAATTGGGGGTGGAGTCATGTTTTTCTTCTATGGTGGCATGTTTCCAATCTCATTTTCCCATTGCAATGCCAAAATGCATGTCCACTTAGTCTGGAATGGCTATTTAAGTGGCTCATAACAAAAATAATGCTTTGAGATCCCTTGATGAAAGGTACTTCATAATTACTGCATGTTGATGTATACCTCTTTTGAATACCACTTTCTTTTTTCAAGAAAGTTTTACATATGGGAAATTAATCACTCCATTCGTTTGCTGCTAAAAGAATGAAATGCAAGCTCACTTGTAGGCCATGGAGCTAAGGAAATGTATGTTTTCATCTCGATGTCCAAACATCTGAAGTGTGTTTCACTGGGCAGTGTTGCAGTGGCATGAAAGAAGGCATTGCAACACGAAATCCGGAGAACACAAGGAAGCAATTCTTTCCTGCTGTTTCCACTTTAACAAGAATTTTTTTTTAACACCTTTGTTGGAGTCCAAATGTCTGGTGCCTACATTGAATCACTCAAGTTTATGCTAAGCTTTCTTTTAAAAACACTTTCCTGGTGATTAGATTGGTTGCAATTTCTTGTCTTGCATAGATATAACCCAAATCCTTGGGGGAAAAAATGCAGTTTGCACCACATCTCTGTATCATAAATGTGCTTCAGTATTCATTCCCTATTGGGAGAAAAATTACTTTTTTTTCTTAAGGTTGGTTCTTTTCTCTGTTTCTTCTCTCAGCCACCCTAACGTCTCAGATTTGGGATTCCAATCCCTTTTTCCCCCCTATTTGATATTTGGCATTTGTATTTTTAGATTTTAGAACTATTTTAATTATTTAATGTTGTATATTTAATACACTCCCAGAAGATGATTCAGAACTTGACCTTGAATTTTGAAAAAGGGGGGCAGTGGATCTTCAGTTCACTGCTTTATTATCTTTGTGAGGTAGATAATTCTCTCCTGTGAAGCTGTCACTCCATCTGTTAAGATTTTTAAGTGACTTTATGGCAAGGTTTGATTCAGAGGTGAGCTGAGAGAGAGAGAGAATATCCCCAACACAGCAACCAAAGCATATCTGAGGTAGCATTGGTTTTCATTTGCCCTGAATGACCCCTAATCAGCAAGCAGGGAAAGTGTTCCACTGTTCACCTTAGGGAGCAGCTTTCGTCAGCTCAGGTCAGTCTCCTATTACACTGGTAGGGACACTCCTGTTCATTACTCAGCTTGGGCTTAATTACACAGTAGGCTGAGCTCCTGTCCCTTCCAGCGCCGGGTAGCAGAGTTCAAAGTCCTTCTTACCAGCCATCATTGCCCAATAAGTCATACGGATGCTCTGCCAAAGTTCCTGACCCATAGCTTTTTTTTTTTCTCCCCGTACTCAGTTTTGGTTGAAAGTTGAGAGAGAAATGAGAGAGAGAAAATCCACAGCAGGGGTCAGTGGAAAAGGCAATGGGAATGCTGAGGGATTTTTAATTCTTAAACTCTGGCGGAGGTGATTAGGTGGAGCTGGCTTTCCTGGAATTGTAGGGCAGATTTTCCTGTTGTGTTTCAGTGTTGACTGTCTCACAGTTACAGACACAGGGCTGCCCCAGGATTACTGGGATCACAGGCGCTGCTACCATCTGGTGCCTTTGGCCCTTCAGTATCTTTTGAGTGGGTCTCCGTGGTCTATCTACAGCAATGTTTCATCAAAAAGATCCAGGTCGAAATCCATCGGTGCGTATTTGAGTTGGTAATTGTGTAAGTTTTTAAATGTTGAAAGTAAAATACCTAAAGAAGACAGTGTTTTAAAATGTTCTATGTTGTTTTGCTCAATCTTCTAGGAACATACTGTCTTTCTGAAGGCTATTATAACAAGTTTCCTTCACTATTTGGCAGATCTAGTACAATGGAGTTGTTTCTCAAGGAAATGATACTGCTTTTTTTTAATGTTTCTAAATGTATAGTTTTTGCTTGTCCTAAAAGAACATAAAATGAACCCAAAAGGATTAGATTCTGCTTAATCACTCAGTCTTATACTTTAGTATGAAAAAACCCCTACAGTATGTGACCTTCCATTGTTCCTAAATGATAAAATTGTGTTTGTGCCCCACAAATACATCTTTACTTTCAAAATGTCTTTTTATATTAAATCTTCATTCATTGATAATTCAGATTACATAGTTAGCAGGTATGGGATGTTTTTGAAAGGCATGCCAGTGTCATTATTAAAGGGCAAATATTTAATGCACAGTGTGTTTGAGGTGGTAGAAAAAGAGCTGTACAATCTGTTACTTTCAATTTGCACATCCTCTCCAAATGTGTATTTTATGAAATTAGATGTCTGCATGTCTTTTGATTTATTATCCTACATTTTGAATTGTGCAGTCTAAAATTTCAACCCAAACTGTCCTTAGACTACAAATAAAGTGACAGGTCTTAGGAGATGATTACGAACCTAATTATCTTATGTAGGTCCCTGGAATGTGATTTTATTGGTGTAGGAAAAGCTTGTTGAGAAAACTCCCATCTACCAGTGCTGGTTTCACTTTTTCTTCATGTTAGACTATAGCCTTACATTACTTATTGCCTGGAGTGCTAAAAGGTTCAGTGACTTGGCTAGAGTCACATAGCCATTATGTGTTAAATTGGCGCTTGAACCGAAGTTATCCTGACTCTACGTCTGGCTCTCTGCTCCCTACCTCCACCCAATGCTTCTTCTCTAATGCATTCTTTAAATCTTGGGGCATTAGGACTCTTTAGCTTCTGATCATTCTAGTTGTTAATTTCAGACACCAACTATGAAAATGAATCCCTAAACTTTGGATACATTGTGGAAATATTCAGAAAAATAATTTTTTCAACCATCTGCTGAAAGTTAAAATAATCTGATAATGATTTCATAGTTTATATTGTAATGAGTTGTTAAAGGTTGAAGTGAAGCCATAGATAAAATAGTATGGATGGTTTATGAATTTTTCTCCCATCTTTAATTTCTATAGAGAAATTTTTTAATATTTCTTTAATAATAAACTTTATTTACTTATTTTTTTTACTATTGTCTAGTTTGAGCTAGAAAATAAACTTGCCTGTGGCATCAGTCTCTGCCATAATTAGTGTCATTAAACTCAAGCAAATTGATCCTCATTTCTACTTTCCTCTTCTGTTCAACATTTACTGGTTTATCTGTTCTCCTTTTAGGCAGGACCTTTAAAGTGGTATTTTAGGTTTTGTTCCATCTCTGGTTTAACCCAAGGCTGTACCACAGTAGACTATGCAGATGTTCAATGTTTGTGTTATAGTTTATGTTTTCAAAAAGAATAAATCTGTAGAAAATTCATAATAGATGCAACTTCAAGTTTTCAGTGTGTGTGTGTGTGTGTGTGTGTGTGTGTGTGTGTGTGTGTTTGTGTATGTGATTAGATTTCTGTCTATTATACTTTTTCCCCACCTTGGATGCAAGGGAGAGGCACAAATGCCTTTTGGAGGTGAGAAGATGAGGAGGTACCATCTCACATCTTAGATCTTGACTGTAAATAGCTAGCCCACAGCTTTCTAAGCCCCTTCCATGCCAGCCACTCCCCTGTTGAGAGAGAGAGAAGGTCAGGAGTTTTCCCTATTCCCCTTTTCCCTGAGAGATAGGTTTTGTTAAAATATGATGAGAAGGGAGTTCCAAAGACCATGGGTTGGGGCGGGGAGCCCACAGTGGAGGAGGGGGAATATTCCTACCACAATTTCTTTAATGGGTGTAATCACACCACAAGAAATTGAAAGAGCAGTACTTATTTTATTAGCAAATTAACACTCAATTATCCTTCCTAACAAAGAGTACAGTAGGATGAATAATACAAATTTGTAACTAATCTAGTGAACCTAATGGTACAACGCTTAGATTAACTTTGAAATTCATCATTCTCATGTTAGCAAATATGGTTCCTTCTATTAAGATACTTTTGATGCTAAACAGTTGCCCATCTACATTGGTGGAGGTACCAAAAGAATAATATTTCTGGTAAAATTTGCAAAAGTTTTAAAAGTATTTTCCTTCAAAGAAAAGAAAAACTCAGTATTTTGCTTGATAACCTACCGATTTTTGCTGTCTTTAATTATATTTTGCCGGAACTAATTAATCCTCAATTTGCACTCCCCCCTCCTTTTGAAGCATAATGTTGCTGAAAAGCAGAAGCAGGAGGCTTAGGAGTAAGCAGGGTAGTGGGGAAGTCTTCCCAGGATTATCTATAGACAATTTTAATACAGCTAATAATTATCCTTATTAATGATAATCAGGTATATTTAATAAGAGCTTTCCAGTAACAAAACACCTTTTCATGCATAATCTCATTTTGAGTATCTCAATAATATTGTGAGTGTATTTATCCCTGCTTTATGGATAAGGAAAGTAAGACCCTAAGAAGTTACATGATTTGCCCAGGTCTTCTGTCTACAAATTCAATATCTTTTGTACAGCACCTGCTATATTGATCAATTTGACTATGATATCTAAAATTTGGGCAAAATAACTAGTGGTGGGCACTAAAGTTAGGAGACCAGTTTTGAATTCTGGTTCTGACATGACTTGTATGCCTATAGGCTAGTCAGTTAACTTCTGATCTTCAATTTTCTCAAGTACAAATTAATTCCTACACTATCTACCCTTCAGCGTTGTTGGGAGGAAAACGTTGTAAAATGTCGGTATCTCAATGAGAGCTATTAGTAGCTACTAAGAAAAATAAATGAGGAATTGTGGATGGTCAGAAAAGACTGAGCACATAATTGATGCCTGGGAGTGGTAACAGTTCTGTAACGTGAAGGATGATTTCATTGATAGGTTACGTTTGATCCCAGAAAGTCAAAGCTCGCTGACTGTCTCAGGTATTAGAGTGGCAAGATGTTTCATGTGCTTGGGCTCCTAACCAAGATAACCTTTCTGTGAACTTGGCCTGTTGAATTGTTAGGATGGATTCCTCTAATTGTGGCTTTTTCAAGCAAGACACAACCCCCAAAGACCATCTGGTTCAACCTACTCATTTTACAGGTAAGGAACCGACTTAGGTAAAACAACTTGACCTAAGGGTGCAATTCAATAAAGATTTAAATGTCTGCTCTGGATTGGGTACTGAGCAGAGCTAGTTTGTGGCTGAAGCTAGAATTGTTTTCAGCTACACTATGAAGGCTTCCTCAGCTTAGTCCCTCTAGCTTACATCTCATTCCAGGGTCATAAAGGTTTAGACAAGTCCCCAGCATAGATATGAGGTGCCAAAAGTAAAGGCAAAAATTTCCAAATAAATTGTTAAGGCAGACTGTGGACCTTGCTTCCAAGGAGATCACAGACTACGGAGTGTTAAATCTGAAAGATTATCTAGTACAACACTCTTCATTTTCCATTTGAGGAAACCAAAGTCCAGATAAGTAGGATGGCCTCTCTGAGGTGTAAGTAGAACTGAGAGCAGAGCCCACCCAGGTGTTGCTGGGGCTGTGTCCTTGAAGGCTGCCAGTTCGGCTGTCTTAAATGAACTGAGTAGGCAAAGCAGACTCTCTTCCTAAATTCTTTTTTGTTACTGAAATATTAGAATTACCACTTGCATTGGCATGAAACAAGTGAGAGGAATCACTGCAAAGTGGCTAAAAAGCCAGACCTGGAATCAGGATGTCTTTGGTTCAAGTCTAAACTTTTAACACATTCTGTTTGTGGGACTCTGGGCAAGTTACAACCTCTCAGTAATGTAGGTGCATCTCTCAATCTCTGAATTGCAGCGAAAGTGCTGACCTGGTTTGATCATGGAAATTTCCTCAGCTGAGATTTCTCTCTTCTAATGGAAACCACTGGCCAAAAACCCCCAACCCTATTGCAATCTGGTAGACTTGTCCTATAAGTAAGGTAGATGCCGTTTATCTGGAACAGTTTAGGCACACTTCTCTCTGGAGACAAGCAAGTAGATTAAATGGTGCTTGGGGATGGGGGCAGAGATTCTTTGAATGTTATTGTTCTACTTAAAAAAAAAAATCCAATACGAGGCCAAACATTACCTCATGTTGGATCCTACTTGACAGTACCAATTACAAATAATCTTACAGCATGCTCCTTTTCATCTTCATGTCTCTTTAGCACTTTTCACCTCCTTATGAATAGAACTATCTTGGGATAAAAGTTAGATGTGTTAGAGAAAAGTTGTGTCTCAGTTTGTCAGAGTTTCAAGTCATTTTTCAAATGCTCTGTCAGGAGGATTTTTTTTTTAATGCCTCGTACTTTATATGTCAAGAGGTTGGTTAGGTTCAGTTTCCAAACAATTTAACTTATGTGAATAGTTCAATGCTTTGTATCCAGCAGACACTTAGTATGTGGTATCTGAAGTCCCTTTGCATCTATTTTTTCTTAGAAACAAATAGCTGTTGGGGGTGGCTAGGTGGCGCAGTGAATAGAGCACCAGCCCTGGAGTCAGGAAGACCTGAGTTCAAATGCAGCCTCAGACACGTGACACATTTACTAGCTGTGTGACCTTGGGCAAGTCAACTTAACCCCTATTGCCCTGCCTTCCCCTCTCCAAAAAAAAGCATTAAAAAAAAAAAAAAAAGCTGTTTTGCCAGATTCAGCCAGTTGTTTTGAGTTTGGTGGAAAGAGTTCTGGTTCTGAAGTCCGGTTACTTGGGCTGTCATTCTAGTTGTGATGTTGGGTAAATCACTTAAACTCTCGGGGTCTGTTTCCTCATTTGTGCAGTGGGATTGTTAGAATAGAAGGACTCTGCTACTATTCCAGTAATCAGAGCAACACAATCTCAGTTTGCCAAGTTCTCCTGTCAGCAGCACCACTACTAAGTATTTTTGCTGGTTTATTTTGATAAAGGACAGGAATCACTTCTGCCTCACCAGGATGAGTGTGGAAAAATGGAATTGGAAAGTCTGGAAGGTCAAGAGAATGCAGACCTCAACCAAAAGCCGGCTTACCATTTTAACTCTTTGGGAAAATGCCTTTAATGTGACTTTCTGGCCTTTGGGTCTCTGCTCTGTGTAAAATAACAACAAATAAACAAAAACAAAGTGGAAAAAACCTCTCTCCTTAAAGCAGGGATTCTTAACTTTTGTGTTGCCAGGGACCCCTTTGGCAGTCCAGTGAAACCTCAAGAATGATGTTTTTAAATTAATAAAGTAAAATATAAAGAATTTCAAAGGAAACTAAAGTTTAGTGAAAATGAAGATGTTATCTTTTTTTCATCCAAGTTCATAGATGCCTAGAAATATATCCATGAACTCTTGAGATATGACTCTGTTGTCCCTAGGTTAAGAATATAGTATATCTTATAGTATAACAAAACACAGTATAATACAGTATGAGGTAGTATATAGGTAGAGTATATCTTAAGAAGTCTCATTAAAAATGAAGCTGATGAAATTTGCCTTACCTGTGGGATTACTGAATAAAATTGGAAAGAACCATTAATATTTAATTCCCTCTTATCAGAATTCAAAATCCATACAATCACAAGATAAGAGCATTAAATTCTATCACTGTAATTACTAGTGTAATTGTTTTAACACATAAAATGGAAAGTGAGTTATGCTCATTTCCTGACTTGGAGCTGAGCTACACTTGTCTAAGGGAATCTGGAATAATAGTGGAAGTAAACTGGCCGACTATTGTCAGAATAATCTTTCTAAAACATGGCTTCATCATGTCACTAAATCGCATCCAAATTTCTAACACTGGAATTTAAAGCCCCTCAACAATAGATCCAAGCTTCTCTCTTACCATTGCCTAGCTAAGATTTTCATTGTAGTTGGGCTGGTCTCTTACCATTCCTCACCTATGGTGACAGATTCATCTCTGATTCTCAATTCCTGTTCTCTTCTTTTCTCTTAATCTGGATCCTATACTTCCTTTAATGCCCAGTGAAAGATTAATTTCTTCTATGAAGCCTTTCCTTAAAAACCTATTAAAAAACAAACAAAAACTATTCCACACATATCAAGTCATAGTCATTAGAGTCAGAAGGAATATTAAAGATGATTTTTGCCTTAAGCCACTTCATTTTCCAGATGAGAAAACTGAGTCCTGAGGAGGTAAAGTGATTGGCTTAGAGATTACACAGTATTAAAGTAGCCAGAGCAAGATTCAAACTCTGATCTGACTCCAAATCTTGTGTACTTTAAGACAGAGATGCTCTGTATCAAAGCAAATGAATTCAGATTTATTGAGTACTTGATATATTTAAGTCATTGTGATAAAAAAAAAAAAAAGACATTTTGCTAGGTACTAAACTATGATCTTTCTCAATTATGTTGATTTCTTCTTTCCAGTCTCTATATTAATCTGTAATACATTTGTCTATATGTTACCTTGCAGCCATTCTCAAATTATTTCATATAATTGTGTTGTTTATAACCAATTATATTGTCATTTCTGTTTTCCTGAGATCAGAAACTATGCGCTACTTGCTTTATATTCCCTAGTAATATCAAGTATCATGATCCTATGCTTTTAAGTTTTTTAGTAAATTCATGGATAAGTGAATGAACTCTATACTTAAAATGCAAGAGGAAATCCTAGATATTGTCCACTTAGCCTATGCCCATGGATGCATCTCTTTTTATAGAATCATAGAATATGTGTGCTGGTAACAGCTTTAGTGATGTTTACCCCACCCCACCCCTTTTATTTTATAGATGAAAGACCTGAAGCCCAAAGAAGTAAAATCATTTGCCTAGGGGCACACAGTTTATGGGTGAATGAATTAATGAACAAAAAAAGCATTTATTATGTACCAAACTCTGTGCTAAGTGCTGGGATAGAAAAAAACGAAAGAGGGAAGATTTCTTCTGACTTCATAGACCTTCATTTGAAATAGTTTATTTTTTATGCACCCCTAGACATCCCCATGTGTGTAAGAAGTGTACAGGAACATGACTAAGCAGGCTACAGCAGTAAACTTTGTGAGCTTTCATATTACTGATTTGATATATAGTGTTATGATTTCTTGAATCCTCTTTAAAAATGAAGAACAGGGCACGTAAATTAACCTTAAGAGCTTGGTGCTCATTCATAAAAAACTGAAGTAGAGAACTTCCTGACAATGAGATGTAGGTGTAATTTCCTCCCATTGTAGTGAGGAGTGAGAATCCTATTTTCCTCTTGGAAGCATAGAAAATAACTTCCCAGAGATTAAAATAAAGAGGGAAAAAAACCCTACCTGATTACACATGTTTTGTTTCTCAATGGAAAGCATTTTTGTAGGGATCAGTGTAGGGATCAGTGCCTTAAAGTTTTGGTGCCTGACAGCTTCATAGGCAGAGAAAATAGTTAAAATTGTGTTTTGTAGATCCTTGAAACTAAAATTATTTTTAAAATTAACAGTCAGAAAACTGAAGTAGCTAAAATATACTGAATACAAATAGTGAGAATTTGTAATCTCTTTCTATATTTCAGCAAAGGACAGCCGGGGTTGGGTTAGTGAGTAATCAGCAGAATTGTTACTGATAGTAGGATTCAGTAAGAAAAGTAGATGATTACAGAGCACCAACCCTGGAGTCAGGAGGACCTGAGTTCAAATGTAGCCTCAGACACTTGGCACTTACTAACTGTGTGACCTTGGGCAAGTCACTTAACCCCAATTGCCTTGCCTTCCCCCTCCAAAAAAAAAAAGTAAATGGTAGGTTAAAAAAATCAATTAACATTGGTTCCAAATAATCTGAGTGTTTGGCATTGTGCAAACTTTAAAAATTCAACAAAGACCTACTATGTGTGAGGTACAATTCAAATGGCTAACTTCTTTTTTCACTTTTTATTCAGAAGATCTGACATCCTGAAGAGATCTTCATAAGTCATTTTTCCTTGAATTGCCCCTACAAAGTTGACAATGAAAACATCTCCACTACCTATTCCTTTCTGATTAGAAATTCTATCTAATATCTGATATTAGTACTTTTAACCTTCGTTTGATTCTTTGAAAACAGGTGTTTTCTGTTTCTTTCAACTGGAAATAGAGAGGGAATGGGCCTTGTAATTTAGCAAAAAAAACAACAACTCTGGCTTCAAAGTCAGAGCAGTTTAAGTTCTGGCCTTAGCATGCTCTTTGGGGAGGGGGGAGAAGAAATCACTTAACCTCTCTGATCTTCAGTTTCTTTCTCTGCAGAATGGGGGAAATAATCACTCTACCTACTTATTCTGAGCACAGTGACTTGAAAATCCCACGGTACTATACAAATGTGAATTGTTGTTTAAGAACATACAAATATCTCATCAGTCATTTTCTCTTTATGACCCTACTTAGGATTTTCTTGGCAAAGATACTGGAGTAATTTGCTATTTCCTTCTCCAGCTCACTTTACAGATGAGGAAACTGAGGTTAACAGGTTTAAGTGACTTGCCCAGGGTCACACGGCTAGTAAATGTCTGACACTAGATTTGAACTCAGGAAGATGAGTCTTCCTGACTCCAGACCAGGCACTCTATGCACTCTGCCACTTAGTTGCCCCACAAATATCTCAAAATTCAAAGTAAAGGTAAATCCATTCTTTCTATGCACAGTGAATAAGATCAGTTTGGGGGAAATGGTAGTCTTATTTCATTGTGCTTTAATGTGACCACATCTGAAAAATTGTATTCTGTTCTTGATGTTACATTTCAGAAGTAATATCAATAAGCTGGAGCACACCCACATGGGGTATTGTTGTTGTTAGTCCCTTGTTCAACGAGGACCAATGACGTAAAGAAGGTGATGTCTTGACTTCAGGTGAATTGGATTTAAGTGAGGCAGGGCTGTGCAAAGTCATCAGCCTCACTCTCTCCTCCTCCTCCTCTCATCAGTCCAGGGGCAAGACATAGGTCAAGACTGGTCACTGGATGCAGTGGGAGACCTTGGTCTTTTTTAGCTAAAGTCTTTCCCATGTCTCAGTTTGTCTGAGGCAACACCCATTCAGTAATTCCACATGAGGGTAGCCTTATATAGTGAACAGCATTGAGATCATTCCATATTATATATATTATATATAGGTTGTAAGAACTGTGAATGTTTAGGTTAGAGAAGGAAAGACTTGAGGGAACATGAAAGCTGTCTTCAAGTATTAAAGTCCTGACCTGTGGAAGAGGGGTTAGATTTACTTTATTTTGCATCAGAGAACTGAGAGTAATGGGTTGCAGAGAGAGAGATTTTAGTTGCAGAAGTTCATAACCTGAAGTCCATGAACTTTTAAAAAATTGCTTTATTTCAATACAGTTGTTTTCCTTTGTAATCATATATATGTATATATGTATGTATGTATATATGCATATACATATATATATATAATTTTATTTTAAATCATTGTTCTGAAGAAGAGGTGCATAGGCTTCATCAGAGTGCCAAAGAGCACTCCTCCCCCTCCATCTCTCCCTGTCTCTCTCTCTCTCTTTCTCTCTTTCTTCTCTCTTTTCTCTCTTTCTCTCCTCTCTCTCTCTCCTTTCTCTTTTTCTCATTAAAACTTCCTAATCATGAAAGCTTTCCAAAATCAAGTTGCCTTTCAGCAGGTCTTCAAGCAAAGACTTGATGACCACTTCTTAAAAATGTTGTCTACAGAACTCTTCAGAATGGATAAGAAAAGAAGCTCTCTGACATCTCTTTAGACTCTGACATTCTGTTTCCACACTTAGTTTAAAACTTTATCCTTCCTCCGTGCTTTAAAGTCTTTACTTCGTGTTCTAAGTGGTAAGGTGGAACCTGAGATGCTCTGTTTAGTTTCTAACACCAGATTTGACCGAAGAACATTTTCCAGTAGAAGAGAGTGGGAAGGGAGTTGGGAGGAAAGAGTTCTACCTTTTTCAATCTCTTGGTAGCTCTCCTCTTATCACTTTATTTTTGTACTGTAATGTTATAACTGATACAAAATAAAAGACTGGGTTTATGTTCCACCAATTAGTTTTAATTTTTAACAATCATACCACACAGTTGATGTATTTGATGACCAGTTATAGTTTAGTCCATGGCAGGATGAGTCTGTCTTTTTTTTTTTTTAAGCAAGAGCACCATATGGTTAGTTCCAAGTGTTGCTATTTGAGAATGGGTCACTGCCTTAGAGAAATTGCTAATTTTGCAAATAAATGGAAGGGTGAATACAAAAAGGCATATTGTTTGAATTGCTAAACATAGCTTTGGATCAGAAGTTTTGCTGGCCTTCTCACAAAACCAGCCTGAATAAACCATAGCTGGTGATTTGAACCCGGTGTCCATTTGGTGAACTGTACTATTCTCTTACAGACTGCAATGGGCTGTACATAACATTCCCGTCACTGTTACTGCAGCGCCCGTTAATTGTAGCGCAACAGAGAGGGTTTAAAGAGATCTGGTTCCCAAGCTTGCTAATGAGCATAAGGCTCTCTTCACCCTTAATGAACCAAGATTGGTGTGTGGATTTTTTTTCCCTCTCTTCTTTTTTACACGGGGGTGAGTGGTGGGGAAAAGGAGGGAGGGCAGCAAGGGTTCACACAGCCAAACAACGACGTTACAGTGAATGGAGTGTGCAGCTGTGCCATCTGAAGCTGTCCTGAGCTAGAGATGATTGTACTGTGGAAGTACAGCCCTGTGAGCGTGGGGCTGAGTCCTTTGCTTCTGCTCCACTGGCCTGTCAGCTCATGACAATGACGAGCTCCTGATGAGAGAGTTTTAGGAAGGGAGAGCTTTAAGCAGGGCAACTTGCCCTCAGCAATCACTTCTTATAATTCACACAGACAGGAAGGAATCAAGTGTCATTTTGGTTATGGGGGAAGGTGGGTACTTTCACATATGCACAACAGCATGCTTCCTATCTCAAAATCACAGATCCTTTGAATGCCAAGGTTCCTGATCAGCTAAGGGCAGTTGAAAAAAAAACAAAACAAGTTTTGACTGATCACCCTTTCAACTTCTGCCCATGAGGGTTCCTGGACAGGGGGAACAAACTGTGAAAGATGTTTCTGTTTTGCCCAGGGATCATTGTGAAACTCCATGTAATTTATTCAGGTTGAATATTTTGAAAGTTGGTATTGCCGACTGTGACTTCAGTCACTGGTGTATATGTATTAATTTTTATGTCTGTGTACATCAAGGAAAATATCTGATTTTCATTTAATTCAGCCACCTGTGCTTCACTATTGAATAAAATATTATATATGTGTTAACATGAATATTCATGGATGATAAACCATAAACATAAAGGGTTCTGAAATTATCTGTAATAGGTTGTCTCATTTCTCCAGTTCTTCTGAATTTTGAGCTGAAGTATTAAAGTGGGGCTGTTAAGGTAGCTATTAATTGAGTAAAGGTGCTTAACCTAGTTTGTATCATGAATGCATTTTTTGGCAGTCTGGTGAAACCTTTGGACCCCTTCTTCAAAGGAATGTTTTTAAATGTCTAAAATAAAACATGTAGGGTTACAAAGGAAACCAATTATATGGAACAACAGTTAACAATATATTTTTCTAGAAAAGTTCATGGCCCAAGGGTTAAGAAATGCTGTTTAAAAGGGAACCCTTTTATAACCCTTTAATGAGCTTTAATTTCTAATCTATCTGGACTTTTCCAGTTCAGTATTCAAATTGTTAAGAAATTACTGGTTTCTGAGGGGAGGGGAAAGTATTAGAGAGAGATACCATCATTAAGGTAGGTAGGTGTATTTGTTTTTTGGTTTTTTTTTTCATTTAACTAAATAAGAAGAGAAGCAAAATCATCAATCAGTTCATCTATCTGCTAAATCAAAACTTCAGGCAGTTCTATAACAGGGTCATTTGGAAGTATTATGAGAGGCAGCAAAAGTTGACAACCCCCAGCCCTGGGGACTGACCCCTTGTGCTTTCTCTTGCCTAATCGAATTTTACATCATATTTTCCAGATAGCTGATCAGCTTCCCTGGATTTCGCTGACGACACAGGAAAGCTTTGCTTGAAGATGGAAACATTGGAGTCGGAACTGACCTGCCCTATCTGTCTGGAGCTGTTTGAAGACCCACTACTGCTGCCCTGTGCCCATAGCCTCTGTTTCAACTGCGCACATCGCATCCTAGTCTCCCACTGTGCCACCAACGAATCTGTGGAATCCATCACTGCCTTCCAGTGCCCTACTTGTCGTTATGTCATCACCCTCAGCCAGAGGGGTCTAGAGGGACTCAAGCGTAACGTCACCCTGCAAAACATTATCGACAGGTTTCAGAAGGCTTCTGTGAGTGGGCCCAATTCTCCCAGTGAGACCCGCCGAGAGCGGGCCTTCGATAGCAACGCCATGACCTCCAGCGAGAAGGTCCTCTGTCAGTTCTGTGACCAGGACCCTGCCCAGGATGCTGTGAAAACCTGTGTCACTTGTGAAGTGTCCTACTGTGAGGAGTGCCTGAAAGCAACTCACCCAAATAAGAAGCCCTTCACGGGCCACCGTCTCATTGAACCAATTCCAGATTCTCACATTAGAGGACTGATGTGCCTAGAGCATGAGGATGAGAAGGTGAATATGTACTGCGTGACAGATGACCAGCTAATCTGTGCCTTATGTAAACTGGTTGGGCGACACCGGGATCATCAGGTGGCCGCTTTGAGTGAGCGCTATGACAAGTTGAAGGTTAGTGCCATCCATTGTGAGCCAGAAAGTGTCATGGGAACAAAACCCTTTACTTTATCTTTGGTCAGCAGGCAGGTGGAGGTTTTCTCCTCACCTGTGTTATCTGTTTGGATTTAGCATTTTTTTTGGCACTTTCTAAATGTTGCACAACAATGGATCTTGTAGGAAGTGGATGATTGCTTGTTATTTCCATGTTTGTGAATGTGTAGGTGATTGCTGGAATTTTGAATGTGTCAACTTTTTGTTTTTTGTTTTGTTTTGTTTTTTTGCTTTTCTTGTTTTGTTTTTAATGTAAGAGCACGGTAGACAAATAGATAAAAATCTAGCCTTAGGACATTTACTTCATTTTTTTCTATCCTTGCTGAATGCGTAGGAGTGAAAAATCATGTCATTTCAGGAGAAAAAAACCCAGAATTCTAAGGCTCATGGAACCCCTCATTCTATGTTCAAATGACATTTGGTTATATTCCTCAAAACTAGGCTGCTTGAGTTTCATTGCCTAAGTATCTTGAGGTTAGGTCTTCATTTATTCATGTAATAAGTCAGAAAATATTTGAGGTCTAGGTTTAATATCAATTTATCTCACCCCGAACTCCAGCTCTGTACATAGATTCCAAGTCCACAAACTGGAGTAGAGTATTTTTGAGTAGAAAGACTAAGCAATGGGGATCCCGTGAGCTCTGTTCAACTTTCAGGAGAAGACAGGTATAGTTATTTAAAAGTACTATTACAACTGAGATATTGAGACTATGAAGATTTAAAAACAGCAAGACTTTATCTTCACTGGCTAATTTTAGATGGGAAGGCATCAATTATAAGGAAAGAAACTGCATATTAAAAGCTTTAAGTTAATATAAATTGAAGCTCTTCCTCTCAGGAAAAACACACACTGTGGTGTCGATCAAACACAATAGATCACCTGATTTTATCATACATTATTTGCTGGAGAAAAACCTTCACTTCTAACTTGGCTGCTGCAAAGCTCTTCTTTAACAGTAAAGGGTAGCTATGTTTACAGGTCCTAGGCAGTTTATTTCTTGATAACAGGATTAAATGAAACAAACCTATTGTTTAAATTCTTAATTCTCCACTTACTGGAGGGAATTTTATGTATGATGGAGTCAATCCCTTCATCCAGGAGCCCGCAAAGATCAAGAACTTCACCTGTGTAACACACTACACCTGAAGAATCCAAAGAGGGAAAGTCTTCAATGTTCTCTCAGACTGCTTAGGGGAAAATCAATATTAAGGACTTTCCTAATAGGTCTAAGGAAATGGATAGTAACTGTTATTTGGAGTAGTGGATGGAGGTGGAACCAAGGAGATATGCTGTTGACTTTTATAACAGCTAATACAAATATGAATCCTGTAGAATTCTTTTAATTAGCATTGCTTTGCAAAAAAAAAAAAAACAGTTTCAGAAAACTGACGCTATCAGTTGTTGTTTTTTAATAATTTTTCCTAACAATTTCCCCGACTTCCCCCCAAGGTGGTAGTATGCAGGGTTAGAATCAGGAAGGTTCCAAAGTATCAATATGTTGAGTCATGCTACACTAAACTACATTTTCATGTTTTTCAAAAAGGTCTGTTAGTTGAATGATGAGACATCATCTTTTAGTGATCCTTAATTTTTAAATGATGAACATACTTTCATTTAGCCACCTTTGGAATTGATACTTAGCTCTGATTGTCACCGTTGCTAATTATTTAAATCGCATCTCCTCCTTTATTAGCCACAAGACAGAAGTTACCATTATGATCTATTTCTTTGAGTGATGGAGGTGAAACCCCTTCAATTCAGAGTTCTGATACACTGGTTTTATCAAGACAATTAATTTAGCAGTAGCTAGAGTCAAACCACAGAATCTGAAAATTAACAATAGAGATCAAGTATTTTTCCCTTCATTATTTTGTTTCAGAAATGTAAGCATATATATTAACAGCCAATGTGAGACACTATTTTCGCTGCCAAAAAAATAAATAAATACCAAATCCTTTCAAAGCTGTTAATACTTTAACAAATTTGTAATCAAACAACTGATGTTCCAATAATGTTTACATTTGTCCTAATCTGTTTGTTTTTTTTTAGGATTTTAAAAACATATGCGAAGGATAGCTAACAAATGTCACATTTATAAGGTGTCTATAGATGGCCAGAAATTGGATAGCAATATGAGTGTGTATGTTTCCTTTGGGCTTATTAAAATACCTTGAATATAGCTAGCACATGAAAATTTTCTATAAAACATGATTATTAGTACATAGATACTCACATAATCTGTAAAAGGAAGATATTGTATGCTTTAGTTTAGAAGGACTAGACAATAAGGATAAATAAGTACAAATGAATTTTGGAGGATTTTTGCTTCGATCCAATAAAACAAGAATGTAGCATGCATCTGGCTTTCATGCTTTAGCATGTAACAATGCACAGACAAACCATTTTGGGGAGTGGGGCACAATAGTAAGGTGGAAAGAAGGGTGATGGTGCTTATAGGAATAAGAAGGGGAATTTCTTCTTGAATCCTTAGGGACATATACAATTTCTCTGGGCATTTGTTCCTCACTCTGGTTATTAACAACAGTTAGGCGAATGTTAAGAGGAAAAGAAACCCATTAATGAAATTTCATGTTAAGAGTTTTTTCTTTTCTCTTCTTGTTATAATACTAAACTTTTGAGAAAACCATCTTCAAGAGGTATATTTCTGGACATTAATATGCCATTGGAACAAAAGGGAACATGATTTTTACACTGGAAATATTTTTCTGTATGTCAAAGAGAAATCATACACTCATACACATACACTAAAATTAGACATGTAGAATCCATGTTAAAAAAAACCTCTTTTCATTCTGCTTGGCATAAGATTACTTCAACAAACATAATTCATTTAGAGAATATTGCATTGGAAAGCAACCACAAAATAGCAAAGGAGAAAATTTAGTTTATATTTCATGAAAACAGTTTTCAGCCTATTAAGAGAGAAGTTCTCCTGCCCAGTGCTAGGCTGACTAAATACAGCGTATTCAAACATGTACATTTCTTCTTTCCATTCATTTGAAGTTTAAGAAACCTTTCTATCTGCCACTCTAAGAGGAAAAGTACAGTGTGTGCTAGATAGCTTGTGTCCCAGATAACATATTAGAAGTTTCAGTATTGTGAATTCCAGAGTGAGATATTTCTCTGACCTTCAACATCAAGTTAGACTTTCAATTTAGTTGCAATTTAAACTTCAGATAATTATTTGGTTGTCCTGGTTATGAACATTGATTATAAGAAATTCATGTACATTTAGCATACTTCAGTGACACTGTAATTATCAATGGTTCAATATAATTTCTAAAAAAGATTATTTCCTTCCCATACTTATATTTTACTTACTAGGGCTAGTTACCCAAGTATTAGACTACTTGTTTTAATGCTTTCTATAATGCTAAGTCTTGTGCACTTAGGCTTGAACAATGAATGCTAAGCTGTAAGATTTGTAGTTTTAAAAGGGGAAACAAGTTGTTCCTGTAAAAATAATTGTCATTACAATACAGTAACACTTTAGGCAGAATAGCACTCACTGTCTCATTTAGTACAAAGGCATCCAGAAAGAGATTACATGGTTTAGTTTAATTCAACAAAAATCTTTTTTAGAGCCCACTATATGTAAGGCACTGTGCAAGGTCCTTGAGGATATTGTTGTAACAAGGGATGAACTATAGTCTTTGCCCCTAAAGAACTTACCATTTGGTGAGGTTGAGGAGTGAGAAGTTGTATAATCAGATAGTGGTGACATAAGTTAGAAATATTAAGTGAATTTTAGAAGGTAGTATCTTGACATAACCAGATAGCATAAAGGTGAGACAGAATGAGCAAGGTTTCTGTTATGGTTATTGAGTGTTTCAGGGGAAACATTCTTTGAAAGTCTAGGACTTCAAAAAGATTACATTCTATTGATTAACGCATTGGAATGGCTTCTTCCTTCACTCGTGTTAATCATAACCTATCCATGCCATCTTGAACAGAAATACAAGTTCATACTTTGGATGGAGAAGGTGGACTAGCAGCTTCTTCTCCTTCTTCTTTCTATTATTATATATTCCAGTTGGAAATAATACTTGTGAATGAATATTAATGAGGCAAATGTAGAGGAAAATTTAATATTATTCAGGCATTTATATTACTGAATATCATTGGAAATGGAAAGAAAGGTGATCGGAATGTAAAGGAGTTAAACTAGGCAAGAAATCCTGTTTTTCATAAGGATATTATATCCCTTGGTAGTAAAGGAATATCTAGGAAGATGTCCAAGGGGCAACAAGGTATTCAGCTCCAATTAAACAGCCAGCTTTCAGCTACTGATAGAATATCTCGTTCAGTCCCCATGGACAAAAGAAGCTTAGAGCTTATAGAGCAGCACATTCGGCCTCTTCATTTTATTGATCTAGAGATTAAGGCCCAGAGAGGGCTAAGAGATTTGACAATGATCCGGCCGCTGGAGCTAGAACCCAGGTCTCCTGACTCCCAATACTATACAATTTTCATAATCCCTAGTGACAGCCTGGAGGAAACCTCCAGAGCAGCGGTTCTCAACCGGTGGGTTAGGTTCAGTTTGTAACAATGAAAATACATCCTGCATATCAGATATTTACATTACGATTCATAACAGGAGCAAAATTACAGTTACGAAGTAGCAACAAAAATAATTTTATGGTTGGGGGTCACCATAACATGAGGAACTGTATTAAAGGGTCGCAGCATTAGAAAGGTTGAGAACCAACCACTGCTCGAGAGAGTATCTGACAAATGAGTTCCTTGTAGCCTAGAACCATAATCTGGATTCCATGGTCATTCGCTAACTGTTGAGGTTCTTATTCAGCCCTGCTTTAGTTAGGTACGTGTATCTACTCATTCCCAGCCTTCCTGCTGCTGTTTTCTGTAGGGGTTTGTATTTATAAATGAAACTAAACATTCTGCCCCATGTGAGGTTTCCAGAATTCCTCTGTAGGACTTCTCCTTATGGAAACAAATGTTCAAATTAACATCCTTCCCCAACTAGGAGGAACCTCAAAGACCACTTAGTTTAATCCTTGTATTAATGGGAATCTTATCTACAAAAATATGCAGTCATTCCAAGTTAGTATCTACTGACTTCTCTAGGGTCCATGATTAATGGAAACATAGTGGTACAATGTCGAGGGCAATGATTAGGTCTTTCAAAATTTTGCTCAGATGCTGGAGTATATGTAAATGAGCCTAACCAGGAGAGCAAGAAGACTTGAAAGAATGTCACTTAGGCCCAGGCCCAGTGAAATAAATATGTTTAGCTTAATGAAAAGTTGGCTTAACAGAGAGGGAAGAGGTCCCGGGGGGGTGGGGGGGACGAGAGGGGGAAGAGAGAGAGAGAGAGAGAATGACCTGTAGTGCAATATTTAAAGGCTTGTAGTGTAAAAGTGGGACTAGGCCTATTCTGTGTGTCACTATAGGGCAGACACAAAATATGTGGCTGGAAATTCCAGGAAGAAGGTTTTCAGTGCAATGCAAAGAAGAACTTTGTTGGCTTGATCTCCCTCACATGTTAGTTTGGATGCTTTCAAGTAGAAACTGGAAGACTATTTGTCAAAGGTGTTATTTTAAAGGCAATTTTTAGAAGGGGAATGGGCTATGACAGGTTGGAAGGAGTGGAGGAGGGGGAGTTTGTTTGGATTTAAAAGCTTTTCCCAACTCTTAACACATTTTGAGACTAAGCTTTGCAACATATTTTCAACACAGCCTCTCTGCTGAGGAAGAGGTAGTATTAAGCACATTGCGGCATATTAAGTAAAAGATATTACAATATCATTGTTATAAAAAAGAATAATAAAATCATATACTCATAAATATATAATTATAAATTATTATAAAAGAGATGAAAAATGTCAGAAAAAGGAAATCCCAATTTAGACTAAAGAAATTGCGATTGAAAACTAACACATTAACTAATTTCTATGTCAGGGCAACTTTTCCTGAAATGACCTAAATAATGATTTAATTATTTCTATTTAAGTAACTATTCAAAATGAGTAAATTCCAAAGGAATTCATTTGAGGGATATTTTGGTACTGTAGATATGCCAAGAAAATAAATTCATTTGTCTATCCACAAAATGACACTGTTACAAATTCATGAGGATTGGATTAGCTAATTATATTCCTAGTTTTTAGTGTGTGCAGTGGAAAAAATCTTGAATTTGGAGTCAGAAGACCTTCTATTCACTAGCTAACTGACCTTGACAAGTCACTGAACCTTTCTGGGTTTCAATTTCTTCATCTAAAAAGTAGAAATGATAATACTTGTACACCTGCCTCAGAGAGCTGGGGATTAAAATGCTTTGTAAACAGCAGTTTTCTTGTTAGGAAGAGCCAAAGCTCTCCATTCCAATATCAGGCATTTATGAAATACCTTCTATGAGTGAGGCATTGAACTAGGTTCTAGAAATAGAAAAACAGTTATGAAATTGTCCCTTTCCTCTGGCTTAAGTTGTTCTTAAGGAAAAACAATCCGCATAAACACAAAATGCAAAGAACATAAAATTCCAAGTGGAAGAGAGCACTTGGACTAGTCTTGGGGACAGGGGAAATGCTTTTTTTTTTTTTTTTTTAACTTTTTATCCACCACATCTGGCCCAAGGACAGGCAAATTACAGTTGCTCAACAAATGTTGTTTTATAGTTTGATCGATAGTTTGGGAGGTAAAACTTGAGTTCCAGTAATGTTTGCATTTCGATGTCTTTTAGGGCACATAGAGTGTAAGGCCTGCTGGGCACATTGATGGCATATCCAAGTGGTAAATTAACTGGTACTTGGAAACGTTTTAGAGTCTTTGAGAAAACTGACCAAAAATCTCCTAAACTTAAGATATATCTGTTCTGAATTAATCAACATTAATAAGCAACCAGCTTATTTCTGAGAATGAATTAAGAATCCATCTGACTCGACTATTACTTGCAAGTGGCATCTTCTTCAAACTACTCTAATCTTATGAAAAGCATCTTTATGATTATATTCTGGGACCACGGCTATGATACTGTGAATTGACTTAGGAAACATTGCATATGGATACCCATTCAGACGTATCTTAATAGATGAGAACAAATGATAGGGAACATATACCATTTACACATTTGCAGTTTTGGGTTTTTTTGCTATAAATCTAACCTTACTACCCCTGGGATAGTAAATAGGAAAATTTACTCTGGTGGCCCAGTGAATATAGCACTGAACTTGGAATCAAGAAGACATTCTTCATGAGTTCAAATCCAGCCTCAGACACTTACTAGCTGTGTGACCTTGGGCAAGTCTCTTAACCTGTTTGCCTTAGTTTCCTTATCTGAAAATGAGCTGGAGAAGGAAATGGCAAACCACTCCAGTACCTTTGTCAAGAATGAAGCATCAGACACAACTCAACAGCAACAGCAACAAGTAAGGGGTAAAATGGGCAATATTGAGTAGTGGATCTGGAGGGGGGTTGGAGATATTAACATGGAGCATATGTAGAAAGGGCATTTTCTAGTTCTCTTCAATGTTTCAGGGATTTCCCCCTTTATAATCATCTTCTCTTTCAGCTGAAGAGAATGAAGGTAGCAGCTGTTAGGATCACTTATCTACCTCCTCATATCTGCTTGAAAACTATGCTCAATTGATTTGTTTCGGATCAATTTTCTGTTGCTTTGTTGAAAAAACAATCAGGAGAAAAAAAGAGTATTGATGTTTATGTTGGCACCAAATTGGACTTTGTTCTTTTTATTCAAGTTCCCTTTTGGTGAATTCACTTAGTGAACGTTTATTTTAGGTAGAACTTTGAATGTCTTGAGAACTGTCTGTGAATACAGGAAGATTAACCCTTGAGAAACTTAAGGTACAGTGGGATTGGTGAAAGTGGGATTGTAATTCCATGGGTTTTGTTTTATTTATACTCACTCAGAGTGAGTATAAATAGCAATTGTTTCTGTTCCGGCCAGAAACTCTGAGGGGCTTCCTCTCCCAGAGTAATCCTTTTGTGAAGGCAAACTAGGCCATCTTTTGCCTTCGTTCTTACTTAGCCTTTAATTATTGAATGGGTGTTGCTTCAGATGAACTGAGACCTGGGAAAAACCCAACTTAAAAAGGCCAAGGTCTCTCACTGCATCCAGGCCATAGCCCCATTGTCCTGACTTATGTCTTTCCCCTGGACTTCGATGCCTCTGAAGGACAGAGTGAGACTGATGACTTTGCATAGCTCTGTCTCACTCAAATCCAATTCACTTGTAATTCAAGACATCACCCTCCTGATGTCATTTGTCCTTTGTGAGAATGGAGACTGAACAACAACAATTTCATTGATGTGGGGAAATGTGAAAGGGGAAAGTGACTTGCCTAGGGTCATGTAGCCAGTATACTTCAAAGGAAGGACTTGAACCTGGCCAACTCTTTGTGGATCTGAGATCAGCTCTCTCTGTACTTCTCCATGGTAGCCTCTTATAATAGTTGAGTTTTGTTTGTTTTACTCTCATACAAGTCATATCCAGTCTTGGTGAAAAAGATCCATAGCTAAACCATCAGTGATTATTTTTAGTTTAAGACTAGTCAAAACTTGTTTTAAATTTTTTTTTATTTTCTAAATGACTTAATACTATGGAATTTTTTACATTTAAACTAAAAACAAACCAAAATATTCCTCTCAGAAAGGAAAAACAGTGGCAGGCTCACTTTGCATTTCTTTTGGGTTATCTCCTAAAAAAGACTAGCATTCATTTATTAGGCTATTAATCTGTTGTCATGTGCTCTCCTTAGAGGAATCCATTTCCTTCCTGAGGAGGTCCAGTAGGTCAGGTAAATATCCAGCTTCGGAAATAGCCTGTATCATGCCCATTCTGCCAAACTACTAAATCTCTATAAAGAGAGTGTTAGACACACACTCTAGGAAAATCCCATTGTGTAGTCAGACCATTCAGTAATGTCCTGGATCAGTAAAGTGACTGAGCTTAAGCTATTACAGTATTTTCACTATTCATTTCTAAGGAAAACACTATTTAATTCCTTTAGTTCAAAGCCTGTAGTCATTGTGAGCCATGCTTAATGTCTGACATAGTGCTTTGAACCTCGGAGGCAGCTCATGATTGTTAAATGAGTTAAAAGTTTGACCATGCCATTTATTTAAGTGAGTGTGAGTCTTTTACATTACATCATGGAAAACAACCATATTGTGTACTGGTGGTGTAAAGACAAAAATCAAAACATCATAGTACGTGATTCCACGTTAAGTGCATGATACCATGTTAAGTACGTGATTTCGAGGGCTGTTCCTCGAATGGCCTTCAAAATAGGGAAGAATGCTCAGTGGCAAACACCAAACTCTTTCAGTACCAATCTTGACTCTGATTTTATTTTTCTCAGAGGGAAATGGGCTATCATAAATTCATGGAAAGAAAATATGTACATAATGCCCACAACAATGTAAATGGAAAGAACAGAAACATTAGCAACAATGCTTTGTGATTAAAATAGCCAAGAAGCTTGACCCTGGGCAAAATTTTTAGAATATACTTCTTCTTTGGAGAAGTAGGGGAGTTTGGGTGTAGAATATTGCATGTGCCATTGGCTACAATGTAGCTGGTTTTGCTGAATAGCTTTTTTTTTCTTTTTAGAATTTTTATTGATGGCTTTTGTTTTACACCACATAAAAGGTCCACATAAAAGCATTGTTGTTTCTCAGCCTCATCCCAGTTATAGTATGACTACCACTGGCAATATTCGTAGTAACTTTCACATTTATGTAGCACTTTAAAGTTTACAA
The DNA here is from genome assembly GCA_028646515.1 of Pseudochirops corinnae. Classification (NCBI taxonomy): domain Eukaryota; kingdom Metazoa; phylum Chordata; class Mammalia; order Diprotodontia; family Pseudocheiridae; genus Pseudochirops; species Pseudochirops corinnae. The sequence goes on along the minus strand of CM053591.1, from coordinate 42,769,230 downwards.
AATACTTGCATGATATCATCTCATTTGAAAAAATTGTCATCAGGATTAATGTGCCCATTCTGACAATAGGAAAAATAAATAGAGACTAATTTGCAAATCACACACATTGTCAACCCAACACATAATATCTATGTGGATATTATAGCTATTAAAAATATAAACAGGACAACAGATCTATAAAGATGGGAGGAAGAAATAATCCAAACTCTAGAGGAGACTTTTACTCCCTCACCTAGTAAAATAACATAATCTTCTTTCATTGTGAGGCCCACTAAAAACAAAGAAGAGGAAGGAAGTCAATTGGGAAGAAATCGTTCAGTAAGGGAAAAAAGGTAGCCAAGAACTGTTGAAAGACTTCTTAGATATGTGAAAGCAAATAGAATTTAAAATAAATTAACCAAAATAAAAATATTTTTAAAGAATCTGGTTGATTCACCATACTATAAAATATTGGTGTCTTTTAGCACCATGAGTGTATCATTAAAAATTTCACTTTGAATCATAGAGTTATGGAGTTCCTTATTGCTGGTGATCTTAAAGGGATTTTTGTTGCTGTTGATCAGTTGTGTCCACCTCTTTGTGACCCCATTTGGAGTTTTCTTGGCAAGAATTCTGTAATGGTGTGCCATTTACTTCTCCTATTTATTTTATAGATGAGAAAACTGAGGCTTAAACAGGCTTAAATGATTTGCCTAGGGTCACTCGGTGTCTGAGGCCAGATTTGAACTCAGGAAGTCTTTCTGATTCCAAGCTCTATCCGCTGTACCACTTTTTATTTGCTGCAAGGGTTTCAGCTCAGACAGATATTGGTTGAATCAGATAAATTTTGATATCCCTTTTAGCTCTGTGGTTTTGTTATTCGGTGATTCCATGATTTAATTCAGTGAGTCTCAATATTAGCAAACATATCAAATATATAAAATAATACCAACCATTTCACCATTTAACAGCATATTTCTTGCCATCCTGAAGTAGTTCCAGTTTTTGATTCTTTCTGAAGTTGCCATTATACTGTGCCATACCAGGAAATTATCCTTTTTTTTCCCAGGGGAAAAAAAAAAATCTCTCCTTATCTGCTATAAACTGTTTTGACATGTAGCATATATGTGTGTGTGTATATACATACACACACACAGAAGGGGGTGTTTATTAAACATTCATAACATGAATAAAGATATAAGGAAATAATTGTTCACATTCTGCCTTTAACAAAAAAAAATTAGATGTAAAAAGAACCCTGATAAAAAAAATATAGCTTAAAGTACTTATACTTTGCCTCTCAGTAGATGAAGGCCCTAGGCCAAACAAAATGATTTCTAATGAAAATTGTGACTTGATTTAAGGTTATCTACTTCCCAGCCTCTCCTATCTAAACAGAGCCAAAGAGTAAATTTAAAGTCAAGTATGGTTTGCCTCAACAAAATCCCCATTTATGTCAAAGCAATATCAAACTGTTTGATAGTTGCCTAGATTGCTTTCTGGTGTGAGGTTTGGATTCATCATTGTTAATATCCTTTTTCATTTCAGCATCTTAAGTCATCATTTTCTCTAGTTAAAATAATATTTGAGATTTTTGGAATTGCCCTCTAGGAGTTTTGAATTTCGCATCTGTTAGACTCCTTTAAAAAAAAAGACTTATTCTTTCTTGTGCTCTATTTTTAAAAATCCTATGCCACCACAAAAATCTGCCCCAGTTATGGGCATGGATGTGGACCTGGGTTCTTTAAGGCTATGGGAAAACTGTCACGTTTTAGCAGATTGGAAAGACCACAACTACAGTTCAGGTCCTAAGCTATGTCTCACTGCCAGGAACATGTGGATTAATCCTTTGGCCATGGCACCTTAATGAAACAATGAAAAATAAAAGATGACCCTCAGTCCATATGGCACCTTTTGTCTACAGTAGAAATGGCTGAAAAGACACAAGAGGTTACTAAGATTCATGAAGTTTTTAGACCATATACAAATACCAGTTGAGCTTTTAGATGAACAAAATGTAAGATTGTGGCCCAAGAGAAAGAGTATTTGGAGTCAAATGACCAGGATTCAAATATACCTACTTTCTCTTTTTTCTCTGAGTTAAATGCAGCAGCAGCCCATTGCAGTAGTACAGGCATGGGGTGCTGAGTGGTAACACTCTAAAACAGAGCGGTAAAGAAGAGAAGGCGCCATATTTGAGAGACATTGCAAGAGTGAAATTGATGGGCATTGGCAACAGATTGTATGAGTACAGGATGGGAGAGATTATTGGGAGGATGATATTGCCTTCCAGAGGAATAAGGCAGATAAGACGGAGGGAAAGTCTAGGGGGAAAGATGAGTTCAGTTTGGACATGTTGAGTTTAAGGGGTCTACTGAATATCTAGTTCAAGATGTCTGAAAGGCAGTTGGAGACGGAGTATATTTGAGAATCATCATCACAGATTAATTAAATCAATGGGAACACCAGGTGAAGTAGTAGAAAGAGAGAAGAAAAGAGAGCCTGGAACAGAACCCTGTGGGAGACCTATGGTTAGAAATAATGATTATCTGGAAGAGTATCTAAAAAAGGAGACTGGAAATCAGCAGTCAGGTAGGTAGAAGGAGAACCAAAAGAGAATGGTGTCCTGAAAACCTAGAAGGTAATCAACCATAAGACTGATTACAGAGTTGATTTGATCATGGGCCATGGTTGTAGATTTTGGAAGAGAGAAGAGGAAATGGAAAGGTTACCCAAGAAACATAGGGATTGATGAAAAGATGATTGGAGAAGAGAGTGAAATAAAACTTGGTACCTGAACATCCCTGAAATAGTGGTCCAGGAATCATTTCTGTTTCTTCGAGTAGCATTTATAGGTGAAAGAGAAATGACAACAAATAGATGAAAAATAGAACTTAACTGATGATATTTCTTTAATAAATTGTCCCTTGGGTGTTATATGGGGAAGCAGAATTAACACTAAAGAAGCTAAACATGGGAAAGACTGCTAGACTATGAAATACATACTAAAAGTGACACAATTTTGACATCAGTAAGGGATCAATTTCCAAGATATCTAGAAGGTATAAAGATGACAAATGATCAGACAAAATCGTGGTTAAAAAACACCTATCAGGGGCAGGTAGGTGGCGCAGTGAATAGAGCACTGGCCCTGAAGTCAGGAGGACTTGAGTTCAAATCCAGCCTCAGACACTTGACACACTTACTAGTTGTGTGATTTTGGGCAAGTCACTTAACCCCAATTGCCCTGTAAAAAGCAAAAAAAAAAAAAATTTAAAAAATTAAAAATACCTATCAGATCTATATATCCAAGATAACTCATTATCAAGTAAAAGATAGGAAGAATGAAAGAAGATAAAATGAATAATTTTGGTTACATAAAATTTAAAAGTTTTTGTGCAAACACATTCAATAGAGCCAAGATTAAAAATGGAACAGTTAACTGAGGGGAGAAAATCTTTGCACTTAAGTTTCTCTGATAAAGATCTCATTTCCAAGTATATGAAGACCAGATTCAAATTTAGAAGAATAAGAATCACTACCCAGCTGATAAATGGTTTAAGGATTTGAACAGACATTTCTCAAGGGAAGAAACTCAGGCTATCTCTAGCTATAAGAAAAAATTGATTGTGTGCCTTGTTGTCCATCCCTATTCCATAATTATACAAAATTACTTGATAGATGCTGCTATGGAGATAATTATGATCAGTGATACACTGGTTATTAATAAGCAGTGAAAAATAACACATGGAAATGTAGTTTCACCAAAGGTAGTAGCTACTGTCATGGACAATGTCCTGAACCAAGTCCAGAAGGAAGAGGGATTTCCTAATGAAGGTGAAATACTCCAGATGTTGCTGTTTGTGGATGACATTGTGCTGACTGATCTGACCTCCATAAACCTACCCACACTTCTTAGTTAGCTCCACAACCACTTAAAAAGAGGACCAGCCTTAAAATATACTTGGGGAAAAATCAAATGGATAAAGAATGCCTATAGTTCAGGTGTTTGAGTAGTCCATTGATTTAGTCAATTGGTATGCCCATCTTGGTCAGATGATACGATTGGACAATGAAGTGGAGTGTACAATGATACAAAGAAAGCAGACTAGTTTGTATTTGTTACATTTTGCATAGCCTTAAACCATTCCAAGCTGCTCCCTGACACAAAGTCCCGTCTCTTTTAATGATAGCACTTTTCTAGTGATGCCATTGAAGTTCCACAGTATGGAATACCACAATCTCCAAAGAATCCAAAATGTGGATAATCTAAAAAGCCTTGGAACTATTCATGTTGAGTGTAATTGGTGAAATTACTAGAGGTTGTTTGTTTTCAATAAGGGGAATAAAAGGCATCTAGGGAAAGAAGGTTCCAAAAGAGGGGTGGGTTGGTCCTGTAGCAAGGACAAGCAATAATAGATAGGTCCCCAGAAGACTGTACTGGTGTCTAGAGAATGTTTTTAAAAAGCAACTAGAAAAGGCCTCTGAAGCATTGAATTGATCTCTGTAGAGGACTTTTGAGAGGACAGACAAAAATAAAAGAGACACATAAAATACTGAAGTATTTACTGGGAATGGCAATACCCAAGCTTCTATAGCATTAGTGTTAACAGTCTGATTTACTGCCTTTCTCAGTTTCCTTATAGAGAACTAGATATGATAGCAGAAGAGCAAGACTGAAATCTCCGCAGTGTTGTTTGCTAGAATACGGCTTTGGGTAATGAGTTTCTTCTTTTGGAGCCTCAGTTTCTGCCTCAAGTCTCACCACCACCCCCCTTTCCCCTGCTAATTCCAATCAGTTCTTGATATGACTACCAAATGATTTTCCTAAAGCACAGATCTGACCTTGCCACTCTGCTACTCAATATCATCTTTTAAAAACACTTTATTTTGTTTTTAATTTATAAAATACAACAAGCATTTCCATAACATAGAATTAAAAAAAAAAAAAAGATGATTGTATGGGGTGGCTAGTTGGTGCAGTGAATAGAGCACAGGACCTGAGTTCAAATTCAGCCTCAGACACTTAACACTTACTAGCTATGTGATCTTGGGCAAGTGACTTAACCCCAATTGCCCTGCCTTCCCCCCTCCAAAAAGAAAAAAAAAAGATGATTGTACATGAAGATACAAATCTATTATGTACAACTTTTCTATTGCTTTTAAATATATAATAAAATTGTCATAACTTTCTTTTTCTCTTCCTCCCTTCCGCTTTAGAGATGGCTACCATTAGACAAAATGTGTGTGTGTGTGTGTGTGTGTGTGTGTATGTGTGTGTGTACATATATGGTTTTATTTATCAGTTCTTTCTCTGGATGCAGATAGCAGTCCTTTGTAATTAATTTAGTCAAAAGGACTTATTTGCTCAAAGCTCTTCTTAAAAACAATATTGCTGTTACTGTATACAACATTCTCTTGGTTCTGTTCCTCTCACTTCATTATTTCATGCAAGTCTATTCATATTTTTCTAAGATCATCAAGCTCATCATTTCTTATCTCAGAATACTGTTCCGTCATAATCATATAGCACAACTTGTTCTGTCATTCTCCAACTGGCAGACATCCCCATAATTTCCAGTTCTTTTCTGCCATGAAGAGAATTGCTATAAATATTTTAGAACCTATAGGTTCTTTTCCTTTTCCCCGATCATCTTTGGAAATAGACCTAATAGTGGTATTGCTGTGTCAAAGAGTATGTAGGCATTTCAATAAGTCTTTGGGCATAGTTCCAGATTGCTCCCCAAAATGACTGGATCAGTTCACAGTTCTACCAACAGTGAATTAGTGAATTAATGATATAATATTATATCATCTTTATCTCATCTTTTTTTTTCTTTTTATTTTTTGTTTTATAAACTATATTCATGAATTATGATAATACATGCATGTAATTTATGAATCAGTAAATATATGCATATTGTGGATTCATGCCCAATTTTTTAATAGCGGTATACAGTAAAAAAAAAAAATTGAGGACCATTGTTCTAGATGACCTTATAGGTTCATGGGATTAGAGTGAGAAGAGACTTTATGTATCATTTAGTCAAGCTCCCCTCGCCTCCTCCCGATTTTACAGAAGGGGAATTGCAGAACAGGAAAGTGACTTATCTGACTTCAGGAAGTATCAGAGCTATTTGAATTCAGGTTCTCTCATTACCAGTATAGTACTTTACCCACCACACTGTTCATATTGTATATTCAAATAGGCTTTCTAATAGCTTTTTTCCAGGAAATACATTACCTAATTAGCTGATGATTTTCCTTGATGATACATAAAAAACTTCATGTAAAAATGATGATAAACATTCAGTTACTTGATAAGGAATTTGCCAAAAAATGGTCATTGCATTTATGTTTGGTGCTTACTTGAATTTCAGTTTGAGTTAAGATTGCACCAAACCCTCTTTGTTGACCTTTTGATAGCCTTTCCAGTCATCTAAGTGTCAAGCTGCTTGACCCAGAAGTGTTTTTGCTAAAAGTGAAGTACAGAGAAAAATGAGGGTTTCTTTTTATAGGTCAGTCATTGATTAAATGTCACTTTTTTGCATGTAGCTTTCCAAACATAAATCTGTTCAGAGATCTGCAAAGCTAAGGACTTTTTTGGTTTTGGTTTTTTGCCTTTAAAAAAAAAAAAACCGAGCAGTAGTCTGTTAGCAGCTCTGGAAATAATCCAAAAGTTTCCAAAACCTCAAATTGTGTCTATGTAAAGTTACCTCCCATCATTCAGAGTGGTGGCATAGGCCTGCACATGTAGAACTTTTGGCTGCTTAAGCAATATTTCTGTCTCTAAAAGTTCATTTAACATTCTTAAATTCAAACGTTCACAACATTCAAAATATTATTTAGGTGCACTGAGTATTACCTAGTATCCCACAGTTTTCCTGGTGTTTTTAAGATCATTTTCAAGACTACATACCAGGTGTTCTATCCTATTTCAGAAAATGAAAAGCCCAGACTTTTTCTCTAAATAGGGATTCTAAAGAGTCATAGGACTTTAAATGTTAGCTCTGAAAGGGACCTTAGGGATCCATCATCTTCTAATCCAATCCTCTCATTTTGCAGAAAAAGGAATTGAGGACCAGAGTGGTGAAATGTTTTGTTGAAGGTCAGATGGCTAGTAAGTATTTGAGCTGGAGCTGGCATCCAGATAGGTTTCTAAGCCAGGTACTCCTAAATGAAATGAAATGAAAAAAAAAAGCAAAGAAAGCCCTGATTAACCCCGTACTACGTGCCAAGCACTGTGCTAAATGCTGGGAATATAAATATAAAAGCGAGACAACTCTTGCTCCTAGAGAATAATGTTTTTAAATGTATACAATAAAATCAATAAGATTACAAAAATAAACCCAATTATATTTAAATACAGTTATGAAAATAATAAAGTTCATGGACCTCAGGTTAAGTGCCCCTATGAAAGACAACACAGAAAAGAGGTTTCAGCTGCAATTCAAATGGAAAAGTTTCATGGGTTTTAAAGTACAGTGGTAAATTAGATGGGAATTCCATTATACTATGTGGTGTGTGTATGTGTGTGTGTGTGTGAGTATATATACACACAAATATGCATACATACATACAGATAGTTCAGTTTTTTTTTTCAATTGTGTCCAAGTCTTCATGACTTCATTAGGGTTTTCTTGACAGAGATATTATAGTGGTTTGCCATATCCATCTCCAGCTCATTTTACAGATGAGGAAACTGAGGCAAACAGTGTTAAGTGACTTACCCAGGATCACACAGTTAGTGGGATCTATCTGAGGCTACATTCAAACTCAGGAAGATGAGTTCAGCTTTCTATCCACTGTGCCATCTAGCAGCACACATACACACACATGCACCCACAATTATTTAATATTATATTATTTTATATATATAATATAGTATATTACAGTATACTATATATTAAACACTAAAGAACTGGGCTGCATAATATAATATAGTA
>CM053591.1:42719885-42760805 GCA_028646515.1 Pseudochirops corinnae | reverse complement strand
ATAGACCGGGGGAGGGGGGACACACTGGGATGGCTGTTTTGGGGTGGTGGGTGGGGGAACGAGGGGGAGAAAATATGTAACTCAGAATCTTGTGGAAATGAATGATGCAAACTATAATAAAATTAAAAAAAAAAAAAAAAGAAGCATAGCTTTCAGAAAAACAGAGAGGTAATGGTCCAGCTATACCCCATCCCCTTCATTAGGCCTCTTCTGGGGTGTTATGTTCAGTTCTGGGCACAATACTTTAAGAAGAACATTGATAAACTGGAGAGGGTCCAGAGAAGGTCGAACCAGGATGGTAAAGATTTAGAAGAACTGAGTATATTTGTCCTGGAGGAGAGAAAAATGGAGTAGAGATGTGGGGAATGCAGCGGGGGGAGATGTCTCAAAAGGGAGATAACTGTCCTGAAATATTTGAAAGCCTGCCATGTGGAGGAGAGTATTGGATTCCTTCTGTTTGGACCCAAATAGCAGAACCAGGAAAAATGTGAAATCTTCAAAGTAAAAAAATCTAAGCTAGATGTCAGAAAAAAAAAAAAAAACAACTTCCTAACAATGAGAGTGTCCAAAGGTGACTGCCTGGGAAGGTGGTGGGTCCCCAAGGCTTTTAGAATGTAAGATCCTTTCAAGCAGTGATCATTTTATTTGTTGTATCTGTAGACCCAGTGCCTAGCCAAGTACTTGCCATATGTTTAATAAGCCATTGATCAACTGATCAACTTAACTAGGTGGTGTCAAACTCAAATAGAAATTGGGGCCACTAAACTGTACATAAGGATCTTTGTCAGCCACATATTGACTTAGAAAAGCACACATTTTCCTATTTTTTTTTTATTAATACATTGACACTGTAAAATCAGAAACGAACTACATTTTAATCTGATTTGGACCTCACTTGGGAGGGCTTTGGGCTGCACGTGATCAAGGTCCATGTGTTGACATCTCCAGACTAGATCACCACTTATTAGGGATGTAATAGTAGGGATCCTTTTTGTATATGGTTTGATCTTGATGACTGCTGAAGTTCCTGATAACTTTCAAATTCCATAATTCTAAAAGCATATGGGAAAGTTAGGGCCTTCATACTTGCTTTTTTATCTTTTTTTTTTTTTTTTGCTCGGTTTGATTTTTACTTATTTTTCTGTCCAGACCTATAATTTAATTGGTTTAGAGAGTTCTCAATATGAGACATTCTTTACCATTGCAGGTGGACAACTATTTTGTAACTTACGGTTTCTGAGAGATAACTGGAGCCCTGAGAGGTTAAGAAACTTCCCCAGGATCACACAGCCTGTATGTATTAGAGGTGGTTAGATTCTAGGTCATCCTGACTCTGAAGCTGACTCTCTAAACACTATACCATGATGCCCCCTCTCTACTTATTTAAATAAGCATTTGTATGTTCTCATGCTCTCACAAGTGAGTTTTAACCATAATTCACCAAGGATGCTTGAAATGAAAACATTTCCTAACAGAAAGACTTCCATTTCTCTCCCTAAAGGCAGATCTTGAAGCCACTGTAGACTTTACAAACTGAACAGATTTTAGAGCTGGAAGGCTCTTCAGAGATAAATCAATTTACACTCATCATACACATGAGGAAACTGAGGTACAGCGGTCAATTGCTAATGCTTTGCCTGAAGTCAAGCACCTCATTAATCTCATAGGAATGCCTTCTTTATGAGGATGTTCTGAGAGATCAATAGCATTGTCATGGGCCCAAGATGTCTGCTGCATCCATTTCAGGTGGGAATAGGACATGTATACAGGGAAGTAGTTCCAGCCTAATTAGAAGAAAAGAGAAGACTACATAGTGTGATCAGCAAAGGCTTCTTATAGGTCATGAAATCTTAACTGAGCCTTAAAGAATATTAACTAAAATGCAGAAGTAAAGGACAGAGTACATTTTAGGCATGGGGGAAAGCTCATTAGAAATACATTCAGGTGAGAGATGAAATTCTAACAGTAAGTGAGTCGGTCAACAAGAATTTAAGTGTCTATGGTGCGTCAGCCATAATATGGGCAGGAAGGTGACGCAGTGCATAGAGTGCTGGCCCTGGAGTTCAAATCCAGCCTCAGACACAACTGTGTGACCCTTGGCAGATGCCTTTGCCTTAGTTTCCTCATTGTAAAATGAACTGCAGAAGGAAGTGGCTGGGGCGGCTAGGTGGCACAGTGAATAGAGCACCAGCCCTGAAGTCAGGAGGACCTAAGTTCAAATCCAGCCTCAGACACTTAACACTTACTAGCCATGTGACCCTGGGCAAGTCACTTAACTCCAATTGCCCTGCTTTCCCCCCTCCAAAAAGCAAAAATAAAGGAAGTGGTGAACCACTCCAGTCTCTGCCAAGAAAACCCTAAATGGGTTAATGAATAATCACACACAACTGAAACAACTCAACATCAATATCAACAATGTGTTTTACTGTGCTAAAGACTGGGGATACAAAGAAAGGTAAAAAAAAAAAAAATGTCCCCTGTTCTTAAGGAGCTGTCAGTCTAATGGGAGATAACATGTAAATAGCCATGTACAAACAGGTTACATACAGGATAAATGAAAGATACTATCAGAGGGAAAGCATTAAGATTAAGGAAAACTGGGAAAAGTCTTAAAAAAGGTGGGACTTGAGCTAGGACTTGAAGGAAACCAAGGAATCTAGGAAGTAGACACAGGATGGGTGGCATTCCAAGTGTGTGGAACATCCAAAGGAATTTCCCCATAATAGGGATATGGGTTGTCTCATGCACCGAGCAGAAAGGAGGTCACTGCCACTGGATTGCAGGGTATGTTTGTGGGGTGAAAGGTGGTGTAAATTATAATAAATACTGGAAGTGTGGGAAGGCCACATTATGGAGAGCACTAAAAGTCAAACAGAAGATTTTATATTTGATCCCGGAGGCAATAAGGAATCACCAGAGTTTTTTAAATAGGAGGAAAATATGTTTAGTCCTGCACTTTAGGAAGACCTGTTTGACAACTAAATGGAGTATGAACCTGAGTGGGGAGAAGCTTGAGGCAAGGAGACCAACCGGCAGGGTACTGCAATAGTCTCATTGTGAGGGGATGGGTCCCTGCAGTAAGGTAGTAGCAATGTCAGAAGAATGAGAGAAAATGTGAGATACCAAGAAAGAACAGAACTTGGCAATTGGTTGCATATGGGGCATGAGAGAGGGTAAGGAATCAAGGATGATGTCAAAGTTTTGAGCCTGGGTGACTGGGAGGATGGTGGTAACCTTGACAGGAAAAGGGAAATTAGAAAGAGGGCAGAGTTTTTAAGGATAGATGATGAGTTCAGTTTTGGACAGGCTGAGTTTAAGATGTCTACAAGATGAGCAGTTGGAGATGTAAGACTGGCTGTATTTAGTACTGGACAAATAAATAGATTTGAGAATCACATGGTAGAAATTATAGTTGAATCTTTGGTAACTGATAAGATAATCAAGTGAAACAACATAGCGGGAAAAGAGACGAAAGCTCAGGACCAAACCCTGGGGAACACCTAAGGTTACAGGGCTGGAACTGGATGAAGATCCAGTAAAGGAGACTGAGAAGGAGCTGTCAGACAGGGAGGTGGAGAACCAGGAGAGAACCTTGTCATAGGAACCTGAAGGAAAAGAGAGTGACTGGCCATATAAAAGGCTGCAAAGAGGTCAAGAAGGATGACGCCAGTGACACTAGAACAGTGCGCTTGGAGGGGAGTATAACAGCAAGGACCCTAACATACCTAGGATGGCTGCTAGCATAGGTTCTTTGATCTGCTTTACTAAAGGAAAGCAACTTTAAAGAGGTCCACAATCTGAGAATTGAGTTGGAGTTTTCTTGAGACCAGAATCTGGTGAAGGTTGAAGCTGCTGCCGAGAAGGCTGCCTGGAAGGCTGAGATTTCTTCTGGGTCCTAGGGCCAGCCAAACTGCCGGAGGCCTGAAGAAGCATGACCGGGATAAGACTTTGTGGCTTGGTTGATCCTTGAGTTGCCAAGAACAGAAGCTGTGAAGGTTTTGAGATGAGCTGGAACCGGTGAACTTCAGTGTGTAGCAGGAACTGCCAGGAGGACTGGACAAGGACTTGGTAGCAGACAGCCTCTGAATCCAGGGGACTGTTTGGTGGATTCAGGTAAGAACTGGGACCATGGAAGGGGGTCCATGGAATCTGAGAGACCATCCCAAGTCAAGATGAAGAAAAGGCCTCTCCTTGGATATTGAATGTTGTGATGAAATCGAAGTTTACAATTCAATTCAATTCCACCAAGGGGTGGAGAGTTTGTGTAATTTTCTAATGATTATATTTAGTGATTGAGATACTTAGTGACTGATTGCTAGACAAATGACAGATTAAGTTGACCTATGATTGCCTCATGAGTGGAAGACTGACTATTGTATTGTGAGATGACTGAATGACTAAGTAAGGAGGCAAACCTCCTTAGGGATACCAGATGATTGTTTTTTTGCTCTTTGCTTTAAATACTGTGACCACTTTGATGAAAACTATGTGGCCATTTTAATGTTAAGCTGTTGTGAACACTATGTTGTGATTTTCTGTGATAAGATGTAATGTTGTGTATATTGTACCTTGATTTGTTGTGAATGTTTGTCTTGATTTGTTATGGAATAAATGGAGTATTCACTATACTGTGTAATCAGAACTTTAAAAGCTGTTCACAGTAGCAGTCTTTTGGGAAGCTGCTCATGCATGGCATTACAAAGTGCTACAGGGGAGAGGAGATGTTGATAAGCTATATTTTGAACATGTATATTATAAATATATATATTTTGAACATATGTATGTGTGTATGTATAAAAAGAGAGAGAGAGAGAGAGAGAGAGAGAGAGAGAGAGAGATGAATTTGAGTTACCATTGTAATGGAAGAAGACAGGGCACAAAGGGAGAAGTGAGTGGAGAAGGGAAGCATACCCACTGTTGCATAGCATGGAAATGACCATAAAGTAGCAATAAGTGAGAACAGCTGAAATCTCTCCTCTTAGAAGTGAGAGATTCAAGAATGGAGATCTTATAAAGAACACGAGAAAATCCCTGCTCTCCTGTTCCCCCTCTCTTCACACTTTTTCATTCATCTGTTGTGGAAGACCCTGCTGCTAGGTAGCTAGTACAGTATTGGAGTCAGGAAGATCTGGGCTGAGATCCTTTCTTGTACACTCACGATCTCTGTGACCTTGGGCAAGTCAACTTATCTTCTCAGCCTCAATATCTTCATCTGGAATATGGGGATAATAATAGCACCTATCCTCAGAGGATTTTGGTGAGGATCATAGGAGATGACATAAAGTGCTTTGCAAACATTGCAGTGCTTTGAATGGTAGGTCTAATTATTACAGTTGAATTCTACTCTTTTGAATATCAATTAGTTGATATTTCTACAGTTACTTATTCACCACTAGCTAGGGGACCTAGATCAGATCTGATCCATGTACCCAGGTATTTTACTCTTTACCATGTATAATTTGTACCTTTTGATCACAAAGGAGCCAGAAATTTCATATATAAATTACATATATGTGTACACACACGTCCATGCACACACAATTCATCCCCTCTCCAAGGGGCTGGAGAGTAGCAGAAAACTGGCCTTAAACTCATTCAGCAGTCTTGGTATTAAACCCACATCTGAAAATAAGTTTGTTTTTCTGACCAGGAAAGTAATTTTTTAGTAGAAAATTTATAGAAATGTTTCCCATGCATTTCTTAGCTTCTTCCCTGGCAAATTGTCCCACTTGATCCCCCAAAAGAGTAAAATGGCATTGGGAAGTAACTGCCATAGCAAATTCAGACCTATTGCAGTTTAAATTAGATCCTTGAATAGGCCATGCCAGCTGCTTTCATTTTTTTCCCCTTGTGCTTTTTGTTCTTTTCTTACTATCTGTAGTACATTCCTCTTATCAGGTGTATGCAGTCAAATGTTAGTTATTCACCTGTAGAGTATTAGTAGTGATGTATGCAAAGCCATTTGAGTCCTGGTTCAGCTCTCCCACAACCATTTCCATTATATTCTAATGCTAGCTTCCCACACTGACCTTTTATGACCAGGAGCTGTCTTACCTCCTAATTAGGATTTAAGAAAGAGAAATGGGCAAGGCACAGAAAAAGAAGGAGTTGGGTAGTGCAAAGGGCTGGCCATTGTTCCACCTAGCTCCCTCAGATCCTGCCTTAGACATTTACTAGCTGTGTGACCCTGTGCAAATTACTTAATCTTTATCATCCTCACCTTCCTCATCTCTCAAATGAGGCTAATAATTATTATACATTTCTCACAAGGAGGTTGTTTGTGAGGATCAAATGAGATAAAATAGCTAAAGTGCTTTGCAAATAGCTAATATTTATATAAAAAGTTTACTGTATGCCAGACACTATGCTAAGTGCTTTACAATTATCACCTCATTGGATTTTTGCAACAGCCCTGGGAGGTAGGTGTTATTATTATTCCCCTTTTATAGATGAGGAAACTGAGGCCGGCAGAGACTAAGAGACTCGCTTTGACTAACGGTCAAACAGCTAGCAAGTGTCTAAGGCTGGATTTGATCTCAGATCTTCCTGACTCTGGGCCTGGTCCTCTCTATACTGTGCCATCTAGCCATCTCATGATGATGATGATGATGATGATGATGATGATGATGTGTTTCCATTCAGAAGGATAGATTGAACAGATATTTTTAAAAGATTTGTTTATTGCATTTTGAGATCTGATTTGTCTTCCACCTTCCCTATCCTGCATAAAAAAAGATATATCTATCTATATGATAGATAGATAGATAGATAGATAGATAGATAGATAGATAGACATGGAAACATACAACACATTTTCATATATCAGCTCTATCTCTGGAGGTGGATAGCCTCTTCCTTCATAGGTCCTTCATAGCTGATTTAAATGAGCATGCTACTGAGATCAGTTTCATCAGTTACCCTTTGAATAATATTGCTGTCACTGTATACAGTGTTCTCTTGGTTCTGCTCAGTTCACTCTGCATTACTTTATGCAAGTCTTTCCATGTTTTTCTAAAACCAACCTACTCATAATTTCTTATACCACAATGGTATTCCATCAGAATCATGTACTGCAACTTGTTTAGTCATTCCCCAATTGATGGACATCCCCTCACATTTCAGTTCTTTGCCACCACAAAGAGGGGTAATATAGAGATTTTCGAATCTATAGATTTTTATCCTTTTTTTCCTGATCACCTTGGGAAACAGACCTAATAGTGGTATTGCTGGTCAGTTCTATAACTTTTGGGGTATTATTCCAGATTGCTTCCAAAAGTGATTGGATTAGATCACAATTCCACCAGTGGTGTGTCAGCATCCCAGTTTTTCCACATCCTCTCCAGCATTTGTCATTTCCCACTTCTGTCCTTTTAGCCTATCTGATAGGTGTGAGATGTTACCTCAGAGTTGTTTTAATTTGCATTCGTCTAATCCAGCAGTTCTCACCCTGTGAGTTCACTTTCTAACAATGAAAATATATCCTGCATATCAGATATTTACATTATGATTCATAACAGTAGCAAAATTACAGTTATGAAGTAGCAATGGAAATAATTTTATAGTTGGGAGTCACCACAACATGAGGAACTGTATTAAAGGGTCATGGCATTATCAATAATGATTTAGAGCATCTTTTCATATAACTACATATAACTTTGGTTTCTTCTTCCAAAACTACCTGTTTACATCCTTTGACCAGTTATCAATTAGGGAATGACTCATTCTTATCAATTTGATTTTTTTCTCTAATTTTTTCTCTAAATTTGAGAAGAATATCCAAGAAACTGGCTTTAAAATATTTTCCCCAGTTTTCTTCTTTCCTTTTAATCTTGGATGCATTGGTTTTGTTCATACAAAAACTTTTTGATGTAATCAGAATTATCCATTTTCTCTCCCACAATGCTATCTCTTGTTTATTCATAAATTCTTCCCTTATCCACAAACCTAATATATCATATATTACATACTCTTCTAATTTACTTATGATATCTACCTTTATGTCTATGTCATCTGTCCATTTGATCATATGGTATAAAATATTGGTTTAAACCTAGTTTCTGCCAGACTGCTTTCCAGTTTACAAGCAATTTTTTTTAACCAAACAGTAAATTTTATCCTAAAAGCTTAGCTTTGTATTTATCACCCACAAGATTACTATAGTCATTTGCTACTGTATATTGTATACCTACTCTATTCCATCTATTCACCATTCTTCTTCTTAGTATTATTGCCTTATAGTACAGTTTTGAGATCTGATCCTGTTGAACCTCCTTCCTTTACATTTTAAAAATTAATTTCTTTGATATCCTTGACTTTTTGTTCTTCCAAATGAATTTTGTTATTCTTTCTAACTCAATAAACTAATTTTTGATACATTAGTTGGGATGACACTGAATAAAAGATTAGTTTAGGTAGAATTGTCATTATTATATTGGCTCAGTCCACCCCATGAACAATGAACATTTCTTCATTTATTTAAATCTGATTTTATTTGTATAAAATAATGTTTTATTTTTATGTTCAGGTAGTTTCTGGGCTTGTCTTGGCAGGTATACTCCCAGGTACTTTATATTGTCTGTAGTTATTTTGAACGAATATCTCTTAATATCTCTTCTTATAGGGATTGTTGCATTCTTTCTAAAAAGAGTGATTGTGTGTTTGCAAGTTTATCATTCTTTTTTTTTCTTCTGATGATTGTTTGGGGCTGGATGGTCACTTGTCAGGTGTTTTGCAGAAGAGAGATTTTTTTTTTTTTAGAGGTTAGCTTTGCATTCAATGGTAACTGAGTTCCACCACAACTGTGTGATTACATGATTCTGGGATTTGGGTGGGTTGTCTCTCCACAATCCTTTATATGACTGGAGACCAAAAAGATCTTCTCATTGGATCTCTGGTTATGCTTCTTTAACTCAGTGGCTAAATTCCACCCTCAATCCTAACTCTCAAAAGGAGATGTATAAAAAATACATTTCAAAACCAAATACTCCAAATTGTGTTTTGGATTATCCAGCAACAATTTTTTGACTTATTCATAAAACTGATAAAAACATAGACACACAGTTACACGTGTGATTGTACAAGCTTTTCCAGTGTCTTCTGTTTGTCCTTTTAGTATATTGATTGCAGAGTAATTGTTACAATTTGCTAGATGTAACAATAACACATTTATGTTGTACTTTCAAGTTTACATTGTAACAGTGGAACCAAAACTTCCATTTGAAAGGTTAGTGGTAATACTCTGTTCTAAAACTGGAACTGAGAATCAACCAAGATTTTCAAGTATAAACAAAACCTCCCCCTTTCCCTGCCCCACTTCTCAAAAAAAAAAAATGTGATGGTGCATTCTAGTGTGAACTGGTTTGAATCTCTGCAAGCTGTTATTAGTTTGAGATGGAATGGATCCTGAATCATTTCAACCTCAGTTCAAGCCTAAAACGGTACAACTTAAGCATTTGTATTATCTGTTTTTCTGCACAACTTTCTTCAGCCTGTGGGGAAACAGCTTCACAGTGATTTACTCACAGAACATCAAACTACCAGGTCCTCCCATCTTAGGCTTCTGGTTCTCCTCTCTGATTATTCTTATTGTCATATTAATTTTGCAGTGTTATATTGTTCCATAATTTGATTTCTTCTGAAACCATATCAAGTCACAGATGGTGGTTGATAATTAACTACAAAAGGCTATTAAAATCCCAGATAGTTATTTGAACAACAGAGAGTGCCTGAAGGAATCTTGTAGACCTTAGTATATTAGAACCTGTTTCCTATCTTTTTATGAACATACAAGAAAACCATCAGCTTGCCAAAGACAGCATACACGTGCTTAGTGTGGAATTATCATTGTGTTTTAAAAAATCATGAAACTTGTTCATCATCGTGATGTACATACCTCAGGATATTTTTCAGATACCAGATAGCTGTTCACTCATGATGTTTTATTTAGGTTTAAAAAAAAAATCTCTGAAGGACTTAATTGATGTGATCCAGAAGTTTGGCCATTTTAACTCCTTGGCCTCTGCTTTTGCCAAATTCCATTCTATTACCCTTTCCCCCAGTCCCTCCCCCCCACCAAAAAAAAAAAAAAAACCAACTATGCCTGCTTTAGATTCCATTAAAGGGGATAAAATGCTGCTGAAGATTTGACCTTTTAATATGCTGAGATGGTTGCTTGAAAATGGACACAGAGTCCTATGGATTCTGATTAGGCTCAGAAATTCCATTGCAAACACCTAGCAACAGATTGTCTCCAAACTCTTTGGAATGGAGCGCTTCTCCCCAGAGGCCCCCTGGGTGCTCTGCTATCCCTTTCTTCACTGATTATAAATGTTTGCAGTTAAAAAAACTCTCAGTATTTTAGTAAATTGAAGATTGAAACTTGCATTTGCAGTTTTACTATCATTTTCTTGGAGAATGACTTTAAATATGCAGGCTTTAAACTGCAGTTTCATGCTCATGAATTTAGGTGATAATACTGAGCAGATACTTTGCTAAAGTAGGACATCTGGTTCCTCTAAGGGTAGCATCAGAAAACTCTGAACTGCAGATTGCTGAAGCCTTATTACATTCTTACATTCTTCCTCTATACTCACCTTTAAACCCATCTTCCTTGGAAAAACAGGACCACATAGTAGTGTACACACACACACACACACACACACACACACACACACACACACACACACACACACACACCCCAAACCCCAGAACACTAATAATTTACTTTGGACACCAGGGTTATTCAAACTCTAAGTTAACTGCAGTAATGGTTTTCTTGAAGTTTCGTGAGTGTCAAATATCAGTGAGTTTAAATCAGCCAACCACTGGATTCACAATTTGTGAACTGTGAATTGTAAATCTATCCATTGCAATATCTTTGATGATAGCAAATATGCAGAGGTGTGCTGAGAAGTGTTTAGCAACCAGCTCTCTAGAAAATAAACACGTACACATGGTGTGCTTTGAGATTTAATCTACTTTGTTAACATTTTCCTAAATCAAGACAATTGACAAAACAATAAATAATACCCTAATTTGTGGCGTTTGCCTATTTCTGAGGTGTAAATGCTGGCACTGAAAATGTAATAATTTGCTCTCAAAACGTGGGTACAAACTGGCTCCATCCAACACACCCAAGATGCCTCATACAGCCTGGATCAGAAGACATTTATGTGTGTGTATGCATATGCACATCTGTACATGTATGTGTATATTGTATATATCTTTGTCAGACATCAGTAGAAAAATGATATGATATACATCTAAGTGTAACACCTTATAACAAATAAGCCATCACTGCAGTAACTTAGAGTTTGAATAACCCTGGTGTCCAAAGTAAATTATTAGTGGTTGGGAGTTTGGGGTGTGTGTGTGTGTGTGTGTACATACTACTATATAGTCCTGTTTTTCCAAAGAAGGTAGATTTAAAGGTGAGTATAGAAGAAGAAGTAGATGTTTTATCCATCAGGTCAGCTCTTTTTCATGGATAGGATAGAAACACAACAGGAAAAGATTTGTGCAGGCCTGTCAAAGTCTGGTAGGATATGAGAGTATCTTGGCTAGCAGGGCAGTTGTTCTACATCTTGGAGGTGTAGGGGAGGGGGGAAAGGGAGAATCCACTGAGAACAACACTGGATCGGTAGAAGTTCCTGAAAGACTGCTAGACCCCCATAAATACAACCACATACTCTCTACAATGTGAAAATATACCAGGGTTCCACCCTATTCTGAAGACTTGATTCCCAGTTTTCAGATGAACCTTCCAAGCCCTGCCAGACCTAGTAGGTACTTATACTTCCTACCCTAGCAGTAGGAAAGGGAGAGCTGGCTAGCCTTAGCCTTCTGTTTACATTAGTAAACATCTAGCCTATAGCTGCTTTGTTTGGATCAGGAGATGGTCCAGGTATTACACATACAGCCAGGCTGACAAATCAGCTCCTGATTCGCTCCTAATAGACTGCCAGTCATTCTAGGAAGGCTTCTAAACCAAGACCCTCCAGGGTCCCTGCAAGCAAATCAGGACTCCCAGAGGAGCCAGGAACTCCTCTACCTACTGGTCTCAAGAGTGATTCAGGCCAAAAATGGCCTCATACCTGAGTCAACTTACTGTTAGTTCTCCAAATCAGACTGAGTTTCCCAGGATCATGTCCTTCCACACCCAAATACCCTCAGCATTCAGGCAGGGATTTGGAATTATAGCTATCAAGAATAGGTGTGTTAAATTGTTCAGAAAATGCCATTCATATTTTGAAAGAAAAAAAAAGACAGTACTTTTAAAGCATACCATAGGGAACTCAAAATTGTCATTTCTGAGTCAAGCATCACTTAGGTGCCTCATTCAATCACAGCACAATTTGTTTCTTTATAGAAAGCTTTTATCCTCAATCAGGTTATTCTGTGTGAAAGCACTTCAAAAGTTTCTCTGTGGAACTATAACCTATTATAACCAAAAGGGACCTGGGCAAATATATAAAGTCTAACTCCCTCCCCTCCTTGTTACAGAGGGCCTAGAAGATTAAATAACTTTTTAAAAAGATTATAATCATCAGATGCTACAGAGGTGAGATTGGAACTCAGATTTTAAAATTCAGTGCCTTTGTATCCTAGATTTCAGAAAAGCTATTTTTCCCATAATAAAATTACTGGAGTCATTTGTTGAGCACAGCTTTTGTCTTTTAATGTTTTAGCCTTTGTCTGCTTGGTGATTGGGGAGATAATCATGGCAACTACTAATATTGGTGATAGTGAATTATTTAAAGTATGGAACTCAGAATGTCATTTTGCAATGAATTCCACTAAAATCACGGAGGATCTTTGGGACAAAGATGATTGTCATGTGGCTCTGATCTCCTTTGGTTATCATTAAATCTAAATACAGCCACATAGGCACTTGGTAATGGACTGCCTCCCTACCCCCACCTGAAATCAGATAAAATGGGGAAACCACAGAGTTAGAACGTAATTGAAGCAATTTTAGAAGTCACAGTTGGAGTAAATTCTCTAATCCTCAAAGGCTAAGGCAAGTGTTTTACAATAGGTCAATCATTTAACCATTTGTCTGATAGAGAGCCAGCAGCCCTGATGACCTAATGATTTCATTCCTCTGTTATTTTTAATATGCAGAATGAAAGCTGTATTGAAAATGCTTACTATTATTTAAATAGTGCAGCTCTTTAATAAATTGCTTTTGTTAAAGTAAAACAATATTGCACCAGGAGAGAATGTGTAACTCTTCACAGTCCCAGGTTCTAAAATTCAATAAATCATCTTTTATCTGTCAACACCTGCAGTCTAAGATTTATTGCATAGATCATTCTGTAGTAGATGTCTGCTTGGGCAGATGGCCACCTCTAAAGCTATAATTTAATCAAGTCATTTTTGTAATGCAATAGACCGTGATTTTGTTACTCAAATATTTTTCCACCTCTTTAGGCCCTCATGCATCAGTTATCCTCTGACTATCAAGATATAGAACCAACTCTCTACTTAGTGTATTATCTTTTATATCAGTAAAATCCTTGTTGTTTTCAGTACAGTTTAAGCTTTAATAGCTTAAAAACTGCACTAAGACTTTTGAGACTTTATATTAGGATATTATCTGTACATTCTTTCATTCAACATATGTAGTGAATGTTTCCTATGTTCATAGAGCTATGGTAGTTGCAGAGGAAGAAACAAAGAAAGATAATTCCCCTAGGAATTTGTGGTCTAATTGGTCGGGGGTTGGGAGGAGACCAGTCCCAAGTAAACTCTGTAGAGAGTTTATGTTACAATTTCATTAGAACATTGTCTTTTGTACATAGTAGGCACTTAATAACTAATTATTGTATTGGGCCTGACCAGTTATAGAATTTTAGAACTGGAAGCAATTGAAAAACAATACATAGCACAAAGGAAGTTCAAACTTAGATTAAGCAGTATGGCCAATAAGTGCCTAGCTAGTTAAGAGAATCAGTGTCAGATTACAATGTGTGGAGATAGCATTGTGGAGGATGTGGGATTTGAGCTGAGTTCTGGACCGAGGATTTTGCTTTAGAACTTGGACAAGAATGGATGGCAGAGACTATGGAAGGGCAGTCTACTGAGAAGGAAGAGCGGAAGAAAAAGTGAAAGTTAAAAGGACAGTATTGGGCTATGGTAAAAGAGAATGGGTGAGCTAAACCAGGGTTTATTTTAGGGAGCTCTAAAGAAGTTAAGGTAGGACCAAATAATGGAGGACTTTGAATTTTACTGGAAATTTTGGATTTTATGAAGCAGATATGGGATGTATTTGGAGGTTTATTGTTGTTTAACAACAAAAAATGTGACACAAAATCACCATCTTAGATTATTCTCGTAATTACGTATAGAATGAGTCCAAGCAGGAAAAGTACTTGGGAGCCTTTGTAGTGGGCTTTGGACTGGGGAACGGTGATAATAGAAAGGAAGTGGATGCTGGAGATGTTTTATAGGTGGAATTAGTGAGATTTGCTGATTGGATATAAGAGATGGAGAGGGAAATATCAGAGATGCTTCTGAGCTTTTTAGCCCAGGTTGATTGAGAAACTGATTGGTGTAATTGACAGAGATAGAGAAGTTGGGAGCAGTTCAGGGAGAGAGGGTAATGTTTATGGCATAATTTCATTTGAGGTGGTCAGGAGATGTCCAAGTGGAAAGCTCTTATAGAAAATTAGAGACATGGAACTAAAGCTTAAGTGATTGGAAATGTAGGTTTGAGTCATAAGTTTAGAAGTGATAGTTAGTGGGGCGGCTAGGTGGTGCAGTGAATAGAGAGCTGAGTTCAAATCAGGCCTCAGACACTTAACACTTACTAGCCCTGTGACCTTGGACAAGTCACTTAACCCCAATTGTCCTACCTACCCCCTGCAAAAAAAAAAAGTGATAGTTAAAGACAATGTGGGAAGAGTATATAGAGAGAAGATATGCTGGACTTCATATATGGAAACTAATGACCTGTATGTGCCAGGAGAGTCACATTGATTGTTGTAGTATACTTAAGGCTCATCATTAGACATTCCGTTAATAGTTCCCATGTAAAGAGAAAGTTTAGGGCAGCTAGGTGGTGCAGTGGATAGAGTATCAACTTTGTAAATGAGGAAGACATCATCTTCCTGAGTTCATATCAGGCCTCAGACACTTACTAGCTGTGTGACCCTGGGCAAGTCACTTAACCCTATTGACCTCAGTTTCTCATCTGTAAAAATTAGCTGGAGGAGTAAATGGCAAACGACTCCACTGTCTTTGCCAAGAAAACCCAAAAATCAAGTCACAGAGAATGATACGAGTGAACAACAAAAAGAGAAAGTTTGATGCGAAAGTCATTTATTTATGAAAAATATTCTTTCAGTATTATCGGCTAAGATTTTCCAAAGGAAGTTATAAGGACAATTTCTAACAGAAATCTTTTTCTTTTTTTACATGTTTGATCAGCTGCCCCTTTGGCATTTCGAATTGACTATTCCTGTATAGTTGTCAGTCATTTCTTTATTTTTGTTATTGTAGTTGCAGTTTCTTAACATGCTAAGATGGAAAGAAAATGTCTTTTTGGCTTAAGAAGGAGACTTGCAGACAGTTACTATTCAATGCAAAAAATCTGCCTTTAATTATAATACAAAGCATGTAACTTTACAATTATTCACTAGCTATTATGTGACAGAGTTTATTCAAAGAAAAATAACACATATAAGAAAGACAAAGGTTAGCAGAAGGCAAATACTGCCTCTGTTTTGTCATCTCCTATTAATTACGGAACGATCCTTCTGATCTCATCATATTAACACAGAGTCCTAGTGGTAGCTTAGGACAAAATTCTCGGACTCACCAAGGAAATAGAAGGCTACATTGACATTTCATCTTATCAAATAGCATAAATAATAATGATGATGATAACAATGATGATGTTGATGGTGAAACACCTAGAGCAAAGTTCTGGCTTTGTATATTTTTGTCTAGAGGAATTTGAAAGAAATACAGTCACTTTAACCAGTGGGGAAGAATGTATTCATATTTACTCATCATAAACAGATGAGTCTTCATGCTCTTCTGGCTAACTGCCCTCCTTTCCTTTCAACACCACTTAAAAAAAAATTTAAAGCAATATTTATGGGAAATTGGGAACACACCAAGGCTAAACTCCCTTTTCTTTGGCACAATCTAAACATCTGAGTTCTTTTGTATTTTTTTTTAAATCAACTCTTAATTAGCCAAGGTATCATCAGTCTATGCATATTGAAGACCTGGACTTCAGCCTCACTGTTTCAAATGACTGAAAAGAAGAAAATAATGTGAGAGTAATCAGAAATTGAAAAGGGGAAGAACGGGGCACTTTGCATTGATCTCAATATATTTTGCATAGTTTCAGTGTGGAGTAGTAAATTAAGAGCTGGGCTGGAATTCAGGAAGACAGGTTCACATAGATGTCCTGCTGGCCTTGGGCAAATCCCCTAACCTCTTAGTAACCCAAGGACCATTCTCAGGTGATAAGTTGCAGAGAAGGTGCCAACCTACATTGGTAGAGGAAGTTGCTCACCAAAAATCCTTGTATGAATGAAAGCGAGCATGAATATATGTGTCTTTGTGTGGGCACACATGCACAGAAGTCAACTATTTGCCCCTTAAGGGTGGGATCATTTTGTTTTAATAATTGTATTCCAGTGCCTAGTATGTACCCAGTAGGTATTAAAGAAATTTTTCTTGAATTGAATCTGCTGAGGAAAAAAAAGAAAGAAATATGGGGCAGAAGCAATTACTTCTCTATGTAGTATAACTCCCCCTTTTAATTTTTTTCCTATACTTCTCTGCAATTGTTTTGGCACATCAGCATTAATTTTGTAATAGCTTGTATTTGCCAGAATTCTAACATGAGTTTACTGCAGATTGTGCTTATAATTCAATTCATTCGAGCAATCATTACGTGCCCATTATGCTCAAGGTGATTCATCAGGACAAATGTATTCCCACATCAGTGATTTTTTTATGTTTGCCTTAAGACGTCAAAAAATCTTTTTGGAAACCTGTAAGCTAAAAAAGAAACTTTTAAAATTAGATTGACTTGCTTAATCAATGAAAGTCTCATTTAGCAATTCCCTCTACATTCAAACTCAGAAAACTGGCGCATATAAGCTAAAAGACAGACCCAACAGACTACTATATCAGTTCAGGGAAAGAACAACTCACGTTTCTCTAGTTTAAAAAAGTGCTTGCCTCACAATAACTAGGGAACTAGACACTGTGTTACTAAACTCATTTTATAAAATTAGAAACTGAGGCTGAGAAAAGTTTTATTGTGGCATGGTGGATAAAGCACTGATCCTGGAGTCAAGAAATCTGAGTTTAAATTCTGCCTCAGGCACATACTAGCTGTGTGACCCTGGACAAGTCACTTTACCTCATTGGCCTCAGTTCCTCATCTGTAAAATAAGCTGGAGAAAGAAATGAAAAAAAAAATACTTCTTTGACAAGAAGACCCCAAATAGGGTCACAGACAGTCAGAAATGACTGAAATGACACAATAGCAACAACAAAGTTATTGTTATCATCATTGTAGTTATTAATCTGATCCCAGTGCTACCCCCTTATATACTGCCTCTCAAAGAAAGGATTAAATAATGACTGCTATGTCTGCCTGGTAGTAAAGCTCTAAACTTGCCTCTTATATTAAATAACATTTAACCACTGTGTTGGAAGTGATTGATTCAGGTTTTAGAGGAAGAATTATTCTTTCATTCATTAGTAAAATATGTTACTGGTATAATTAATTTATATTTTAAGGACATGACAGACCCCATTCACTTAAGTATATGTCAACAAATTATAGGCAATTTTATTGTGATGGTGGATTAAGAAGTTGTAATGAAGTACTGAATACCAAATCACCCTTAAGAATTCGCTGTTATTTATAGGCAAGAGGCCAACAAATCCAAAAAAATAAGAAATACAAAATTTAGCACTGAACAAGGACAAGAAGGAATTTCATCTTAGCACAACGACTTCCCACTTTGCAAATGTTGGTTTCCTGTCTTTTACTAGATTAGTGAAAAATGTTTAAGGATGACATGTTAGGTAAGGTAGTGACTGATAATGTTGATTAGACAGTGAAACTCCTTTAAAAAACAAACCAACTCCATTCTTATATTATTTTGGTTAGGCATTTTTAAAAAAATTATATACCATGAGAAAATAATGTTTTTGTGTCAGTGAATTAAAAATCTTTATTTATTTAAAATTCCTTTAAATTCTTGGTGAGAAGACAATATTTTTGCAAATTTACAAATTGAAATTATTTTGAATTTCAAGAAAATGTCTTGGGAAGGGTTTAAATCATTTAACAAGATTTTTGTCCTAAACATGAATTTGAAAAGTCCCTTTAAATCTCTTAATATCAACCATCAATATTTTCCTAGTGAAATACTGTTTTCATAAAGTTACTAGGATTTCCTACGACAAATTCACTTGAATTGATACTTAAACATAATTTCAGATTTAATCCTGTATTTGGAACATGTATAGTCCTTTACAAGAATACTACTTTTTCCTTTGAAAAAAAAAATCCTCAAATCTAAAAATGAAAAACACCAGCAAATGGAGTAAATTAGACATTTCCATATTATATGTAACAGTTGGTAGCCAGACATGAAAACAGATTTAACCAGTTAACAAAATTCCCTTAATGTAACTATTGTATGTCACTGTGCATACTCAGATATATTCCTTTTGGGGCAGCAATTCCAAGTAAAGAAAAAGGCTGAAGTGATTGCTTAAGACTTTATATAAATACAGCGTATGAAATCAAAAATATAGGGAAGATTTTCATCTTCTAATAACGATAACAAAACATAGCCTTCATTCTGTGTATTTGTCATACACCACTAGTGAAAAGTGGCCACATTCTTCTGTTGTTTCAATATGTATTATCTGGATGTCCTGAATGTAGGATCCCTTTACATAGCATTGCTTTTGTACATTCTTAACATATTTAGGATGCCTTTTCTTTCTTCCCTGCTTTGTTTCCTCCTCTGCTTTCTTTCCTTCTTTCTTTCTAGCTTCCTTTCTCTCTTTCCTTTTGTCCTTTCTTTTCATCTATTTTTCTTTCTTTTCTTCCTTCTTTCCTCCTTTCTTTCTTTGTTTCTTTCCTTCTTTCTTCTCAAAGATCCAGCTTTATTTCTTTCTCAGGTGGTTCATAATATTTCTCAAGATGCCCTTTCTTTTTCATTATTGTAAATTTAACAAACATACAAAGAACACAGAGACATTTGTAGATTACATACAACTGGTTTTAAGATATTTATTAAATTCAGCATAATAGTTCTAATGCTTCTCTACTTGTGTTTGTATCCTTTTGAATTTCTTTTTCCTCTCTATGAATTTTTTTCCTTTTATCATCAAACTTTTCTGTTTTAAAATTTTTTTTGCAGGTGAAAACCCTCATTCTCTCCTTACTCCTTTCCCTGTTCCATTGTGAAAGCAAGAAAAAAAAAAATCCCCTTACAAAAATATATAGTCAAGCAAAAAAACCTCCTATATTGGCCATGTCATAAGTGTATGTGTTTGTGTCTCAATCTGCACTGTGAGTCTATCATTTCCCTATCAGGAGGTGTGTAACATGTTTCATCATGACCTATCTGGAATTGTGATTAGTCATTGTGTTGATCAGGGTTCCTGAGCTGTTAAAAGTTGTTTGTCTTTATGATATTGTATAAATTGTTCTGCTTGCTTTGTGTTCTGCTTGCTTCACTCTGCATCTGTTCTTATGAGATTTCCTAGGTTTCTCTGAAACTTTCCTTTTTATCATTTCTTACAGCACAATAATATCATATCATACTCATGTACCATAACTTGTTTGGTCATTCCTCAGTTAATGGGCATCTCCTGTTTCCAATTTTTACCATTGTAAAAAGAACTAAAATAAAGTTAATTGTATGTATGGGTCTTTCCCCCCTTCTTTGATCTCTTTGGGGTTTAGAGCTAATAGTTGTATAACTATATCAAAGTGTATGCAGTAGTTTAATAGTTTTGGGGGGGACATAGTTCCAAATTACTTTTCAGAATAACCAGACCAGGCATAGTATTTCTAGGCCTAATTTCTGATCAAAATGTTCCAACTTTTCTTGGCTATAAAATTCCTCGTGCGGTTTTTGTATATTGTGATGTATGTTTTAGGAAAGATGGTCCCTTGTTGGGATAGCTGTAGATTTAAGAGCTAATGCTTAAAATCCAAGCAAAGTTGATCAGAAGAATTATCATAATAATATTTATTTTCAGTAAATTCAGGAACATTTTCCTCTAAAATTTGATTGCCTTTGAGGAGTTGAAGAAAAACACAATTCTTATGGAGAAGTTAAGAAAAAGTGATAATAAGGATAACTAGCTTACCAAGTACTTTACAAGTATTTATCTCATTGGATCCTCACAAAAACCCTCAGAAGTAGGTACTATTTTTATCCCCATTGTACATTGGGGAAAATGAGGTAGACAGAGGTTAAGTGACTTATTCAGGTTCACAAAAGTTAGAAAGTATCTGAGGTAGAATTTGAACTTGAGTCTTCTGGACTCAAGGTATGGCCCTCTAATCACTGCCCAATTAGCTGTCTTTGAAATTGTTTCATTTGATTTAGAAAAGTGCTATGCAAATATAAAATATTAAAAGCAGATCAAAAGTCACATAAAAGGTCTTAGCATTAGAACAGGAAGCATTGGAATGAACTGGCCAAAGAAGGTATAGCCCCAGAACATCGTAAGGCTTCATGCCCCAGGCTTGTACCGTTACTTCACTCTGGCTCTTCATGTTGCATTCTAGTATGCATTATCTAGAAGTAAAATATAGATCCTTAATTAAATATCTCTTTACACCCAAATGTGTGTCTGTTAAATGCAAAGTTATTTCTGCATGTTCCAGAACAAAATTCAGCACAAAAAACCTAACTTGATATTCGTCAAGGGACCCCGTGCAAGGGTGCATGTGAACAAATTATGGGCAGTTTTAAGGATCTGCCCTTTAATAAGCCCACCCCTGTAAATTAGGCAAGATAAGTATAGTCATCTGCTAAGGAACTAGGAAAGAGTAAGACAGAAATGATTCCATTTATGTCAAGAGGAAATAAATCCTGAAAGTGGTCTATATTTGCAGTGTTCGTGATAGTCATAAAGCTCTCACCGGACTTCACTGATCTCAGTTACTTGCCCATTTAAACCCTTCTGTTGTTTACTTTAGAATTAAGGACAATTAGACCAGGAAAGTAAAATGACTTGCCAGTGACATTCAGCAAACGCCAAAAGCAGTACCACAACAGGATACCGCAGTGAATAATTGCTAATTTCGGAGGGCGTGTAGACCCCTGGGCCATACTTCTTCAATGACATGAAAATTAAACGATTTGGGACGTGTGCGGTTGCTAAATTTTTACTAAGTTTTGTTTTCAGGAATCATGGTTGAGCTAGAGAAGAGACCCACTTTGTCTATTATATAGGGATATAGAAGATAATATATTCTATGTAACCTGTATAATTATATATAATATGTAGAAACTAGATAGAAATAATGTAGATAAAATAATATACAATAATGTATAAACCTTCCTTTGATTGAAAGACTTGACTTCAAGTCCTTCTTCAGGGCAAGCCTCTTAAGTATTCACACTTTCTGCAAATCTCTAAGACAGTCATTTACCCTAAAGAAGGTGCTGACCTTTGTTGGCAGAACGAGTGTTCCAGTCTGGAAGTTCCCTTTACCAATGAATCATAGATGGCTTTCCTGCTACAAGCATGAAATTTTAGTTGATGTCTTTTTGAACAAAAGTGTCCAATTTGTTTTTACCTTGTAACTTTGCAATAGGCCTAATATAATTGCTATTTATCATAGATGTTAATATTATCTTCCAGAAAAGATGATTATTTGGTGCACCAAAAATAAAATTGATTTGGATAAATTAACTTGTTGATGCTATTTACAATTCCACAAAATGAGTTCACCTTTTCTTATCCCATTTTTTCACAGTTATAATATAGTATAATGTATATTAAGAGATTACAATTGAGACTTTTTTTTAACCAATTAAGAAATGTCAGGTGATAGGGATAGAGACTGGCCCTATGATTGCAGTGGTGCAGGGGACTTACAGAGGGTAGAAACTCTCCCTCTGCCAATGCTGGTTGGTACTTTCACTGTAACTTCCTCTTAGAGGTTATTTTGAAAACTTCAAGGTTAAATGATTTGCTCAGTATTTCATTTCTAATATGTATTAGAGGGACTTGAACCCAAGTTTTCCCAGCTTTGAGGTTCTGTATGCTCTTATAATATTCCTCTCTAGTGAGTGCAGAGATACTTTCCAATATCATAATTTGCCTTTAAGGGAAAAGAAGTAATATATATTGTTAAATTTGCAAAAAAAAGTTCCCTTTTAAAAATTATAACTCATCCTCAAATATATAATTATTATTAGCTGAAGTTTATAAACTACAATTCGCTGATTATATATTCCAAAAACACAAGTTGCAACCTATTTGTCTAAAATTCATCTCCAATCATGAATTTTTAAGTTAGGTTCTAAGGTCCTCATTATCATCATCAAAGTAAAGTAGAAAGAACTCCAGCTTATGAGTCAGAGAGCTTGGGTTCAGATGTTTCCTCTCTGACATTTACTTGGGTGAACTTAAACAAGTCACCTATCCTAAATCTGACTTGTTTCACCTGTATAGTGAGTAATAAAAATGTCATCTGAACTCCCCATCCACCTCTTGATCTATATGATTCTGTAATCACTATTACTCATTTTTGGCACTTTAAAGATGTAGCAGTGGAAGGGTGACCATAGATCACATTGACCCACCCCCTTATTTTCCAAATAAGACAACTGAAACTCAGAATGTGAAAGTGGCTTACCTAATATTACATAACTAACAAGCTGAAGGTTTGAGATTCAAACCTAGGTATTCCAACTAAAAATTCTAGCACTCTTTCCTCTGTGAGATGTTCAGAGGTCACTAGTGAGCCAGATACTTCTCATTAAATTTTGATGTGATACATTTTAGAATGAAAATTTATGTTATCTATTGAACATAGTATAACTAGGCTCACAAATTAATAACTTATTAAGAAAAATATATATATGCCTGTCTATAATATGAATATCAGATCCTACATTAACTAAGGTTATAGCTGTGGTGGAGTAAGAATCCAGTCATCTCACTTTTTAGAAATTATTAAGGATGATTATAAAATATGAAAATATAATATTTCTACATATTATTTATTTAAAAATGAAACTCTGAACCTCAGTTGATGATGGGATTTATAAATAAGAGAGGCAGATTCTGTAGTGTTAACAGAATGGTCAAATAAAACTTGACAAGGTAAATACAGGATCACATATCAGACTCTCATAAATTGTTCATGGAACACTAGACTTAAATTTGTATGCAGATTGTATTTTTATTAGTTTTTTTTTTATAATTCCTTCAAAGGTATGTCATGTCAGAGTATTTGGATGTACTAACTATCACAAGCAATGAAAGAGACATTAGGAAAAATAAGAATGGTATAAATCACACATAGTTGTGGTCTGTTGCTAGTTGAAACTGAAGTTAGCCTTGTACGTCATAGACAAAATTAAAACATCTGAAGAGTTTAGTTACATATAAAGAATTTCACCTTTTATGCAGGTGGTACATGTTAATAAGGGTGTGTTTTCTTATTAAGAAAAGTGATTAAAGTTTCTCAGGAGAAAATATATGGGTCGTAGCATTAAATGTGTTCATATCCTGATCTCACTTTAGCGCTGTGGTGTTGGGTGTCAGGAGTATGAACACAGTTCCTGAATGTCTTCCTGAATATTCGGGAATGAAACAAACCAGATCTGTGTTTAGTTTGAATGGCATCCAGACTCCAATGTTCTACATTAAAGACACACTCTAGCTCAGACTTAGGAATAAGAGCAAACACTCTTTAAGACCTGGGCAAGTCCAAAAGGAATTACTGAAATCTCCTGTTTCAGGCATACATTTTAATAGTAGTTCTCAGCGACAAGTCATTAATTCCCTGCAACCTGACTCTAAAGCGCAGGTCTCAGAAGGCTAAAATTAGGGGTATTTGTCTGCTTAACTTACTATTTGATCATGTATCAGTGTGATAGGGAAATACAACTCACTTCTGTTAGATTGAATTTACCTTCCTCAGATGATGCTCATAGCCGTGTGGCAGAGACTGCATTGAGAATGAACTCCATCGGAGATGTTACCATATCATCATCCTTATTCATTCTCCCATAAAGTGACTTAGGACGATGAACAATGACATGGACTCCATGTGGACTAGTGGGAAAACAAAGGGAAGCAGTGTGGTACGTTGGAAGGAGCAATTGATTAGGAGTCAAGAACCAATCCCAGTCATGCCACCTGTGGGATCTCGGGCAAGGCATCTCTCTGTTTCATCATCTATAAAATGACGCAGTTTGGGCTAGATGACTCCTAAGTTCTCTTCTAATGTTATATCTTTGTTCTTTATAAAGCTAAAGTCAGAAGTTAGAGGAGAAAATAAATCATAAAGTATTAATGTGTAAAATATGGAAGGATAATACTTTATGCACATTTGGTTTTCCACTGTAATTTGCATCCTCACCTTTTGCTCAACATTCAAACATTCAGTGCTTTGGGTTATATTTTTGCTGTTTACAAGTGCTGGATGGAGTCAGGAAGACTCACCTTCAAATCTGGCCTCAGACACTTACTGGCTGTGTGACCCTGGACAAGTTATTTAACCCTGTTTGCTTTAGTGACCTCAAATCCCATTCTCTGTAAGAGGAGGTTCATCTCCTCTCCAGTTCCTTCTCCCTCCTTCCCCTGAGATTGCCTTCCATCTAGACTCTATATATCTTGTATAAATATAATTATTCCCATGTTTTCTCGCTCGTGAGAAAGTGCGCTCCTTAAGGTCAGGGATGGAGGGTTTTGCCTTTATATGCTCAGCACCCTATTATAGTCTTCCCAGTTCTCTAGGCTTACCACCTAAGTGTTTTCCTCAACAGGTGTATTCCCTCTTTCTGTTTCACCTCCACTCCCCCTTATTCCATCTATTGCCAAATTCTATTCATTTTACCTTCCTGACCTCTCTTGAATTACTCCCCTTCATCTGCTCTGACACTGTTACCATCTGGGCACAAGCCCTTTTTACCTCACACATAGATTATTTCAATAGATTGGTGATTAGTCAGGGCTGCCAAAAGTCTCTCCTTACTTTACTTCATTTTCCACTTAGCTGTCAGACTGATTTTCCTGAAGCTCAGATCTAATCATGTCACTGTCCTACTCAATAAACTCTGGTGGCTTCCTGTTATCTCCAGGATCAAATATAAATGTAGCATTTGTTCCATTGGTATGGAACTTTCCTTACCAGTGGAGATGAATGCCCTTCCTTGTGTGAGGGGCAGGACATAGTTGGCAAGAGTCAAGAAGGCATCAATTCTTGGCCAGTCACTCTTCAAGACTCTTCCAGCTCCAGTCCCCTTGGAGACTCATCACTCTTTGAGTTGAATCACTTCAGGTGTTTCTGGCTGCCAGTTTCAAGAGAAAAGATGGAAGAGATCAACCCCACTTGATGTTGCTGAAGGAAGAGACTGGAAAAACATGAGAGGAGTTGACAGTTTCCATCATGTCATTATTCCTATATTGCTACACTAGAGACTTTTGGGTGAGATCAAGAACAGTGCCTCTTGATTGAGCTGAGTTGTCCCGATCCCAATGGGAGAGCCCTTCACCCTGTATTGTCTGGTATATATGTCTACCTTCTCTGATTTCCATTTTGTTATGATTTGGAAAAATGGGTATTCACTATGTGTTCATTTGTGGAACTGTTATTTGGTGTTTCCACCAAACTATCAAGCCTTGGATATAGAGCTTGGGGTCTCCCTTCCTCCAATAATAATAAAATGGTCAGAAGTTAGCTCCAAACCAATCGTATCCCCTAGGAGCAATATTTAAGGGAGCAGATAGGTATACTTCCAACCTGAGTAGAGCAGAGTTGCCTCCAACTTCTGCCTCTCCTCCTGGAAGGAATTAAGATCTCCGTTGGAGAAGGTTTGGGGGGGAAAGTGGCTAAAGATGTCTATTTTGTTTCCCTTCAAGCTACAATAGCCCTACCATACATGATCACCTCACTAGACACGGACTCACCTCTGTTCCGTACATAAAATCCTCTTTTTGGTGTTCAGATCCCTTCCTCACCTTGCCCTTTCCTCCCCCTTCCAGTCTTCTATACCATACCACCTCCCTGTATTTTGTGATGTAGTGACACTGGCCTCCTTGCTAGTCCACAAACAAAAAATTCCTCCTCTTGGCTTGAGGCATTTTTTTTCTGTCTATAGCCCATGCCTGGAATGTTCTCCCTTCTCATCTCTGACTTCTCACTCACCTGGCTTCTTTCAAGTCTCAACTAAAACCCCACTTGGGGCCATGGCCATTCCTGATCTATGGCTCCAGAGAAGAAAGTGAGGATGCTGACCTTGCCAGTGACTCCCTCACTTAAATCCAAATCAGCTGCAAGTGGTGATATCATCTTCCTGATGTCACTGTCCTCTTTGAAAAAAGGACAAACAACGACAAAATCCTAACAAATAATTCTACAGGAAGATTTCCCAATTCCTTCCCTCTAATGGTTATTGCCCTTCTGTCCTGTACATGGATACTTGCATGCTGTTTCTATTAGATTCTGGGCTCCTTGGGAGCAGAAACTTTGGCCTTTGTATTCCTAGCACTTAACACAACGCCTGGCACATAGTAGGAGCTTTTTCTATTAAATTCAATAAACATTTGTTGAGCTTAATAAGTGTTATTGACTGACGAACACAGAGCCTGCCGTGTAGGAAGTGTTAAATCAATGTTTGTTGATCAATTGTTGAATAATCAGAATAACTTATACATTTATTATTGAAAAATGACTGGCTTGGCTAGGTGGGACAGTGAATAGAGCTCAGGCCCTGGAGTTAGGAGGACCTGAGTTCAAATACGGCCTCAGACACTGGACACTTAACTAGCTGTGTAACCTTGGGCAAGTCACTTAACCTAGATTGCCTCACCTCCCCCCTCCAAAAAAAGAAAAAAATTGACCAACATCATACATGGGGCAGAATGCAGCAAAGAGAATGAGAGGAACTGAGCAAAACAGAGCAAAGTTTTAAAGGAACTAAATAATTAACTATTGGGGAGCATGAGATTTCATCATTGAGTAAGGAAAATAGGTGACAGAACTAAAATTTCAAAAATGTTGGATGTCCCAATCATAACTGAAAAAATATTTACAAGCTATAAATACAAAATATGGATATGTATCTGACTCCAGTGCCTGACCATGAGACTCAGATTGAACCCTGAGTAATGTATCTTGAAGCAAATAAATGAGTTCTTACAAAAGCAAATTGAGGGATTCTGTGGGTCAAATACTCCATTAGGTTAGGTTGTGGATGCTTATGAAACCACTATAGTTTTGTCCCACAGACTCAAATGTCCTGGGTTGGCTTAGTTTTCAAGCTGAATGAAAAAAGGTTAACACATGAGCAATCCAGGCATGCTGGACATAATTTGAGATTTACTATTCTGTTGCTGCCTCCAGGAAAGACGAGCAGCCCATGTGGCCTGTCTTTCATGGAATCCAATTCAAGCATGTTGTGTTGGTATACTGAAAGGTTTTAGAACTGTCTGTGACTAGTCATGAACAGGTAGCAACAGAAGACTTCATTTCTATGCAGCATTTCCAACATGGGCTTCCCATAGGAGAAAGCTCCTGGAAATGTCCCAGAAGTTTACTATCCCACCAAATAATACAGAGAATAAACCTGTTTGGTTTATCTTCATTTTTTTCCAAGTAACTTTTAAAAAGTAGAGTATTTTATCGATGCTTCCTTTTTTTAAATTAAGGGCTTATTTCAAAAACAAGAAGAATGAATTTGGAAACCAATGAAAACAATTTATAGAGTTGGTTGGCTTTTTCTTCTTCTGATGATTGATTATGGCACTATAAGAATATTCAAGTTTCTGACTTTGGAACAGGAAACTTGGTAATTATTCTTTCCACCATATAGAAGTTTTGGGACCTCTATAGCCAAGTGGATACATATCTACTTATTCATGTGACACACTGGTGAGGCCAAAAAAAGTGTTCTTATTCCCATTTTTTTTAGTCAAAGCAACAAAGGAATTATATGAGCTGTTGAGTACCACATGGGAGGTTTGTGGCACTGTTGGAGCCAAGAAAGCTACCACAAATTTACAAACAGCCAAAGTTCATTAATGTAGAGGCTAGAACTAAAGAACTAGAATTTCCCTCTCACCTTCCCAGTCCTGGGATATTCTATTCACGCATTGTCAGCCTCTTTGGTACAGCTTGGACATGAGTCTTTCTGCCAGCTTTATTTCTATTGATTGTACCTTAAAACATCTCTCGTTTTCTCTTCCAAGTTGAATAACGTATGTACCATTTGACTTTATGTAACCCCAAAGGATCAAGCTAGGTTTGTGTTTTTTAACCACAGGCTTTAGTTATATGTATTGGTTGATTGAAAGCAGATTTTCTTCATAGTGTGTATTTGAAAAGAAAAAAAAAGAAACACCAACAGATGTTTGTAGAGCCAGAGTGTTCGATTATATTTAGGAAAGCACCTTTTGCCTACTAGTTTTAGATAATGCACACATAAGACACTGACCCTCCCAAAGTTTAGATAGCTCAATAAACATCCCAGCTTTTCGCCTCAGTGTTTTCTAGAAATGTCAGTTTCCAGCATTTCCTGCTTATAGTGAATTAGCTTTTGAACTGTGTTCCAAGAAATGGTATAAAGATACCCTAATATTCATTTGAGAAAGTTAATGGAGAAGCAAAACATTTTGGCTTTCTGTAAAAGTTTCATATCTGAATTAAGGAATGATTAAAATACCAAATAAGCTTCTTTAGGTTGGGGTTTTTTCCTGTGCATGTGCATCTAAACATTATATATGTGGATATGTGTGTATACACATACATAATTTTATTAAATATTTACCAATTACATATGAAAATATTTTAACATTTATTTTTTAATATGGAATTTCAAATTCTCTCCCTCGTTCCTGCTTGTCCTTTACCCCTTGAGAAGATAAGCTAATGATATTTATCATACATCTGAAGTAATGAAAAACATATTTCTATATTAACCATGTTGCAAAAAACATACCCATAAAAATCAACAGGAAAATTAAAAAATGAAAAAAGTATGCTTCAATCTGCACTCAGAGTTAGTTAGTTGTCTCTCTGGAGTTAGATTGCATATGCATTTGTAACAGATGCTGTTGCTATTTTAAAAACTGACATTCCACAGTCATTTTTAATAGGAATTTTAAGTAAATATAGGCTAATTAAGACTAAACACAACACAATTAAGAAACATCATAACACCTGAGGTCATTGTTTGAGGGTTTGTTTTTTTTCCTTCTTTCTATATTTAAGTAAACTATAAAATTTTCAAAGTTTTCTTACTAAAACTTTTGGCTCTCTGTACATGCTTTGTAGACCGGACTTGTGATTCTATAAGATCATGGATTTAGAGCTGGAAGGAAACTTGAAATCCAGTGAGTGCAACCCCCTCTTTTTATAGATAAGGAAACTTAGACCCAGAAAAATTAACCCTTATACCAATCACACAGTTATCTATGACTACTATAATGGATGAACATTGGGAGAGGAAGCTACAAGAGAAGACTTCCAATGTAGACTGGCAGCTAATTTCCAAATTAGAGTTTTAGTATACTCTGAGTATAAGTACAGTAGACATAGAATATACTAGTAGAGATCCTACTATAGTAGTATAGATACTATACTATACTATACTATGCTATACTGTGCTATGCTATGCTATACTATACTATGCTATACTATACTGTACTACTATACTATACAATACTGTACTATACTATACCATACTGTACTGTACCATACCATGCCATACCAGACTATACTATACCATACTCTACTATACTATACTATATGCTAGGGTTACTATCCTCTCTCTATCTCCTCTGTCCAAGATGAAACAACTCTAGCTTAAAACTGATATTTAAATGAAGGAAAAGTGGTAGCGTTCTTAATTTTTCTAGAATTCACTTAAATTCAAGACTGGAAGTTTCCCTACGTTTCAGAGACTGAAACTTAAAGGTTTATGTTTTAGTATAACGACTATTTAAAATAATTAAATTTATTCCTTCTTTAATGGTTTCGTATGGATTATATTGGTTCCTGATAACATAGTAGCAGTGTATTCAATTTATAGGAATCTACAAGTATTTACTGAACAACTATGTGTCTAGTATAGTACTAGGCACATTGTGGATTTAAGAAAAGTGGCATTAAGAATAAAATATATACTATGTTGATTTATATGAGGAAACATAAATGAAAATAGGTGGACAAAGAATCCTGGTGGGAACTTATCAGAAGTGACTAAAGAATTTTGATGCATTAATCATTTGAAAATAATTTAAATGTAAATAGTGTTGGAAGCAAGAAAAAATATAAAATTTTGTGGGAAGACAAAGGAAAAAAGTACATTTAACTGGGGGAACAAGGAAATGGTTCATAGATAAGGAATTGAATAGGATTTTAATAGACAAAGTTTGTAGGACCTGAATACCAGGCAGAAATACAGTTGATGCTATATAGGGAAAAGGAGCCATTGTGGTTTATTAAGCAAGGGATTGGCATGATGAAAGCTGTGTTGAGGGAAAATTAATCTGGCAGCAGTATAAAAAAAGCAGAAACCTCATTAGCATATTCAATTAGACATGCCATGACTCCAAGTAAAGAATGTCCAATGGGGAAATTTCTAAGCATGGTAATGTTGGGAAGTTTTAACCTAACTGCTTTTAGCTAACCTCAGCAGATATACCAAAATCCCTAAATCAACTGTTGTATTTAATATGCTATTTGGATATTTTATTAACAATTCCAATTTAGGAGAGGTTATATATAAATCAGTTAACCTTCTTTCTTTTTAGTTCATAACCTAGAAAGTAACTTTATAAATAGATGCTCAATTATATCTTCCTCAGAGAGTCAAACAATGAAAGGCAAAAAAGGAAAAATCTAAGTATCACATTCTCACATTTCCAGAAAGTTCATTAACATACAGCCTTCAGAAAGCATCCAAGCATATGGACTGTGACCTTTTTAACACTGTACAATTGGAGTTGCATAAATGCCATCTTGTTTTTTAAGAAGAAAATGCACATGCCAAATTACTGTGGATATGGCATTTACTGCGTATACCAAGCTATTATGATACAGACCAGTAAAGATTTCTTCTTCTTTCCCCCTTCCTTTTTTGTTTTGTATCTAAACAGCAAAACTTAGAGAGTAACCTCACCAACCTTATTAAGAGGAATACTGAACTGGAAACACTTTTGGCTAAACTCATTCAAACTTGTCAGCATGTTGAGGTAAGTGTATTTAAAAAAAATTTTTTTTTTAATGTTTCTGACTTAGGGTCTACACCGCATGTCCAAAGACTCAGGTTTTAAACACCATGCTTAGGAAGAACAATCTGTTGTACATATCATGACTTTTGGAGCCCTTCCAAGGATTTCCAGATAGACATTTTGTAAACCAGGAAGACTTCAAAACTCAACCAGACTAATAAATATTTGTAAAGCAAGCCTCTCTAAGCATGCATTTTAAATAAAAATGAACTGGGATCATACTTTGAAATTTGGAGAGGACCTTACAAGTCAACTTAGTCCAACTCCCTCATTATGAAAAAATGTATAAGTGAGGTCCAGAGAGGTTAGCCACCTGGCCCAGGTCACATAAGGAGTAAAGTGGAAGAGCCAGGATTGGCACCTGGCTCTTCTAATGCCAAAATCCAAGACTCTTCCCATTACGCCATGCTAATAAGAATGTTGTAAAAATTCCTTCAGGGACTGTCATTCCCCCAGTGACAGCCTTCCCTTAAGCCATTTTAATCAGCCACAGAATCATAGAATTTTACAGTTGAAAGGATTCTTTCTGTCCATTCTAGTCTGAACTCTTAACCCCAGTGCGGGAGGGGTGCTTACACACAAGTGTCAAACACAGTCCACAAGAGCAGCTGGAAACAGACTAAAACATGGTTGGGAAATATTTTTTTAAATAAATAAAAAATAGAATAAAATATAGGCAGGGCAGCTGGGTGGCACGATAGAATGCCAGCCCTGGAGTCAGGAAGACTCATCCCCCTGAGTTCAGATCTGGCCTCAGACAGTCAGTAGCTTTGTGACTCTGGGCAAGTCACTTAATCCAGTTTGCCTCAGTTTTCTCATCTGTAAAATGAGCTCAAGAAGGAAATGGCAAACTACTGTAGTATCTTTGCCAAGAAAACCCCAAATGGGATCATGAAGAGTTCGCCATGACATGAAACAACTGAACAATAACAACAAAAACAAGTAACATTAACATGTGGATTTTTTTTTTTGTTGTGTGGGGCAGTGGATAGATTTAGTACAGTGGACTCTTGGAGAGCGGAGTCAGGAAGACCTGAGCTCAGACTGCCTCAGTCACTTACTAGTTGGGTGACCCTGCCTCAGTTTCCTCAGCTGTAAAATGGTGCTTATCACAATGCCTGGAACATTTTTGTTATTTTTCAGTCCTTTCAGCCGTGTCCAATAGTGCTGTGTAATGTTAGCTTTTATTATTATCATTATTTGGATATGTGCTTACGCGGATACTCCTGTTTGATTTAGTGGCCAAACCTCTGTTTGAGTCTGAGCCCACTGCCTTACAACATGCTCGAAGGGCATTCCTATACTGTGTAATGTGTTGTAGAGGATTACAACGCTACCACAATGTCTCTCTACATTCCCATATTATATACAATGGAGGGTGTGGGATGAGAAACTTTCTTTACCAATTCAAATCAGTACATTTTCCACTAGGGCACTGAGGAATAAAGGGTCTGTGAACATGCACCCATTATGTATCTGTGATAGGTAAGATTCGAACCCAGACCTTTCTGACTCTGGGGCCAGCTCTCTACCATAGATAACATAATTAATTGCTATTTTGCCGTTTAGTGTATATCATAACAGAGTGCTGTGATCTGGTTCCAGCTGGAGGGGACTTCAAAGAGGATGTGGAGATTGTGCCTCATCCTGAAGATTTTTAAGGACCCTGCTTTCTAGACTGATCTGAGAATCAAATGTTAGTTTTGTCCCAGTGACTTACCTATGCTGTGAAATGCTGCATCTTAAATTCACCATAAAGCTCCT
This sequence comes from Pseudochirops corinnae, assembly GCA_028646515.1. Classification (NCBI taxonomy): domain Eukaryota; kingdom Metazoa; phylum Chordata; class Mammalia; order Diprotodontia; family Pseudocheiridae; genus Pseudochirops; species Pseudochirops corinnae. The sequence continues at coordinate 42,727,556 of CM053591.1, read as the reverse complement.
ATAAAAATTCTCTACAGGCAGTTAGGTGGTACAGTGAATAGAGCACTGGGTCTAGAATCAGGAAGACCCAAGTTCAAATCTAGTCCCAGACACTTACTAGCTGTGTGACTCAGGGTAAGTCATATAATCCTGTTTGCCTCCTTTTCTTCATCTGTAAAGGGAGGATACCTCCCAAGGTGGTTGTGAAGATTAAATGAGGAAATATTTGAAAATTTTTGCAAACTTTTAAATGATATATAAAAAGTAGCTGTTATCATTATTCATTATTATTAGGCCTAATGGTGTTCCAGGTTTTTCGCCATCAATAATGATATTTGGAAGAAAAAAAATTGACTTTTTTTTAAAAACCAGTTAATTTTCCAGGTAATATAAATAATTAACATCTGTATAGCCCTTTAAAACTTACAGAGCCTTTTATTTATATTGTCTCATCTGACCTCCACAATTACCCTATGAAACAGATACTATTAATATTAATAATAATAGTCTTCCTATTAAGGTGAACCATAATAGTAGCCAACAATTACATAGTGCTTGCTTTGTGCCAATCACCATTCTGAGTGTTTTAAAATTAGCACCTCATTTGATCCTCAGAACAACCTTAGGATGTAGGTGCTATTATCACCCCCATTTTACAGATGAGGAAACTGAGGCTGTGAGCCATGGGTCACACAACCTCTAAGTAGTGTGCTATGCCACCTAGCTGCCTTTATTACTACCATTCCAATTCTTTATTGATAATTTTCCATTTAGAGCTCATTAAGCAGTGCTCATTCATTAAGTATCTCGCTAAGTAGCAGAAACAGTAATTGTCCTCAAGAAGCTTATATTCTAATGGAAGGAACTGTGTGTGCATATGTATATACACACATACATATACACATACACACATATACATGCATACAGATAGATATATGTATGTATATATAGTATAATATCTATAGAATTCATTTTATACTCACATATATTTCAATGTAGTTTGGGAAAAGGGGCAGCTCGGTGGTGTAGTGAATAGAGTACCAGCCCTGGAGTCAGGAGGACCCAAGTTCAAATATGGCCTCAGATATTTGACATTTACTAGCTATGTGACCTTGCACAAGTCACGTAATCCCCATTGCCTTGTCTTCCCCCTCCAAAAAAAAAAGGTATTTTGGGAAGGGGGGCACTAGCAAGTTTTTGAGGAGCACTCCCACTAAAATTCTCTTCTGATGTTTCATTACATCACTTTATGTAGAAGTGATCCATAGTTCTTAAAGAACCAGGCAGTAGAAAGTCATCTCTAGCACATCAAAGCTGAAGTGAATCTAGCAATGGGTCTAGTATTTTTCTCATCTGTTAACCAAACTAGTTAAATTTGGAGAGGCTCTTTACCAGAAGGTTGCCCACCATGGGACGGATTCTTTTATACCATGTCTATTCTTCTGAATTGGTAGAAGGAGTATCCATCCAGTGAAATCACAAATTCTGGAAGTAGTAAAGGTAGAGAGGAAAACTCCAGATTTGGATTCAAAGGACTTGAATGGAAATCCCAACTTTGCCACTGTGTAACCTTAGACAAGTCACTTATCCTCTGGGTCGCCGATGGCCTCCAAAGTCCTTCCCAGATTCAAATCTATGACCAACCAAACCATGTAAAGAAATGATAACAGGACACTTTTCTCATGAATTCTCATTTATTGCCCTTACTGTTTTTTTGTTGGGTTTGCAATGGAAATAAAAGAATCTGAAAGTTTCCTCCCACCCACTTGACTTATGTTCTTCTCATTTATCTTGGGCCTTTTGGAAACAGAGAACACAGTGAGAGTGGAAATAATAAAAAGGGGGAGCATAAAGAGAGAAAGAAAAGGGAATGAATAACCAGAGAGGAAGGAGGCGGGTGCAAAGATTTGAAAGATGTGCCAGAGGGCCAATCAGTTGCTTCTCCTGCTCCAAGTATTGTCCTAATAATAAAATGAAAACCCTCTCTTTGATGATATGAAGAAAGAGCCAGATTATAGCGGCAGCTAGAGCCATAACAGATTGTGGTGCTCACATTTTCCCTCAGTCCAACTTTCCACAGCAGAATTTGCCAATTGCAATTCTCTGAAGAAAAGGTTGAGTACTGCTGATTAGGCTGCAATGTAAATAATAATGAAACTCTCCATAATGTTTTCATTTATGTTGAAAAGGGCGAATGTGTCTTAAAGGAATGAAAGAATGGGGAAAATTGAATGATACAACTGTCCTATATTTCTGTTTTTATGATGTGATGGCATTTTATATTTGAGACAATAACAAAGAGTTATGTTTCCTCAGTTAAAATTACCTGAGTTATATAGAGGAGTCTTATAAATGTTTTACGGCTTTGGTGCTTTTTTACATTCGAATAAGCCAGCCTAGTTACCAAAGCATCAGCCTCTGGTTTTCATTATTGTCTTCAGTGATTTGAGGTCAACTGACTTACTGTTGATTCGTTATTAATGTTGCTTGAATTTACATAGTGCTGTTCCTCTTAATGTTGATATAAAATTGTGTTCCTATGAAGATGAATAATTTTCAACTATAGATGAAGTTTTCATTCAGGAAATTTATAAGAGGCTTTCATTCAAGAGATTATACTTCACTTTGCTCTATGTATTTGTAGCAGTGTAAAAGAAGCTGCTCTTGGATAGATTAGGCACCCTTGCAAATAGACCATCATGAAGTGTGGACAACAATTTGTGCCAGACAATAGTAAAGAGTACTCTCATTTCCACTGTGGGTTTTTTTAAATGATATCTCCATATATCCCTTGGGAAGGAGGGTGTTCATATGGATGCTTGTGAGTGGATACATTTTGTAATTATTTAAGAAATTGTATTGAGCAAAATAGTGTAGCAGATAGGATGTGGGATTTGTAATCAGCAACACCCGAGATCAAATGCTGCCTGAGATATTTATTAGCTATAAGATTTAACTGCTCTCAGACTCAGTTTCCTCCTCTATAAAATGGGAACAAAGTATATAACTCACAGAGTTGTGAAGCTCAAATGAAATAAAATATGTAAAGCACTTTACAAACTTAAATGTTACATATTTATGTGCTATATATTTAACAATTAAATGCTATATGTTAAATGCCACATATTTATAGTTGAATGCTACATATTTATCTTTGAAATACTATAAAATGATACATATTTATTTTTAAATGCTATATATTAAATGCTACATATTTATATTTAAATACTATATATTTATCTTTAAATGCCATATATTTTCAAATGCTAGATATTGTTATTTGAATTAGATAGAACAAATTGAGAAATTAGAACCTTTGGAACATCATCAAAAGACAATGCTGTGGAACGAATGGAGTGCTGGGCTCTGAGACAAGAAGATCTGGTGATTCAGATCCCAAATCTGACACCAATTAGCTACGTGACTCTGGGCAAGGCACTTAACCTCTCTTCCTTGGGTATTTCCTCCATATCTAGATTGCTATATTCTTTGGCAGATGTGGTTCTCACAGTGGATTCACAGACTTCGAGCTAGAATAGATCTCAGAGGCCATCTAATCCAGCTTCTTCATTTTTCAGATGAAAAACCTGAGGTCCAGGAAAGTTCATTGGTTTACACAAATAGTAAGCAGAAGAGCCTGGATTTCAATCCATATTCTCTGATTGCAAATCCAGTTTTCTTCCTACTGTCCCACCATTGCCTTTTCACTACATATATATCCTAGGATTTGACCTGGTTATATATCTTTATTACTCTGGAGAATCCTCTTTTTGGGGGGGAGGAGGGAGAAGAGTAAAGTACATTTGAAAGCAATGGTTGCTCAGAAAATGTTGTTGACTTACTATGAATGTTTCTCCATAAATGTGGCTCCAGCCTAATTTTACAGGCTTATTCCGCTCTATTTCCATTCATGCACTCTATATTCCAAACAAACTGTACTACAAGGCATTGTCCAGTCTCATTTATTCTTTCATAGGCACTAGGAAGGGCATAAAATCTAGATAAAAGCTAGTTCTGCCGTTCTCTGACTTTTTGAATGAAATTCATCATCCCCCACTCATGGACCACCGTTGATCCACATTAATACCTATTAAAATTCTGCTCTTTCAAGGCCCATCTCAAGTGTCACTTTTTCCATGTCACTTACTTAATTCTATTAGCTAAAAATAATCTACATTTCCTCATTTTATATATTCCACATATGTTTATTTATTTGTGTAAATATTTTATTTCTCCTACTAAATTGTAAGACCATTAAGGGCAGAGATTATTTTTAATCTATTCCATTCATTGTTTTTCATAATTTAAAAAAATCTGAACCTTTAATTTAATTAGTGTTGGAAACCCTCTCCACTGATGCACATTGGGGACTTTTTTGAAATTTGTAGTCTGAGAAAATTACCTGAGGCCCTTACAGGTAAAATGACTTGCCATAAGCACTCAGATCTATGCTTCAGCAGCAGGCCAGAAATCCTTGCCTTTATGGTTCTGGATTCAGCCCTCTATCCACTATAGCAGAGGTTCTTAATCTGGGGACTGTGAGATGGATGGATGGATGGATGAGATAGACACATAGGTTGGTGGAGGGATAGAAAGATGGACAGACAGATAAACAGTCACACAAATAGATAGATAGATAGATAGATAGATAGATAGATAGATAGATAGATAGATAGTTGAATAGATAAATAGAGTCAGATAGATGGACAGGGATGGGTAGATGGATGGATGGGTAGATAAATAAATGCATAGACTGATGAATAGACTGTATAAGGATGGATAAATAGATGGATAGAGATAATAGAGAAATATAGATATGGGTGATTGATAGAACTATATTTCAATATGATTGGTGTTCTTTGTAATTCTATGTATTTTATTATACTCATTTAAAAGCAATATTCTGAGAAAGGGTCTATAGATTTCACCAGACTGCCCCAGGGGGCCATGACACAGGAAAAGTAAGGAGCCTCTACACTACATATTCTGTTTCTTATGTATATCATGCTCTTAGTAAGTGTAGATGCCTAATAACTGTCTTTGAAATTTAATTGAATGAAATTTGAGACCAGGCATCTTAGTTGACTAAAGAATGGTGCTAATGAGGGCTAAATTTCCATATTATTTAGATTCATTCTATATTGTGAGCATTAGTTACAACCTAGCTGCTTCATAGCTTTGCTCTTAAGAAGAACCAGACAAGAATAAATAATCAGTAAACATTTATTAAGTGCCTGCTTTGTGATAGGCACTGTGGCAAGTTATGCTTAGTGCAGCTCGAGGCACAAGGAAGAGCATTAATTCAGTGAAGAAACCTTAACTACTTTTAGAGAGCTAAGCCAAGTCATGTGTTCTGCTGATGGAGGGTCAGCATCATTATCTGTGTGTGTTAAGGACAAGTATTTATTCCATTGTATGGAGCAGTTGCCTTTCCAAGGTTTACACAAATTGCTCACAGTGCTAAGACACCAGAAAGAGTTTGAACTTCCCCCCCTCTCTTCTCAGCAGTCAGCCTTTTGGTGGGTATTGCCAGTCCTCAGGAAAATAAATCTTATGCCAGCTGGAACCCGTATACTTAGAAAGGGTGGGGAAAACTCCTAATGACAATAAATCAAATCAGTGAAAACAAATCCTTCCAGATGAGGAAATGCCACTCCCTCCTAACATCCACACCCCTACCATACACATTTCCAAGGCTTTTATTTATAATGCAAGAAGTTGGTGGTTTGTGTTTTCTTTCTTCCTTTCTTTCTTTTTCTCTCTTTCTTTTTCTTTAATCCTTCTTCTTTCCTTTCTTCCTTCCTTTCTTCTTCCCTACCTCCCTCCTTCCCTTCTTTCCTTCCTTCTTCCATTCTTCCCTTCCTTTTTTCTACCTCTTAGAAAACAAACAACACTCCTGATTTTGAATGAGTAATATTGAAAAGGATGAAAATGAAATTACTTTCTGATCATAACTCTGAATCTCCTCAGAGACCGACAGAGATTCATTTTGAGAACAGAGAATTATATAGGTTTTAGAGGGAATGGGCAAAAACTATTTGTGATTGATTGGTCCTTCGTTCTCGAAGAGGACCATGATATCAGGGAGATGATGACATGACTTGCAATTGCCTTTGATATGAGGGAGTGAGGGCTGTGCAAGGTCACCAGCTTTACTCTCTTCTCCAGAGATATCTGGGTCAAGTGGCCAGATATGCATCAGGACTACTAGAGATGGCCCAGGATGCATTGGAAGACCTTGGTCCTTTTAAGATAAGGTCTTTTCAGGTTCTCACTTTGAGTGAGGCAACTCCCATTGAAGTGGCCCAGTGGATTGTTTGTGAAGTTTGGTAAACAGGTTTCTAAAATTTTTTAAATTTTAAATCCTCTCATAGGATTTTCTTAAGCAAGAAAAAAGTTTTACAACAGAAATCGTTCTTGTTAAAAAAAAAATGAGGATGGAATGAATTTTATTAGGAATTGAGAACAAACTCCAAGGAGTGAACAAAATGTGGAGCAGGGCTTAATGTTATTCATTTGGTCCAGATAGGAAACATAGGACTTGTTTTAAATGTTTCCTAATAATTATAGGAAACGTGTTTTATTTCTCCTAGAATTAACAACTTGGCAAATACTGACTCACAGCTGAAATTGGAATCTTATTGTCTTTGGGATCTTTCTGAGAGTCTGAGGGCCAAGTCTTTACATAGAGGCCCCAACATGGCGTTGAACATTCATATCTGTACCCCTCGTTGGCAAAGTCTTAAATTCATTGTGGGATATTGAGCAAGAGAGAAAGTACAGCTGTTTCCCATACCAATTTCAAATAAAGGCCAAAGCAACCCTACTATCCTTGTCTAGTTTCATTTTCACGTGATCTCTACCTTGAATATCCTTTTCTAAGCTTCTTCGAGAAAATATACCTGATACAGACTTCTTTGACTAATCCTAACTGCTTTGAGATCACAGTTTGTTTTCTTTGCAAATAAATTGGTCTTCACTCATTTTTTTCTCTCAGCTAGGTTCACAGACCCTAATTCTCTCTTATTTTTTAATAGAACATTTGCTTTCTTACTATGTTTCTCTGAATTTTTCCAACACCAACTGGTATATAGTCTGAAAAGCCTCTTGTGAGTGAATTAAGTGGTATTTAATGAGATCTGTTCTTAGACTTTTGTGTCATATGAAGGGCTCTGTAAATGGAGACAGATAAATCAGATGTTACAGTAGCTTGTTAAGAATTTAAGAAAAACCATCTTGGCAACAAATGACGGCCTATAAAGGACTTTTAAAGCAATTCTAGCACGGTCTTGAATCACTCAGCTGTAAATTTTAAAATAAGAAAAAATAATTGGGTTAGAAGGAAGCAGCATTTTCTTTTCATTTTCCCCCCCTGCATTTTTCATAACACCAGAGAGTTGTGTCTAATGGAGCCTCTGGCAGTAAGACTGTTCTTGCTAAAGGACCATCATTCATACCCAAAGTATCTATCCATGTCTGGAGAACATTTTAGATTTTACTCTACCATGCTGGAGGGCAGACGTGAATGTCAACAGTCATGATTTGTTGGCACTTGCATCTAAGCATCTGATTCTCAACCAATTTGACTCCATGAGAGAATTCTCTCTAGATATAATAATTTTTATAATATATATATGTATATATGTATGTATTTATATGTATGTGTATATATATATATATATATATATATAT
>CM053591.1:42693494-42719385 GCA_028646515.1 Pseudochirops corinnae | reverse complement strand
TCACCATCTATCTTTCTCTTTTTCTCTCTCATTCTATCTTCTATAAGCTTAAACCTGATTAACTTTAAAGTTGGATCTACTTTGGTTCTCTGTATTTTACAATTAACACAGATTTATTACATAAAATTTTAGTGTAGTGGAATGCCCTGTATAAACTCATAGCCTTGAATATATCAACTTTCCTTCTGATCCTTATGAATATTTCCATTTACTGGTACATTAGTGTCATTTGGAGTCTGTATGTGTTGACCTTGCCTTAAGGGGAGAATATAGGAATGGCAGAGAAACATGAAAGGGGCCAGGTCTCTAGCCTTGTCTGAGAACTCACGAAGCTATGCTATACACCATCAAATAACATTAATTAGAGGCAACTTGGCAAACCAGATAGAGATCATGTGTAACCTCTGGGACTGATTTTCCTCCTCTATAAGGTGAAAAGCTTGAACTCTATGGCACCTAAATTCCCTCCTAGCCCCAAAATAATGACTTTAGGATCTGTAATATCAGTAAAGGGAACTCTTCATGAGGAAATGCCCTCTACTATTGTACATCAGAACCTATTCTTCAATTTGTAGTCTTGGAGAATTTCTGAGGGCACTAAGTGATTAAATGATTAGTCCAGGGTAACACCGCTAGTATGTGTCCAAGGTAGGGCTTTGAACCCCTTGGTCTGCAAAGGGCTGCTCTGTATATACCACTATATCAATAATGGCATTGTTCATGTTTTTTGGTCATATTTGACTCTCCATGATCTCATCTGATATTTTCTTGGCCACTGGAATGGCTTGCCATTTCCTTCTCTAGTTCATTTTGCAGATATGAAAACCTAGGCAAACAAGGTTAAGTGACTTGCCCAGGGTCACAGAGCTAGTAGGTGTCTGAGGCCAGATTTGAAATCAGGGAGATGAGTCTTCTTGATTATAATCTCTCTATTCACCATGCCACCTAACTGCCCCAATTAATGGCATTAGATTCCTAGTGTCCTAGACACTAAACTTTAAAAGGGTTTGTGGTCTGAAGAATTCTCAGTCAAGGATAGTGAATTATTAGCTTGGATGTCTCTCTGAGGCATTCTCTATGGTTTCTAAACACTTCCTTCAGAGCAGGGTCAACTACCCACCCACTGGGGATATACGTAGCAACAAGAAGGATTTTCTTTTTTAATGTAGTGAATGAAGTACTGGAAGTTTTTTGGTAATCAAATCTATGAAATCAGTCAGAAGGTAACCGAGAGGTTTTTTAGACAGGAAAGGGAAAAATAAGTACCATTTGCTTTTCCCCCTTCTTGAGTTTCATTTATAATTAGAGTCAAGGATAGTGGGCCTCCTGACTAAGCTAAGAAACGAGCCATACTGGCGTACTTACTAACAACATTAGCTTGTCCAGTAAAGATAGTATACTGAAGCTCATATGAAACCACACTAAATTCATCATCGGAGGTCCAGTGCACAGTGATGGTGTCGTATGAGGCTGTACAGAGCTCTTCTCTAATTGTTGGAGAGTTGGGAGCTGTTTGGAAGTAAGAATAAGAAATGATTAGTTAATTGATTCACCTGAGACCAGAATTTCAGAGCAGAATGGAGGTTTCACAATAAAGATCAGTCCTCCATAGACATTTACTTATACCAGTACCACTGCAACGGACTTCAGGAGATTTTCATCCAAGTCAAGCATAGGGATCTTTTCTTTCTTTCCTCTTTCCAGACTTCCTGGGGAAGGCCAGACATACTCTTACTGAGCTAGGAGATCAGTTTACCATTCCATTAGGAGGAGGAAGAAAAACTACTAGGATTTTCCTGGTTTGTAAAAGGAAAAATCCAGAATAACGTGCAGAAATACCATGGCTATGCTTTTGTGAGATAACTGGAAAATGTTTGAGCAATATGGAAAATTGGATTTCTCATGTTGCTATGTATCAGAGTATCTTAACCTTTTTGCATGTTATGGGCAGCTTTAGAAAGAGAATGAAACCTGTAGATCCTCTTCTCAGAATAATGTTTTCAAATGCAAAAATAAAGCACTTAAGGTTACAAAGTAAAACAATTATATTGAATATAGTTATCAAAAATATATTTTAAGAAAAAACCCAATTCATGGACCCTGGGTTAAGAAGCCCTGCTTTAGATGTTTCCTCTTGAACTATACCTGACTCATTAGATGATATTTCCAAAGGCAAAATGATAGCATAAATCCATTTATATCTACTGATTTCTCTTCCATTCCTTCCAATCCCCATCTCACCCAACAGAGAAAAAAAATGAAGTGGCATTTTATATGATGGGCAATCCTGGGGGATAGTTATTTCTCACTGGACAGATAATCACTTATTGGGTAAGCATCACAAAGGCAAAAATTTCTTCAACTGTGAAATGATGAAGGAGGAAATAAACTAATTGTCCTCCAACTAGTTTATTTCCACCTTCTTCATTTCACAGTCGAAGAAACTGAGCCCTTGACAGGTTGAGTAATTTGCCCAATGTCACACAGCGAAAGGCAAAGCAAGGTTGTCTAGAATAAAAGTCATTATCTTAGCAGCCGGATATAATGGATAGAATGCCAGACTTGAAGTCAATAAGACCTGAGTTCAAATCTCCCTCAGACACCTTGTAAGCTGTGCAACCCTTGTGCAGGTAAACCTCTCAGCTTCCGTGACTTTGTCTTCAAAATGAGGATAATAACATCACTTCTCTCAAAAAGTCATCATGAGGATCACATGAGATAAGGAATGTGGGAGGCTTTGCCAGCCTTAAAGGGCTATATAATGGTAGCTATGATTACCTTTCCTCAGAAACACATTCATCTTTGCAGCTTCCCTTTTGGTGTGAAGGGCACCATCTACTCCCCCAGATTTGCAACCTCACTGGCACTCTCAGCTCCCCACTCTTCACTCTCCCTACATATCAGTCTTACCAAATCTTGTCATGTCTATCATCACATCTTTTGCACACATCCTTTCACTTTATTTATTCAGTCACCCTACTCCAAGCCCTCATCACCTTTTACCTAGACTAAATGCAAGTTTTCTTATCTCTCTCTCTTCAGACTCTCCCCAATTCAGTCCATACTCCACTCCAATGCCAAGGTGATGTTCCTAAAGCAAAAAACCCCCACTGCTCAACAAGGTCTCATGGCTCCATATTACCTCCAGGATAAAATGTAAATTCTTCTGTTTTGTATGTAAAGCTCTTCCTAACTTAGTTGCTTTCTAGTCTTTTTACATCTTATTCTCCTCTACTCACTCTAGGGTTCAGCCATATTGGACTACTTGGAGCTCCTCAAACCCAACACTTCCATTTCTCATCTGTTGTTGTTATTACTGTTCATCCTTCTTTCTTGAAGAGGACCAATGACATCATGAGTGTGATGTCTTGACTTACACCTGAACTGGGTTTGAGTGAGGCAGAGCCGTGCAAAGTTTTCCCTCCTCCAAAGTCATCAGTCCAGTATCAAGACAAAGGTCAAAATGACTGGCAGTGGCCCAGGATGCAGAGGGTGACCCTGGCCTTTTAAAATTAAAGTCTTTCCCATGTCTCAGTTTATGCCCATTCAATGACTAAGGACTAGGTAAGAATTGGGATAAACAGATGGCCTGATTAACCATGCCAAAGATATCAATCAGAAGGGAAGACTCTCAGAGTTTCTTGTCAGAACAGAAAACAATTGTCATTTATACTCATTCTAAGCCTTCAATACCTAAACAATGAGCCACAAAGATGTGCGTATTATTAGCTATTCAATGAAAGCCTTTAAACTGGCTGTGTTCCATATCTGAAATACTGCATCTTACTTCAGCTTCATGGATTCCTTGGTTTCTTGGAAAACTCTGCTCAAAATTTATTTTCTGTAAGAGGCGCTTCTGAGTCCCCACCATACTAATGTGTCTCCTTTTAGTTTACCTTCCATCTACTCTATATTTTTCTTATATGTACATATTTTCTCTTCCATTAGAATATAAGCTTCTTGAAGGCAACAACTTTTTGTTTGTTCGTTTGTTTTTCTTTAGCACAGTCCCTTAGCAAATATTAGGTGCTTAATAAATGTTTCCTGGATGACTGACTTCTTCAGGTAGAGAGTTGGACTATGAGGCCTTTGGGGTTTCTTCCAACTCATATGCTATGTAATTCCATATGTAAGATAAAGGAGGCATTTGAAATTTATTTCTTCAAAACATTGCAGTGGAGAAAATGCTTTAATTCCTACTGGTGATTCATAAAGTAAGATTTTTTCATATTAACTGATACTCATGGCTATTTTCATGGGCAAGAAAATAGAACAGATGAAGGACATTTTTCATTAACAGTAGAATTTTTGGAACTTGTCAATAAGTAATCAGTTATGAGTTTAAGTAAATATATGCATAACTTCAGAGTAGAATAATAAATTCCAAAGGTTGGAACTTTGGTCTATAACATTTATCTGACCTAAGGCATTTCTTTGCTCTAGATTAGGAGTTGTTAATTTAGGGTTCATGAACTTGTTTTTAAAAATATTTTGATAACTGTATTTTAATAAAACTGCTTTTTTTTGGTAATTCTATGTATTTTATTTTATGTATTTAAAAACATTCTGAGAAAGGATCTATAGACTTTACCAGCTTGCCAAAGGTAGCTATAACATAAAAGAGATTAAGAGAAATACAAGGCTAGATTTAAGACTGGGCTTGATAAGTACTTAGGAAAAGGCTAATGATACTTGATCACCTCAGAGCTTTTTGTAGAGTTCTGTTGGAGGCCAAAATGCTTATGAGAACTTTATAATAAATAGGGCCAAGGAATTCTACTTGGATCAAAGATACTCAAGTTTTAAGTGCACAATTCATAAGGCACGATTTTAAATTATCCATTAGGTAAAAGATACAAATCCAGAATTCATCACAGTGAGATACTTCATATTTGACTTTAAATCAAGGAATCCACTGAAGAAGTACCAGGTACAATATGGAATTTGTTAATTATTTTCTTGGTCTCTGTAGGTATGGGACCAGAATAACACACACACACACACACACACACACATTTCCTTACATTAATTCTACCCTCATTTTAAATCATTCATTGACTCATTCTTGTATCAATAATTAAAGACATTTTCTCCATTTCACAAAAATATATAGATGCGTATATGTATTTATAGATGCATTGATATCTATATATGTATCACTGAGCACAAGGAAACATTATCCTCAAAATAGAAAGTACCATGTGACACGTGGTAACAGCAACAACCAGGAAAAGAACGTCACCTTTCTGGTTTATTAACTTGATATGTCACTGTGAGGCAAGTCACAAGTTAAAATAATAGCTTTCCCTTTCAGGGAAAGACACGCTGGCTGGCATTAGATATACCAACTTTTCTCTTATCATAGAATTTGGGAGGAAAGCACTTAGTCAACTGTCAAGTACTATGCGAAAATTTAAGTTCTTATTCTTATTTGATTGGAAACCATTCAATAGGTAAGGACTGTGTTGTTTTGGAAAATTGTTAGGTATTTCACATTTAATAAGATGAGTATCATGAAGCCAATTTCAGTGTATAATGATGTAGTGCTAGAGAAACCATCTTTGCCTCTTTTGCTAATAGGACACATGGAACAGTAGCAAACAGTGTATAAACACTTCGTTTCCGGCTCACACATGTCTCATAAACTATTTGGACTTGGCAGCTTCAGTCCAACACTGTACATTGCAAGGAAGGTCTATGTTATGTCTAGAAATAAACCAAATATCCATCTGGAATTGATGGTTAACAAGGTGTAATTGATGGGGAAAGAGCTCTTTAATAGGTACCCAGATGTACACATTAGTATGGGATAAACACCAATCATAGTGAATGGAAACATGACTGGGAACATTGATCTCAGACAGACACATCAAACACATGCCAAGCAAAGAGGATAATCTATGGTTACAGTGACCATATTTTCCAAACCCAAAATTGACATACATGGTCTAGTAAGGAAAATTCTACCAAGCCTTTGTAATAGTACACATTCCTTGGAATAGCACTCTGCCAGCACATACTGTTGCTGTATATATGAGGTGGTTTGTGCAGCTATTGAGGGATAAACCAATTTGTTATTTTTCATATCTAACACTTTTTTGGGGGGGAGGGCAATTGGGGTTAAGTGACTTGCCCGAGGTCACATGGCTAGTTTTTTTGTGTTAAGTGTCTGAGGCCGGAATTTAACTCAGGTCCTCCTGACTCCAGGGCCGGTGCTCTATTCACTGTGCCACCTAGCTGCCCCTCTAACATTTTTTATTATTTCAAAAAGACATTAGATTTAAGCCCTCACTGTAGAAATGCTAAGTTGCTATAGGAAGGAAAAAACCCCAACACTCTGGTTTGGGCTGCAATTGGGAGTGATGCAGGCATCATGTTTAGGATCTCTCTTCTAGGTGTTTCCAGAATATCTCTTGTCTATCCACACTTCCTCCAACTTCTACTGGTGAAATTTATTTTTGGTATTCAAGTACAAGTCTTGACATTTATCTCTACTGAATTTCATCTTATTAGATTCATCCCAATGATATAGATGATTAATATTAAGATCCTTTTGGATTCCCATTATTACCCAGAAGAATAACTAGCTCAGACAGCTTTGTGTCATCTGCAGATTGCAAAACACTTAATTTCTGCCTTAATCCAAGTTATTAAAAATATTGAACCTCACAGGGTCAACCAAAGAGCCTTGGGGGATGACCAGTGGAGATTTTCTGTCTTACTGACATTGAATCATTAAATAATCACTCTCTGAGCCCAACTAGCCAACTAGTTCTGAAACCATCTAATTGTATTATCATCTTAACCATAACTCATCTTCTCTGCAAAAATAATGAGACCTTTGATAAAAGCTCTGCTAAAATCAAGGAAAATGATACCTGCAACATTTCCCTTATCTCCCTGTTTGGCAATCCTACCAAAAAGGGAGATGAAGTTAGTCTGGGACAACCTGTTGTTCTCTCTAGAGTCACTTTTGAATTGTTTTCCTTCATTTTCCACATCCATTTGATTGCTAAAGCCCTATCAACAGAACAAGTACAATGTCTTTTGTATGTTTACTCTTTGCCATTTCATTCCAACTGCCCCCATTCTATTTCAAAGCCAGATTAACTCAAACTTAGATTATCAAAAAATAATCCACCCTTTTCCCAATTTTTCCATGCTTTTTCAATCCATCCTTTTCACAACTGACTTTCCTAACATACAGGCCAGATCATGTCCCTTCTTTGCTCAGTGATCTTGTATACAAGAGGAAATAGACATTCCTAAGGCTGACAGTAATGGCCTCCTATAATCTAGCTGTAACTTGCCTTTCCAACTTCAACTGAGCTGAAGGAGGCAAGATCAAATTTAATAGAAATGAACATAAAGCCTTACAATTCAGTTTAAAAAAAGAACAAAGGAGGGACATTTAGCCTGGAGAAGAAGCAACTTAATGGGATATGATGGTAATCTTTGAATACTGCAAGGGTTGAAATATGCATGAGATCTTAACCTCATTCTGCTTGACTCTAGAACAGCGGTTCTCAACCTGTGGGTTGCAACCCCTTTGGGAGTTGAACGACCCTTTCATGGGGGTCGCCTGAGACCATTGGAAAACACATATTTCTGATGGTCTTAGGAACGGAGACACGGCTCCTCTATCCGTCTCCAGGTGAGTCAGCCCACATGCAGATATACCCACATACAAGTATTAAAGGGTCATGGGGTTAGGAAGGTTGAGAACCACTGCTCTAGAGGCAGGAAAAAACTTCCTAAAAATCACAACTGATAAAAAAAGGAATAAGCTTCTTTTCGTTGAATTGACTTTACTGGAGATTTTCAAGTAGAGGCTAGATGACCATTTCTTGAACATACTGTAGACAGGAGTCATGATTTGAGCAGAGGTTCACTAGATTGATTTCTGAGGCCCTGGTCAACATTTATGACTTAGGATTCTATTTTACCAATTCTCTTCTTATACTCAAATCCATGGGACAAAAAAAAAAAAACTAGCCCCTTGTAGCCCCCTTTCCCACTGACCTTCACAGATGTGTGTGTGGGAGAGGGGAGGGGTGGTTTCCAGAAGACTTAAATGTTTTACACTTATATCATTCTCTGCTTGTTGCCATCCTTTCTTTCCTTCAAGGCCTACAACAGTTACTTTCTTCTCTCTGAAAGCTGAAAATGATCTCTCCTTTCTTGAATTTTTATTGCTGTCTGACCAAGGCCACATTCTACTTTCCATAAAAGTTTAATAATCCATATTCTCCTACTTGACTGTAAGCTCCTCGAGGGTAGAGGTTATATAATTTTTCATGTTTATACAGGTAAGGTCTAGCAATTTCTTGTACAGAGTATGTATCTAATAAATATTTCTTGACTTGAAACACAAGGAGCATGGTATAGTGGAAACAGAAATGACTTTGAAATCAGGGAACCTGGGTTGAAATCCTGCCTCTCACTCTTACTGTATGACCTTAGACATGTCATTTGTTAAATAAAAGTGTTCGTCTGAGGTGCCTTCCAACTCCAAATCTGGGGCACTGTGAAATGAAACAAATGCTTATCCATACCCCTGTGAACCTCCTCATAGGAGAAAAGTGAATCTTTTCTAAAAGGAATTTGCTAGCAAAATAACAGATTGCCAGTTCTACTGGTAAATGGCCTTACTTACATTGTTCAAGAGAGGAAAAGAAGCATTATGTGTATGACAAAAAAAAAAAGTGCTTGTTATAAAAGGAAGTAAACAAGCATTTGTTAAAGGCCTACCATGTACCAGGCAATGCACTAAGCTCTTTACAAATGTCTTGTTTAACCCTCACAACAACCAACCCATGAAAGTAGGTGTATTAATATCTTTATTTTACAGTTGAGGAAACTGGAGCAGATAAATGTTAGAGTATTTTGCCCAGGATCATATACCAGCAAGTATCTGAGATCATATTTGAACTTGGGTCTTCCTGACTCCAGGTGCAATGCTCTTTATCCATTGAGTCACCTACCTGCCTCATACAATCTCAATGAATCCAAATGTGATTTCTACTAAATTTACTAAAAGTCTTCACATGAAGTTTTGAGACAAGGTGAGATTTCTGGGCTGTTTTTTTTTTTTGGAGGGGGGAAGGAAGAGTAATTGGGGTTAAGTGACTTGCCCAAGGTCACTGTAATGAGAATGGGAATTTGAAGATCTTCCCTGCCCCTAGGGGGGAATTTGAATACCTCCCCTGCCTTGAAAGTAAACTCTGCCCCCTAATAGGCTGAATATAATCACATGGAGCCTGTGGTGGGAGGAGTTTGCTGAAGGGAAGCAGAGCCCAAAGAAAGCTGGTCAGAGCTAGCCAGACAGTGGGGGAGAGAGGACGCTCAGGCAAGGAGTCAGATAGGCTCATGAGTAGATATTCATCTTGTATAGGTTTGTGGGAAGGCTGAAGGATGCTGTGGCTCTCAATGTTATTATGACTTCTGAATATCTTTGGTACTACGATGGAATCAACTTACTGGTTTTGGGATTTGGTTTTCTGGTATCTAAATAAATGCTTCAGTTCTGTCCTCTACCTGGAGAATCTGGTATATTTTGTTATCAAATATCATGTGATATTTATCGTCATGGTCCTTATTGTGATCATGGCCACTGTAAATATTGCATTGGTGCTACAGTCACATAGCTAGTAAGTATCAAGAGTCTGAGGTCACATTTGAACTCAGGTCCTCCTGAATCCAGGGTCAGTGCTCTATTCACTGTGCCACCTAGCTGCCCCAACAAGGTGAGATTTCTGATCATCAGAATCATTCTTTCCATTTGACTAAATGTAGTTTACCTAAATACTTCATAAAGATGATCTGATCAGCATATCAAGATATTTTAATTTCCTTATTGCTTTTGGCTGGGGATAGAGGCAGTGTGTATACGAGATGAGAACTCTCCCTACTTAATATTGAGGTGTCTTCTTTTCCCCCAGCTCTAATTTAGACCTGCTTCCTTGGGGATAAAAAAAAAAAAATACAATACCTGTAAGGTAATCCAGACATTCTAGTAATTTCTTCTCTCTGGAAAAATCTAATGCGAAGGTATCAAAAGTGTCATTGAGATTAATTTCAGGAATTAGAACCTGGGAGGATGCAGTTGCCATGGAGACCCTATGATAAAAGGAAAAGTTTTCAGAAACTTAGATAACTTTCACATTCATTCCTTTAAATTCTCTCTCTCTCTCTCTCTCTCTCTCTCTTTCTCACACACACACACACACACACACACACACACACACACACACACACACACAGTAGCCAAAGGAGAATATACTTCAGTATTTTAGAAATCTGTATCAATATATTTAGTCCCTCAGAATGTTACATAATGCTTTTATCCTTTAACTTGAAACAAAAGAGTTCAAGCATTAAATTTCTCTTCTCTACCCCCCCTCCTTTTCCTTCTTTGAGAGAAAGGAATTGAATTCCACCCCCCCCTCCCACTTTACTGCTAAATAGCAAAGTTCCCTCTGGAAGCTAAAGAATATTCATATTTTATGCTGCTCTGTATTTAACAGCTTGGCACTGTCAAATGCAGCCCCAGTCAGAAGCTTATTGCTCCAGGCATTCTTTCACACATCTGTCTGAAAAACTGTTGGATTCAGTCTCCAGAAGTTCTCTACTTCAAAAGAAATTTATCAAAATGTGAAATCCATAAAGGACAAAAAAAGGATTTTTAAAAGCTCACAGATATTGTTTTATTTTAGCCAATCACTTGCCTGGCTGTAAAAAGTGAACATTTTCTGAATATTTTTTCAAAAAATAATTATTACTCAGTTCACTCCTTTCATCATGGGATTCTTTTTCATTCATTCACAGCATAAACCATGGGATATATGCATGAGCTTTCTCATAAATTCTCCATATAGATGCCCATTTTTTCCTGCACATTGAGGCTTCATTAAAAAAGATTGCAATACAAACTATTTCTATAAATCGGCCTATTTGGGTATACTCTAGAGATGTGCAGTGATCAATCATTACTGTAATGTGCCAAGTGCAAGTGCTAAGCACCAGGAATCGAGAGACAAAAATGAGACAGTCCCTGCTTTAGAGGAGACATTCCAGTCCATTTGAATAAATACACTGGAATGTTTCATTAATACACAACACTAGCTGAATCAAACATATTAGTGATTTCCTTGAGAAAAGGACCATGACACGTTGGACATTCTGCCCTTCTCAAACTCTCTTGTCCTTGTCATCTTTTATCCTTCAACAATTCAAGATATGAATTTCAATAATTTATTGTGCATGTGATGAGAATTTTAGCACTGGAATAGAATTTAAATTGCTTAGTTCAAATCAGTGATTTTACAGATGAGGAAACTGAGTGTTAAATGAGGGTTAAATGATTTGCCAAAGGTCACACAGGTAGGTAGTTAGAGAAGATCAGGAAGGAACTGAGGCAAATGGGGTTAAGGGACTTGCCCAGGGTCACACAGCTAGTAAGTGTTGGGGGCCAGATTTGAACTCAGGAAGATGAGTCTTCCTGACTAAAGACTTCTATCCACTGTGCCACCTACGTGCCCTTAGTAAATGGTAGAACAGGGATTTGAATATCAGACCAGTGTTCCTTCTACTATATCTTCCTCCTAGTAGATTATCTGACATTCTATGCTTTTATTCCCAACAGGTCACATTTTATTTTATGTATGTACGTATGCATGCATGCATGCATGTATGTGTATATGTATGTATGAATACACACATATATGTAAAATATTGGTATGTATTGAAATTCAGCAAATGGCTGCTGACCTCTAACTGCAAAAACAAAGTAGAAAATTCAAAGATTTCATGCAGATCTATAGCATAGATGAAATGTTATTGGACTTTTTGAACTACTTAGAGATTTTAAAAGGAAAAGGTTTGGTTCTATTACATTAAACATATATAACAGGAAGCAGTTTGCTGGGATAATGTAAAATTCACAGAATAACCCCCAACACACCATTTTTGTCTATCAAGGCACACACGGATGTAGCACATGGCAAGCCAGAACATTTGATTGCCCCTCCCAACCACTTCTGAAAGCAGATCAGCTTACTGGAGACCTATTTGTTCTAGTTGCTCTTAACTCATTTTCTCAGCGTCTCTTTGTCTCTGTCTCTGGAGTAGTCATGGAATAACCATAAAAATGAATGAACTCAGTTCCATGACTCTTCCTATCAAAAAAAATTACTTGTTTTCTGATAAGAGATTTGTAGGAACCTTGAGGAGAATGAAAAGGGAAGAGTTCCTAAGATAGAAAACTTACTCCTGCTTTTAACACCTACTCATTGTTTAAATGTAGGAGAGATGCCTATCTCTGGCTAGGATTTCAAATCCTCTCCTGAAGTGACCAAGCTAAGGAAATGCTGCCAAAGTCAACATTTCAGGGCATACTTTTATTTTCTAAATCCTCATTGCCTATTCCTTTCCCTTTCAGATAACTTGTCAAAATCCATCAAACCTTCAACTACTATCTAGCTTTCAAAATTATATTCTTTGTTATTTTTTCCTTTAGGTCAAGTATTTCCTAATATCTTGGTGCATCTAAAGACACATTTTTTCCTTCTGTATTTAATAGTGTTATACTAGGAAAAGGCATTGTAGCAAATTGATCCTAGAACAGTAATGGTAGGTTTTTAAGGCTTTCCAGGCAGGTAAATCTTCCCACTTCTATCTAAAATAATAGAAACTTAAAGTTGAGAAGGAGTTGAGTTTTTTACAGGGGTTCTTAAAGTGAGGTCTGTCAACCTAAAAAAATATTTTGGTACCTATTTGAATATAATTAATTTCTTTGTAATTTTATGTATTTATTTTAAGCACTTGAAAACATTCTGAGAGAAGGGGTTCATAGACTTCACCAGATTGCCAAAGTGGTCCATGATACAAAAATATTAAGATTCCCAGTTCTGATTCAATCCCAGAATTTCTCAAATCATATTCTATATCAGTGGTATCAAACTCAAATAGAAACAGATCCCTAGGAGCTACAATGTTGAATTAGAAAACCACAAATGACCATTATCTATGTTGTATTATAATTTTTAAAAATTTTGTTAAACATTTCCCAATTACATTTTAATCTGGTTAGGAGTATTGGCAGCTTTGAATCTGATACTTCTGTTTTACAGAACCCTGGGGTACCAGAAAGAAAAAAAACACAATTGTAACAATGAATAAGTACAAAAATCAAATCCATCTACTTTGCTCTTAATTTCTGCTGCAGTCAGTGTATGTTTTAAGCTTAAGTGGAGAACACTGGAGAATGGTTGACAATCATATAACGAAAGTGACATCTTACAAGTCTTAGCATCAATCACCTAAAGTTCCTGACAATAATAATAAATAGCACATAATTTGCAGATTCATTTGTCTTGGCAAGGAAGAAGTGAAAGAATAAATTTCTATTTATATTCTTAATTTATATTTTTACTATAAATATGTTTTTGTACTAATTCCCAATTTGGCTAACTCAATAAAATAAAAATCCAAAGAGACAAGAATGCAAAAGTATTAATAATCTAGTCTGAAATGAAAAAAAAATCCACAAAGCAAGCTTGAGTACTAAATCCCAAATACAGGAGAACTACAAATTTAGTGATAGTAATACACAATTTCAAGTGAAAATGTGATGATCTGTCATCATAACCCCAAATACTGGGTTAAGTAGAGAGAGAGGGAATAAAAATCACGATGAGGCATGTCACAAGATTATTAATTATTGATTATAAAATACTTATTGAAAACAAACAATTGCATCCTCCTCATTATATGGTTTGTAATAGGATTATTTTCAGGAATATCACTGATCTGAAAATACAAGATTTTAAAAAATTGCTTAATGTTATGCAGTCTGTATTTCAGTTCTTACAGTGGTGGTGAAGTTACTTCCCAGTGGGATGCCCCACACTGGGGAAGCTATATATGTGGGGAATTTGGAATCAATTTCTACCCATCTGTGACATTTACCCATTTGACCTGGTTTTGTCTTTTGGAGCTGCACAGGCTAAACTACTATTTTTCTTTCATATGACAATCACTCGATTATTTGAAAACAGTTATTTGGCTTCCCTAGGTCTTTTCTTTTCCAAACTAAATATAATCAGCTTCTTCAACCAATCATCATACAATATGGTTTTGAGTCTCCTCTGGACACATTCTGGTTTGTCAATGTCTCTATTAAAATACACTCAGAAGTGTTTAAAATACTCCAACACAGATGATAGCAGGGGAGCCTGATTTTGTTGTTCTGGACACCATGGTTCTATTATTTAGAATAAGCCATTTTGGTAATCACACTTTTAACTCATCAGTTGTTCAAACTTTGAAAGGGCCTGGCTTTAGATCAACAAAATTTGATAAACTCTTCCTTGAGGATATTAGTTATCTTTTATTTATCTTTGTATCTCTTCCTACACCATGCAGGGTGCACTGTGATTTTGGGGATGTTTAAAATATTAATTAAAATAAATTACTGAGCAGATACATATTCTCATCCAAGTTACTGATAAAAACTTTTTTATAACAAAGTGGAAAACCTTACCACATGTATGTCAAAGTGGAAAGAGGACTGGTTTTGAATAGAGAACCTGGATCTAAATCCTGGCTTCTACAGATTCTTCCTCCTTCATGACCTCAGTTTCCTTATTTGTAACATTCAGATGTTAAATTAGTTGATCTCCAAAGTTTCTTCCAGTTTTATATTTAAGACACTATGAAAAATCTAAGTATAGAGACCTGCAAAATCCATTAACTAGCACTCAGTGAGTATGGATGAAATAAGACCTATATGAATTCATCTGATTGTATTATTAGTCAACCGGTAGGTTTTTTTTTCATCTTATTCACCAGAATATTGTGTGATATTCTCTTGAATGCCTCCCCGAAATCCAAATGCATTGTGTCTATAGCATTTCTTGGTCCGTACATTTCTGCAAATGTCAGATAGCTATGAAATTATGTTTGAATTTAACTAATAAAGATCTTGGAAACAGATTGAAATAAAGCGATTTTATGTGATAGCTGTATCATCACATAATACCATCAATGGTATTCAATTTTCATTTTTATTCTGTTAGTGCCACAGACTTTTGCCAGTGGTAACTTATTTGACTGGTTCAAGAAAGCTCAATTTTTTTTATCTCCTAGAATTTGTTAAATTCCACCCCATCTCCAAGTTTAAACCATAAATTTTAATAGACTACTTTTGACTTTATTCTGAAAAATGACCATCAAAACAGAAGATACTGTAAATAACAAATTCTGTAATACGGACGAATGAGGTTCATCTGACATGTTTTATTTTTTAGGGAATCCGTGATGGTTCCTAGTGATCGGTATTTCTTTTTTTTTTTTTAGGGGAATATGGGAGTCACTACTTATTATAGTATAAGAACACAGATCATCTATTTATAATTCATTCCGCTGGGGATTTTGTTAGGGTAGTTCCCAGAAGATCACTAGTCTATAGTTTTGGGAATCTACCTCCTCCTACTGTTTTGAAAATCAAGACATTCGACCACCTCCAGTGATTCAAAATCTCCTATTCTCCACTACTAAAAATTAGATCACACCGGCAAAGTCTTTCCTTGCCTTAGAACACAACTTTTCTGGGCTTAGCCATCAGAATTCATTTAAAACAGCTAGGCAGTCACACCATCTCCTCCTTATATAGGACTGCAGAAAATTAGAAGGCTGTTATATCAGTTCAGGTGAGACATAATGAGTTCAGGTGAGACCTAGGGTAGTAACTGTTAGGAGAGAGGAGATATATAAGGGAGATGTTTATGAAGCTATAAATGACAAGATGTGGCAACTAACTGGTTATGAGAGATGAGAGTGAGGAGTCAAATAGCCCAGGATTCCCCCAGCTGAAAGGGACCTCTCTTTCCTCCAAATTGCCTCCATCAGTATACTGATTTCCTCTTTGCCTTGATCACATTCCCCGTTGTATCAGACATATCTGAGGATATGTGTTATTCCTCTCTCATTAGACCAAAATCTCCTTGAGGGAGATTATGACTTCCTCAAGCCTGACCATGACATTCTTCAC
The DNA here is from genome assembly GCA_028646515.1 of Pseudochirops corinnae. Classification (NCBI taxonomy): domain Eukaryota; kingdom Metazoa; phylum Chordata; class Mammalia; order Diprotodontia; family Pseudocheiridae; genus Pseudochirops; species Pseudochirops corinnae. The sequence goes on along the minus strand of CM053591.1, from coordinate 42,703,334 downwards.
CTCTCTATCCCTATCCACTAGCATAGGACAGGCACCTTAACGACATCTGATGAATTTAATCTGTTGAATAACTCTTTCTCTCTCTCTTATTCTTCCTTTACTTACTTTTACTCTCTTACTCCTCCCCTCTCCCCCTCTCCGTATATACTTCTCTCTCTCTCTCAAAAATGTATCTCAAAAGTGTATATGTATGTGTGTATATATGTATTCTGGGTGTTCACAGGTATGTAATATCTGCAAGTCTGAAACCTTTTTCTTGGGCTGCCAAATATGTGCCAAGTGATGAAGAGAAAGCTCTTAACTATCCATATGGAGAAACCCAAGGCAGAGATTAAATTAGAGGAGACAGAAAGATAAAGCAGAAAGAAGGAGGGTCCAGAGACATAAGGAGACAGAGAAAGGTAGATAGAAAGAAGTCCAAGGGCCAAAAGAAATGCTGAAATACAGAATCAGTAAAGAGCTTGAGGAAAAATTAAGAGACAGAGAAGGACAAACAGCAATAGAGAGATAAAAAGAGCTTTAGAAAAAGAGACAAAGACTCTTATCAGCTTTTTATAAACTCAATATTCTGGAGCAAAAAAAAAAAATCCTCCAGTATGCACACATCTGTGAAGTATGCCCTTCTAGTGGAATGAAACTGTTGTGTCTATATTTGGTTAAAAAAAAATAACAACAAAAAAAAGATGTCCCATGGAGGACAGGCCTTGATCTATACATGCAGGGGATGCTTTCACTGTCCCACAGATGTACATTTTTCTATTTGTATTCCACTCCCTCCTATTCCCCCCCACCAACTCCCAATTGCATTGAGACCTGTTCTTGAAAGACAGCTGAATTCCCTTCTTTTAGGCAAAGTAAGTTGTACACAGAATACTAAATCTTTCTTTTTCTTTTTTTTTTTTTTTTGGTGGTGGTGGTGGTGGTGGGAGTGGGAGAGATTGCTAAAAAAAAAAATGAAAGCCATAATATTCACTTCTTAGGAGTGGTTTGCAATTTATAGCTGGAAAAGTACTCAGAGATCTCAGTTTGAAATGCATGACGTAAGTGTATACTAGTCCTACTTGAGTTTACTGTGTAGGATCTTTATTGGAGTACTGTTTCCAGTTTTGAACTTTAAGTTGGATATAGTAAAATTGGAGAAGGTCCAGAGGAGAGCAATGAAAATGATTAAATATTTGGGAAAACAGGACCCCTGAGAAAAGGAATTGGGTTTATTTAAACTGGGGAAGAGCAAGCCTCAAAAATATGAAGTGAAGGATAACCAGCTCTTGTCCATATTCTCTGGAAATGGACCAAGAACAAATGTGCTTAATTAAGAGCAGGAGGGATTTGGGGTAGATATAAGGAAGAACTTCCCCCCCCTTTGGTCAATGAAGTGTCTCTTACAGATCTGTCTCTTGAGATAGCTGTGAAAAATTCTATGCTCTTATGATCCTGCTTTTAAAAATTCCAAGTTGGCAAGTTAGACAAATAGTTTTCTGGAATTAGGTGAACTCGGTCAGGCCTCCCAATTGTCAGATTTGATGATGTCTCTGAGAAAAAAAGACATGTCCCAGGGATCCTGTGAGGCTAAATCAAAGGCTCGTATCAGCCTTGATGGTGAGGTCATTGATTTACTACAAGACTTTCAGCCACCTTATAGAGTGAGGGCCTTTATTTTATAAAGAAGTGGTTAGTTAATGGAGCTTTTTTGCTTCTTTTAGGGCCAGCTGTAATCTAAACCTCTGCAACCAATAATAAAACAAATTGCATTCAATGGAGATACCAACAGCTGGTGTGTGTGTGTGTTTCCCTCTTATTTTTGGTGTTTGAATCTTTTTTTTTCTGTGAATAAGATTGGTTCTGAAGTTCAAAATAAATAACGTTTTTGTTCATCACAAGATTTTTCTAACATGGTCTTATCATATTTCTACCTAGGTGACACCAGTCCCATAAGCTGAGCACCTCATGACTATTACTGAAAGGCCTTTGACATTTCAAAGCAAACATCTATGGCCTTGAACAAAGATATTTCAATCCTCTCTTCTCCCCAGTTTGCAGCATGTGAGTCTAAACAAAAGGCAACGAAAAGGCATCAAGAACCCACTGACTGCCCTGAGAGAGAATCGCCACCTGTATGCACAGCCAGGAAGTTTCCCAGGTGCCTAGCCATCATTCACCTTTCCGTGATATTTTTAGCTGTCTGTAAGAATCGGGCATGATCATTCTCCTTCAGGGACTGTTCGGCTTGGGAGATGAGTGATGTAGAGCGTTCAATGCACTGTTTGCAGTTTGCAATCTGCTGGGCCAGTTTTCGAAGTCTCACCACCTTGAATGGACAGAGGAAGAGAGACAGAAAATTAAAATCACAACTGCGTGCTACACCTGGCTACACACCCTTTTTATTTTCCTGAAAAGAGCTCTGCTAATCTGTTGGGTAAAGGAAACTCTTACTTTTGAATCACTTCCCTGATATTAAAGAAAGAGGTGGCCCATTTGCAAATAAGAAAGGGTGTCAGACTGCTTTAGCTTTCAATCAAGTCATTTGGTAACCTCTGGACACTCACTTATAAGAAGTCTCTACCTATGTTTTCTCAGCTGAACTATGAAGATAACACATCTTTGGTAAGTGTGACTTTAAGGTTAAACGGGAAAACAAATTCAAAAAGCTCTTTGAGATCCTAAAGTGAAAGTTGCTAGGAAAGCATTAAGTATTATTATTACTTCTCAAATATGTAAAGTCCATGAGTTAATTAACAAAATGAGAGTGTTTCTTTCCACTGATTAATTTTTTTCCAGGCTGAGAACATTAGGGAGAGCCAAAACAAGCACAGCTGGTCCATTTCCCCTCACCCAAGACGTCATTTCCTGGCACTTTGTGCTTTCATGATAACTAAGGACTATTTTGATAAGCATTTCCCTGCAATGATGAAAATGCACATTTGTTTCACAACCTTAGTGCCATATTCCTACCTTTTATTCCTTGGAAATGACCCCAGAATATTCTTGGCAAAAACCATTGCTACAATCCAAGATAAAACCAAGGAAACACACTTGACTTTAACCTTTGGTGTTTAAGCTATCCAGGGAGGTGATTTTTTTTTTTCCTGACTAAAACCTGAATTAAAAATAGACAATTAATTGGCACTGACATATGCTTAGGACCTGGATCTACATACTAGAGGTCTCGGCAGGTCTAGAGATAATATTGCAATGGAAAATAGGGCAAGGTGAAAGAATATGGAGGAGGCTACTTAATCTGTCTTCCAGAAAAAAAACTGGCTCAGCCTTCCTCCAAAATTCCTTTAACCTCTACAAATTCTTCCTTACTCCATGTCATCTTTCTCACCCTCACCTAATTTCTAACAGAAGAAAAATAGAGTAGGAAAACTGTAACTTTAAATCTTGGAGGAACATCAAGACCTGGTTACATATTATAGCAAATAAAGAAATGAATGCTCAGTTGATAAGAAGAAACAACATTTTGGTCTAGAGATAAAAAAAAAAAATTTTTTTAATGAGGATCCTGCTAATGTATTAATAGATTTTTCTATCTAGGAATAGGATGAGTGCTGAGCACAAGGGTGGGCATAATATAGATGCTCAAAAATGCTTATTAAATTGACTTGAGTTTAGCTTCTACCACTCCCTAGAGCTCGGGAGGAGGGCCATCTTGGGTATCCCAATATCCATTATTCTATACACATTTTTTTTATCCTTGTAAGATAGGCTGCCATTTTATTCAACCAATGAACTGGGTAAATTGATAGATAAATTTGTGATAGTAATAAAGAATAATATTTCCTTACACCATGTGAAGGATGCTCAGAAATCTATTAAAAGGCATCAGTTGATGAGATATATGATTCACCATAACTTTTCCAGGAAAAACTGGCAAAAACTTGTAAGGCCACGATTCACCAAGGTAATTTTGTGTCAATACCTCTTTCTTCTTACAAACAATAATGACTTTCATTAATGACATTGGGCAGACTGTGAATAAGACATGCACACACTCCATATTGGCCTTCCTTAAAAACACATGACTATATATCTTTCATCACGTCAGTCAGTGAGAGTTATAATGCCTCAGGGAGAAGAGAGACCCAAATCTTGGGCAAGTCGAAGCGAGCAAAATTTAGAGACTCTTCTTGAAATATCATAGGATTGCTCTTCAGAGAGCAATTGGGGGACACAATCTTAAAATGAAGAGGCAGAATGTCAGAATAATGTACTGTATGCTGTCCTCAAGGGTATGATTTTTCCTAGTCAGATCATGAACATTTTGCAAATAGCTCTCTTTCATTAGACAACCAAAAAGTTTATATATATAGCACATATACATACTATGCATACACACACATACACAAAGTATATGCTTACGTGCACACACATGCATATTTACATATACACAACACATATCCATGTGTAACTACTTTGCTATAAGAAAAATTTCATTTTATAACCTTAGGAAACAAAATAAAATCCTTAATATGTGTCTATATTTCATGAACTATTACTCACTTTTTCTTCAGGAAGTGCCTCCTTCATGACCTCTTAAAATTTCTCTTATGACTATCACAGAAATATTTTATCTACTATGGTCAATCTCTACTATGAAATCAAGCACATTTCATGCAATCTGTATTTGCTAGCTTAATAAGATAGTATAATATACTTTATATTTATTTTTAAAACCTATCCCAACTCTCATATCTCATACCATCTTCAAACACCATCAAACCCTCCCAAGCAAATATTTCAGTGGGTGATGTGGTATATGGAAATCGTATTTCTCTAAAGTTTTGGATAAGCCCAAACAGCCAAACAGACATTTTTACTCAGATTTTCAACCTATACTTTCTCAACTGAAGAATTTTGAAGACTCAGAACATACCAAAATGAGTTAAGGCAAAGGACCATTAGTTGAGTTCTTACTCATTTAGCCTGATAATCAGAATCTAGATTTCACCATCAACTTCTGATTTAGCTTTGTGCATGCTGACATAAATGAATTAAACTGGTTTCCACGGAATATATGACGTCTCCTCTCAGTTTCTCCTTGTCATCAATGACATTTACTCTAGGAATGCATATTAGATTAGATCTCAGTATTTGCAAAGAGAGTTTAATCACATTGCCTCCTACTTATCTGACATCTTTTGAATGGGGCTCTCAAAGGCTGTGGTTTGTAATACAGCAGCCTTGCTAGTAGTTATTAGAGCTGAGCCTAGTTAAAACTGTTGTAAATAAAATTTAATTTCACATCTTTAATTCCATGCAACAAACTATGTGCCAGAAACTGCTAGCCACTGAGGATTCAAAAGCATGTGAAAGTCCCTGATCTCAAGGATCTTTTTTTTTTTTTTTTTGCTTTTTGGAGGGGGGAGGGTAATTGGGTATAAGTGACTTGCCCGAGGTCACATAGCTAGCAAGTGTTAAGTGTCTGAGGCCACATTCGAACTCAGATCCTCCTGACTCCAGGGCTGGTACTCTATTCACTGTGCCACCTGGCAGCCCTTGAGCTCAAGGATCTTATATTCCATCATGGAGGTCCCAAACCAAGAAAGTGAAGAGAAAGTATATTCCAGAAATAAGGGCCACTCACATAAAAGGCACTGAATATCATATACTTCTTCCACTGGTTGGCTTATCTCCATGCTCACTCCAACTTGTGTATCCCTTCTACATGCTCTATCCTGTCTCCTGCCCCAATACCTTCACATTGTGCCCCTTTGAGAAGCAACTGGGACAATATCCCACACACGAACTTGTTACAAAAGGATGAAACAATGTAGGTTTATGTACAGCATAGCAAATTGCCAGTTAGTGATGCTATAATTCTGAGGTCTTGTCCAGACAAGATTTCCTTGGTTTCTGATCATTCCAATTAATATTAACAATTTGTTCTTTCTCCAGCTCCTTTAACTAGTCATCCTTTTGACTATCCTAATTTGGTAGGAAATTGGACCATGGACCATGGACTAGGCTTGAGCTATCTCTATATTGGGATTAACTTCCACTTCTGGATATTTTATGAGATCATCTGCTCCTTTAGTACTCAATGGTGCCAGGCAGTCAAGGGTCATTTAACCTTTGCCAGGCCTCTCACAGATGAATGGAACATCACAGCTAAAAGGGACTTAAAAGATCATCTAGTTCAATTCTTTAGTTTACAAATCAGGTCATAGAAATTTTAAGAAATTCCTAACACCATAACTGCTAACAATCTCATAGGAGCACTCCACTCAAGTATCTTTAATTGGTACTCAATGCCATCCATAGCTTGTCTTTACTATGCTCCCTTCTTTCCTTCCTTTTTAAATTCCCTTATATATATTGTGTCTTATCTAAACTCTTTGGCTCTCACAAGTTAACAATTAAACAGGAGAAGTAAATTAATCCTTATGAATGGGAGAAACCTATAGAAAAGACTTCAGGACTTTCCATTCTTTTCCAGGTAATAAATTTGGCGACCTTATAGAAACAATGTTTTGGCTTTTTTTCAGGACATTCTTCATACTACATTCAACACAGACATTTATATTTTTAGAACATATGAACAAAACAATGGAAACTTCTTTTTTCTCAAAATAATAAATAAAATGGTAGGAATTTCAGTCCAGTAAGGAAAAGACTCTGACTTCATGGTAGACCAGTGGAGGAGCTGGTCTGGAGCTCCCTTCAATTCAGCCAGTCAAGGGGGACCTTCTTACATTGCTTACGCATAGGATATGACATGTTACTTATTATTTTCAGCAACATGTAGAGGGTTATAGTGTTTTAGACAGTTTGAAAAATTTAAGGCACTAAGGAGCTGACATTTGGTACATGGATGATGGAAGAAAATTAAATTTTGGCAATGATTCACTATTGAAGTTCAAAGTTATTACGGAGATGACATTTTGGAAGCATCATTGTTGTGTTTGCATTAAAGTGACGTACCAGATCTGACAATTTGTGTACAGAAAAAGTAGCTTCTAAAGAAGTCAGCCATTGGCCATAGAGTGATTTCCAGTTGGTGATAGTATCTTGACAATTTCATGAATTATTTAAGCTACTAGTAACTTTTTAGATCATTCTTCCTGCTACATTTAACCTTGTAGACATATATTTAGGTCATATAGATAAGGCAATAAGAAACAAAGGACAAAACTAAAGAATTCTTTTAGATAAAACAGAAATGTTGGAAATAATTACTTTCTGAGCTGTGATCTCCTTCTATTCCTTATAATGTATAACGAAAGGCAGTAAATACTCAAAAAGTATTTGGTGAGTTAAATTTATTTAATTTAGAATATTTTGACAATTCAGGGCATCTGTCATCTAATCAATGTAGATACTCCTTACTCTAACTTAGACCATGATCTGTCTATTCCCTCTAATTTTGTCAATAAGCATTTATTAAGCACTTGTCCTTCGCCAGTTTTGTGAAAATCTTTTCCGTGGTACTTCAGAATAATGGTGTATAAGAGAGAAGGGTGTTTTAAAAAATACTGTGATCAAAACTTTTACAAATTTCTTGGTTAACTGCTTTGACCTCAAAACTGTACATTTTAATGAAATGTATTTGTTGGTTTTCAGTATTAAGTCACTTTGGTAAGACATCATAGAGAAATTATCTAATTTTTTATAAAAAGAAACATAAAACTTATAAATATTTTGAAGTAATGATAAAAAGAAAAGAGTGAAAACTTTGAGTTTCATCAGAAGATTCAAAGTTGAATTTGGGACAATATACAATGGCTAGAGTTAGCATTATAATTTAGGATAACTGATTTTGTGAATAGCTTCTATAATGAAACTTTTGGGAGTTGGGTGGTGCAGAGGATGGGCAAAGGTAAGTCACTTTAACTCTCAATATGTCCAGAGGAAATATTCAACAAGAGAAATCTTACCTTCCCTTCTTTGATTTTGGTTCCAATAATTTGGCGTCTCTGTTGGATGATTTCAATGAGTAGGTCACATTCCTCCATTAGTTTGGTTTCTTGTCGTGATGCGTTGACCTAGAGAATGAGTCACAACGGTCAGTGCATATCTGGCCTTGATTTTCAGTCAATGCTTACTTTGGATCTGTGCAATATGTTTCTGGTGGCAGAACATGAATTTGAAAAACTTTTTTAAACTTTAGCTTTCCTTCTTATAGGTTCTTTCTTTTGGCTTTGCGCTTCTGAAATTGGAAACTAATAGAAGTAAGGAGCTAATCTGAAGATTTCATTGTGGTTAGACTAGTGTGAATATCCTTTCAAATTTCCTCACATCATTCCAAAGGAATGTTTTTTAATTCCAAAGTTTAGCCTCACAAATAAGAATTTAAGTTAGAGGTTTAGAGGCAATGTTACATTATCATAAATGTCATTAACACCTCCTTTATATACAAACTTTAATTAGTCTTTCTGCCTCTCAGAGGCAACCTAGTGTTATGGATAAAGAGCTGGCCTTGAAGGCAGGAAGACCTAGGAGTTCAAGTCCCGTCTTTAACACGTGTTGGTTATGTTGCCCTCTGTAAGTCACTTTAACTCTCAATATTCTAGGCAGTTCTCTAAGACTCTTAAGTTGCAGAGAGAGCACCTCCCCACCTACTGTCTTTGACCAAAGGAGCTTCCTCACCAGGAAGATCACTCTAACAGTAAAATAATAGATCCCTAACCCTGTATTGCAAATAGATCTTGTGATAGCTGAATTTTAAATCTGCTAAGCACGTAATTTAAAAAAACAGGACTTGGCACATTTTCAGCTGCACAAAGTTCTAGATAGAAATCACATTATTTTTGTAAAAATACCGAGGGGGTGTCTGTTAAAGCTTTGGTTTATACTTTAAAAGTTTATTTTAACGAATCTTGTTTTTATTGATATCTTTTGTTCTGATATCATATTGATTTCTGAATATATCTTCCCTTCTCCCATCCAATGAACTTACAACAGAGATTTTAAAAGAAAGAGGACAAGAAAGCAGTTTGGGAAACCTCAATAATATTAACCATGATAGTTGGCAATTATATTATACTGTAACCATACAGTTATTTGTCTTATTCCACAATCACAGTTCCCTACTGGAGGACGCTGGGGACATAAGAAGGTATACTTTCTCAAGTCTCCTTTCTTTACACTTTATTTTGAAGGCTTTCAGCTTTCTTTAGCTTTTTTATCTAAGAGAACACATGTGAACTTTATAATCAGGTGACTATTAGTCACCAGATTGGGAGAAACACTTAGAACATACTGTTTTCTTTCATGAAAGGATAGTTTTGATATTTTTGTTCACAGATAACAAGACAGAAAACACAGCTGTGAGAGATGGAGATAACAGTTCTAAATCACACTATTTTTGGCTCAAATCCTGGATGAGCTTTCTTCCATTGGCACTGACCTCAAAACAACGAAGAATTATTGTAACCTTGGCAATTCTGGTGCATCTCTGGGAGAGCACATAGCCCACCAATCAAGTTTTGGTTTAGGTTACTGCATTTAAGTTAGAATGATTTTGTTTTCTAAAAACTAAGTAAAACTAGACAGGGGGAAGAACTTGAGAATGTTTCAAATGATGTTAAATTAAACTCTAGAATCTCTAAAATACCTTCAACTTCATTCCTGTCATCAGCGAACAGGACTGATAGGGAGTAGGAAGGGAGGTTGCCCTGAAGAGAGGACTTGGAAATACATCATTGTCACTGAGAAGCTGTCTCCAGATGATCTACACTCAGTAAATCGCAGGGCACTTTGGCTTACAGCAAAACATGAATGAAGGAGGCCATTCAATGGAACCTTGGGAACTTGTGTAGCATTTTGGGGTCAGCTTCTCTTAGCGTTACTTCCACTTTTCAATAATTCATTTCTTTTTTTTTTTCTTTTTTTTTTTTT
>CM053591.1:42676904-42692994 GCA_028646515.1 Pseudochirops corinnae | reverse complement strand
TTCCTGTTATGTCAGCAACAGGGGACAGAGTTCACACCCTCTGCCTCTTAGCCACAAAGGTTTGATTAGTTACTAAGGGCTAAGTACTTGCTTACTTGACATAACAAAAAGGGGTCTTCAAATTTAAATTAATTACCATTACACTTTCCTAAGGGCAGAACCCTCAACCTACATCTCTTGATTTCAGTTACCAATTGAGGAGAGTGGCAAAAGGGGGATGAAGTTGTTTTTGGGGACTGATTCTTTGGAACATTTGGGAAAGATGAAATGAATTGTTCTGTTAGTGTAGAATACTAACTCAAAACTGTGTTTTATAATATTGTGACATTTTCCTTAGTCATATGTCCTTTGTTACTTTAAAATGCCTTGTGTCTTGTGTTAAGAGACATGGCCAAAACTCTGATGGCGCTCTATTGGTTTGGATGTCTATAAAGCAGATCAATGCTTGAATATGGATTGATGATAATAAAAATAGTTCCTGGAAGAGGACTTCTGTCTAAAACACAGAAGGGTAGCAAGGTAGCACAGTGGATGGAGCACCAGTCCTGGAGTCAGGAGGACCTGAGTTCAAATCCAACCTCAGACATTTGACACGTACTAGCTGTGTGACCCTGGGCAAGTCACTTAATTTTGATTACCTCCCCAAATAAAACACAGAATATTAGGACTTGTTCCTAAAATATAGAGTATAATATTAATATTTTATCTTCAGTATTATGTAAGGATCAAGCTTCCAGGAGAGAACAATGAGGATGGGATCTAAGACACAATTAGAAGGACTGGTAAGAATCAGGTTGATTTCTTTTTCTGATTCTGGAGCAAAGGATAAGAGATTGGACTCAAATGTTGAGTCTATATGAGAAGCTGTTTATATTCTCATCACATCAGGACATTTCTAGCACATGACAGTTGTATATACCTGATCCTGGAGCCCAGGTATTTTTCATCATATGGGTATCTTGCATTAAGAAAGTGGGCCAAAATAATGTTAAAGACAGTAAAGTGTCTTTATCTATGTCTTTGTCACAGAGTAGTTAATTCCATAGTTTAAATATTTGTACCTATATTTTTAGCATCCTATTTGAAAATCTAGCCACCCAAACCTAAGGAAGCAAGAGTGTTTCTGTGTTCATTCAGTAGGAACCTAATCACAGGCCCTTTCATGGAATCATAGTCATGAAATCTTGGAATGTTCATGCTGTAAGGAACCTTAAAGATTATATAGTCCTACTCTTTGTTTTACAGATGGGGACATTAAGTCTTAGATAAATTGGGTTGCCTAAAACCACACAACACTCCTCAGGTTTCATTGTAAACAATGCATGCATTCAATATGAAGCAAAAAATAAAAATAAAAACATTTGAGTCCAACAACATAGCATGGTTAAGAATCTTTGTCTTATGTACCAAAAGTTATTTTTGCAAACACCATCCTGATACTCCTCCCATCCCCCCATTTTCAAAAGTTGAATTGAGCACAAAAGGCTCCTTGTTTTTTGATGAAAAAGGGCAGTGAACATTTTGTTTAACCAATAAAAAAGGCAATATACTTTGCTCAACCTGCAATAAACATGATTGGACTAAAAATTCTTAATTTCTAAAAATAAATCAACACACACCCCCTTTCAAAGGTTTATTCTCATTGATATTTAGAACTCAGCCTCTAAAAATAATCAAGCTGAACATAAAACCATCTCTATTCAATGATTTCTCTACCAACAAAATTCCATAGCATTAACTCACTAATAAAGGAACATTTGTATTGCATTATTAGAGCAGGAATCTTACATGATACAAACTCAAGTAAGTTTTCAAAAAAGTTTTACTGATGTCTTTTATTTTTACATTACAAAGATTTCTAGATTATTCCTGCTTTGTGTGAGGTCTCTTATAACAGAATAAAACAATGAAGTAAAACTAACAATACAGTAACCTTAGGGGCATGTGACATTATACATCTGTAGCTCCATCCCCCCTTACCTCTCTATTTAAGAAAAAATTAACTAATACATGTTTATTTTTTCCTCCCTTCCAGCTCCCATCACATTGAATAAAAAAGAGAAAGGAAAAACCAAATTCCTATTAAACTAATAAATAAAACTAAGAACTGGTTTTATAAAAAAACAAAAACAAAAACAATCCAATAAAATAGATAAACATTTGGTTAATTTGATTTAAAAAAAAGAAAGAAGAAAACTAAATTACCAGTATCAAAAATGAACATGGTAAATTTGCCATGCATGAAGAGGAAATTAAACCAATAATCAGGAGCTTTTTTCCCCAATTGTATGTCAATGTATTTGACAATTTTAGTGAAATGGATGAATTTTTACAAAAATATAAGTTACCCAGATTAGCATGAGAGGGAATAAAATGCTTAAATAATCCCATTAAAAAAAAAAAAGTAATTGAACAAGTCATCAATGAACTCCCTCGGAAAAAATCTCCAGGGCCAGATGGATTTACAAGTGAATTTTATCAAACATTTAAAAAACAACTAATTTCAATACTGTATAGACTATTTGAAAATAGGTGAAGAAAAAGTCCTACCAAATTCTTTTTATGATACAAATATAGTACTGGTACCTAAACCAGGAAGGGCCAAAACAGAGAAAGAAAATTATAGACCAATTTCCCTAATGCATATAGATACAAAAATTTTAGATAAAATATTAGCAAAAAGATTACAGCAACTTATCACAATGATAATATACTACATCCAGGCAGGATTTATACCAGGAAAGCAAGGCTGGTTCAATATTAGGAAGACTATCAGCATGATTGACCATATCAACAATAAAACTAACAGAAATCATATGATCATCCCACTAGATGCATAAAAAGCTTTTGACAATATCCATTCCTATTAAAAACACTAGAGAGCATAGGAATAAACAGAGTCTTCCTTAAAACAATAAGTAGCATCTACTTTAAACCATCAGCAAACATTATATGTAACAGGGATAAGCTAGAAGTATTTCCAATAAGATTGAGAATGAAACAAGATGTCCATTATCACCAATGTTTTCAGTATGGTACCAGAAATGTTAGCTTTAGCAATAGGAGAAGAAAAAGAAATGGAAGGAATTAGAATAGGCAAATATAACGCCATACACCAGCAGATTCCCAAAAGAATGCTACTGTGAACAGCTTTTAAGGTTTGGATTACACAGTATAGTGAACACTCCATTTATTCTATTACAAATCAAGGCAAACATTCACAATATATCACCATATAATATTCACAATATTACATCTTATCACAGAAAATCACAATATGGTGTTCATAACAGCTTAACATTAGAATGGCCACACAGTTTTCACTATAGTGGCCACAATATTTAGAACAAGGAACAAAAGAATAATCATCTGATTTCCCCAAGGGGGAAACCCTCCTTACTTAATCATTCAGTCAATTCACAATACAATAATCAATCTTCCACTCTTGGGGCAAATCAATACTTAATCATTCAATCAATTCACAATACAATAATCAAACTTCTACTCATGGGGCAACCATTAACTTAATCAGTCACTAATCTAGATTCACAATTACTAAATAAAATTAATCACAAATAAGTCATCAGAAAACCACACAAACCCTCCACCCCTCAGTGTCCAGCACACCTCAATTTCATCCAAGGGGAGGCCTTTTTCTTCATCTTGACTTTGGGTGGTCTCTCTGATTCCCTGGATCCCCTTCCATGGTCCCAGCTCCCTCCTGAATCCACCAGTCACCTGGATTCAGAAGCAGACAGCTCCCAGGTCCTGGTCCAGTCCTCAGGGCAGTCCCTGGCACACACTGAAGTTCACAGGGTCCAGCACGTCTCAAACCCTTCACCACTTCTCTTGCCTGGAACTCAAGGATCAGCCAAGCCAAAAACAAACAAAGTCTTATCCCAGTCATGCTTCTTCAGTCCTCCAGCAGTTCAGCTGGCCCTAGGACCCAGAAGGAATATTGGCCTTCCAGGCAAGCCCTCTCAGCCTTCCAGGTGATCTTCACCAGATTCTGGTCTCAGGAAAACCCCAAGTCAGTTCTCAGCTTCCAGATGCTGGGAGAGAAACTCTCTCTCTCCCTCTCTCCCTCTTTCTCTCTTTCTTCCTCTTTCTCCCTTTCTCCTCTTTCTCCCTCTCTCCTCTTTCTCCCTCTCTCCCTCTCTCTCTCTCTCTCTCTCTGTCTCTCTCTCTCTCTGTCTCTCTCTCTCTGTCTCTCTCTCTCTCTCTCTCTCTCTGTCTCTCTGTCTCTTTCTCTCAGCAGGCTTCAGTCTCCACAATTCTTGCTTCACCAGGAACAACATTCCAATTCTGTCTCTCTTTCTCTGGAATTCTTCTTTATAGACACACACTGGCCTCCTGTTTCAGCCAATCCCCTTCTGCCACATCCTCAGGGGAGTTCATACCCTCTCAACAGGGGACAGGGTTCACACCTTCCACACAGAGCTCACACCTTCCATAGTTAGCCCTAAGTTACTAAGTGCTAAGTATCTGCTAAACTGATTGCTGTTACAGTGAAGAAGAACCAAAGCTATCACTCTTTGCAGATGATATGATATACTTAGAGAATCCTAGAGAATCAAATACAAATTATTTGAAATAATTTTAGCAAAGCGACAGGATATAAAATAAGCCCACATAAATCATCAGCATATATTACTATAACTAACAAAGCCCAACAGGAAGAGATAGAATGAGAAATTCTGTTTAAAGTTACTCTAGACATCATAAAATATTTAGGAGTCTACTTACCAAAACAAACCCAGGAACTGTATGAAAACAATTACAAAACACTTTTCACACAAATAAAGTCAGATCTAAATAATTGGAAAAACATCATGGGTAGGCTGAGCTAATTCTGCCTAAATTAATTTACTTATTCAGTGCAATACCAGTCAAACTGCCAAAAAAATTTTATAGAGCTAGAAAAAACAATAACAAACTTCATCTGGAAGAACAAAAGGTCCAGAATATCAAGGGAATTAATTAAAATAAATGCTAGGGAAGGTAACCTAGCCATACCAGATCTTAAATTGTATTATAAAGCAACAATCATCAAAACTACTGGATACTGGTGTATCAGCAAGCACCTTAGCATACCCAGAATGGCTGCTAGCACAGCTTCTTAGATCTGCTTTTCTAAAGGAAAGCAACTCAAAATGGTGTGTTAACAATCTTATTTTAATCAATCAAATATATATCATTTATCTAGTTCAGAGGAAAAAGTCAGCACCCTGAACTTCAGAGAATGCAAACAGAAGTTACAAACACAAGTTATAAACATAGGTTACAAGCAAATAAAGAAACAGATTATCAGATGGCTTCCAGCATCTGACCATTACATCCATACCTATTCAATTACCAGAGAGGGAAGCACCAACATCTGGGTTTTTCAAAGCCGGGGGGCTCAATGTCTTCCCAGAGTCTCATCTGGCCAAATCACACAACTCTTCTCAAATTAAGCCTCAAAGCAAAACCTCACATCAGGGCACATATATAGCCTTCTTCTGGCTCGGAGAATGACACAGCCCTTTTGACTGACTGCCCAATCACAAAGCTGCAAGGCCCTGGCATTCCCGATAAACAAACCTGGTGCCACAGGCTCCACATGACCACATTCAGCCTATTAGGGGTCAGAGTATGCTTTCAAATAGGGGAAGGTTCTCAGAGTCACATAGCCACTTTAGGGGCAAGGAAGATCTTCAGATTCTCATAACAACTGGCTAAGAAATAGAGTGGTGGATCAGTGGAATAGGTTAGGTACAT
This sequence comes from Pseudochirops corinnae, assembly GCA_028646515.1. Taxonomy (NCBI): domain Eukaryota; kingdom Metazoa; phylum Chordata; class Mammalia; order Diprotodontia; family Pseudocheiridae; genus Pseudochirops; species Pseudochirops corinnae. Next base: position 42,687,234 of record CM053591.1, on the reverse strand, counting down.
AAGACAGAGTACTCAATGATTATAGTAATCTACTGGTTAATAAACCCAAAGACTCCAGCTTCTGGGGTAAGAACTCACTATCTGACAAAAACTGCAGGGAAAACTGGAAAATAATATGGCAGAAACTAGTCATAGACCAACATCATACACTCTATACCAAAACAAAGTAAAAATGGGTACGCAATTGAGATAAAAAGGCTGACATTATAAGTAAACTTGGTGAATTTGTGTGTCAGATTTATGGAGAACAGAAGAACTTATGACCAAACAGGAATTAGAGAACAGTATGAAATGCAAAATGGGTGATTTTGATTACATTAAGTTGAAAAGTTTTTGCACAAACAAAGCCAATACAACCAATTAGGACAGAGACAGAAAACTGGGAAAGAATTTTTATAACCAGTGTCTCTGATAAAGGCCTCATTTCTAAAATATATAGAGAACTTAGTCAAATTCATAAGAATACAAGTCATTCCCCAATTGACAAATGGTCAAAGGATATGAACAAGCAGTCATCAGATGAAGAAATTAAAACTATCTATAGTCATGTAAAAAAATGTTCCAAATCACTATTGATTAGAGAAATGCAAATCCAAACAACTCTGAGGTATCACATCACACCTATCAGATTGGCTAAAATGACAAAACAAGAAAATGATTTATGCTGGAGAAGATGTGAAAAAATTGGAACATTAATGCATTGTTGGTGGAGTTGTGAACTGGTTTAGCCATTTTGGAGAACAATTTGGAATTATGCCCAAAGGGCTATAAAACTGTGCGTACCCTTTGACCCAGCAATATCACTTCTAGGTCTATTTTCCAAAGAGATCATAAAAACAGGAAAAGGACCCACATATGCAAAAATATTTATAGCAATTCTTTTTGTGGTAACCAAGAATTGGAAATTGAGGGAATACCCATCAACTGGGAAATGGCTGAACAAGTTGTGGCATATGAATGTAATGGAATACTATTGTACTATAAGAAATGATGAGCAGGTAGACTTCAGAAAAACCTGGAAAGATTTATATGAACTGATGCTGAGTGGAGTGAGCAGAACCAGGAGAACATTGTACAAAGTAACAACCACACTATGCAATGACTGACTTTCATAGACTTAGCTCTTGTCAGCAGTGCAAGGATTTAAGATAACTCCCAAAGACTCATGATGGAAAATGCTGTCCACATCCAGAGCAAGAACTTTGAAGTCTGAATGCAGATGAAAGCATATTGTTTGGTTATTTTATTTTGTTTCTTCTTTCTTGTGGTTCCTACCGTTAGTTCTTATTCTTCTTTACATCATGACAAATGTGAAAAGATGTTTAATATGAATGGATAAGTAGAGCCTATTTCATATTGCATGCCATCTGGGGAGGGGGGAGGGAGAAACGGGGAGAAAATTTGAAATTCAAAATCTTTTAGAAGTGAATGTTGAAAACTAATAATAAATAAATAAAATTTTTTAAAAGAATAATTGTGTAAAGTATAATCCAGATGAAATAATTCAGCTGATATTGCTAATCTAGATATTTCTCATAAACAAGGGAGCATATCATAATTTCAGAATAATACTAGAAAAAATGTTATTTACTAGTTAAGAAATGCCCTCCCAAGTGGCAGTTTTGTGGAGGAAAACTATTTTTTTCTCCTTGACCCCACAAGACAGGACTGGAAGGAAGGACTAGATGTTTCTGAGAGGAAAATTGAACCTCAGTGATGGAAAAGTAAAGATTTTCAGAAGTGGAATGGTGGAATACTTTGGGAAGTAGCAAATTCAGTTTTATTGGAAGTGTTCTAGTGGAGCCTGGATGATGGCTTGTTTGGGATATTTTAGTGTAGAGGGTATCCTGTTTGGATACTGGTTGGACTACTTTTTAGCTTCCTTCCAACTCTGTGGTTCTGCATAACATTGCTTAAATTTTTTTAAATCGCTTTTAAAAAAATCACTTACATTCCAAAGAGTCAAAAAATTCAAAAGCTAGGATGAATCTTGGGGATTATTTGGTTTAAATCTCCCATTTTAAGTAGCTCAGAGAGGAGGTAAAATGTGACACAGTCATACAGCTAGTAATGGCAGAAATGGGACCGAAAACTTGTATATTCTGAATCTTAGCCTGTGATCCTTTATTCTCATTTCCCTTGGTGTTCTTCAAATATTCAGGGCAAGCCACACTTGCTTCTCTCCACCATTTGCTCGAAGTCCTATCTCCTTCAGCACGGGGATCAGTTAGCATAGAGAGAAGAGAAGAGGGCCCAAGAGAGATTCTAGAAGAATACCAGCATGTAGAGGAGAAGGACAAAAAGAATTCCTCTACTTTCCTTTGAGTAATTCACAAACCACAAGTATGCAAATTTGGCATGCATAATTTGTGTATTTTGTCCATATCTCCCTCCTGTTCATGGGTAGAAGTTAAAGCTACATTCCTTTTGTGAATAGTGAATCCCTATGTTTCTTTACTCCCTTAATTTCTGTCTAAAGTAAAAATAAGTAGTATGAAATCAATATTTCAGTCATAAGTAGAGTAGATGCTCAGTAGTGCTTGCTAAACTTAATTAAATTTGACATCTTTAAGAAGATGAAAATTGAATCATTATCGATACCCAAATGGAAGAATGGAGAGGATTTCAATAGGCAGAATTTGGGCGGGGGAGGCATTTTAAACACAGAATAGAAAAAAACAACAACCAAGTGCACAAAGGTGAGAAGATTTGGGAAGTCATGAGGGAAAAAGAGTTGAGGAGAAATACAGTATGTTCAATTTCAAGTATTTGAGTGAATCAATTTCAAGCAAAGTATATTGAATTTGAGATCAGGGCAAGATATCCAGATCCCAATACTCAGCAGGTAGGTATTTGAAAATGCAGGTCTCACACTCAGGGCAGAGGTATACTGTTTGTCCTTTGTTTTTCAAGTGGACCAATGACATCATGTTGTGATATCTTGACTTGGAGTGAATTGAATTTAAGTGAGGCAGAATCAGCCTCAAGGCAGAAACAAGTGCCTTGAGTCTTAAGTACAGACATCAAGAGGTTGAAGGAAAAAACCGGTGGCTTAAGAGAGATTTTCAGCCTTCTCTCCAATGTTTGCCTTTCTTTCCAACCCTTCCCCACACATATAGTAACGTAAAACTCCATATCTCCTAGATTCACCAATTGCCCGCTTCTGACATGATGAAAGTGAATGAATGATTGCGAAAACATTTATTAATGGCTCACTGTTTGCCAAACACTATACTAAGAGCTTGAGATTAAGGATGATGATGGAAATAATAGCTAATGTGTGTGTAATACTGTAAAGTTTATAAAACAATTTACATATATTATCTCTTTTGGTCTTTGGTTTACCCTCTGAGGTAGCTGTTGTTTTTGTCATTTTAAGATATAGAAACTGAAGGTAAGGTCAAATGATTTGCCCAGGGTCACAGCTAGTGTCTGAAGCAGCATTCAGACCAAGGGCCTCCTTATTTCAAGTCTAGTGTTTTATCTACTACACTTCCTAGCTTCTTCAAATATAAGTACAAATAAAGAAAAGAAGAGTTCTTGCCCTTAAGGAGCTTACATTCTAAAAAGACACACAAGCACGCACACACACGCATGCGTGCGCACACACACACTTCAACACATATAGTAGAATAATGTGCCAAGAAAGATATTTTGGTTTGGGTAGGGAGTTCTACATTACTATTTGTGTGGGGAAGGGTCGGAAAGAAAGGCAAACATTGGAGAGAAGATTGAAAATCTCTCTTAACCCACTGGTTTCTTCCTTCAACCTCTTGATGTCTGTATTTATGACTCAAGGCACCTGTTCCTGCCTTAAGGCTGACTCTGCCTCACTTCAATTCACTCCAATTTAAGACATCACAACATGATGTCATTAGTCTACTCTGATACAGATCTCATGACAATGACTACTGTGGGGAGGGTTCTGCTATGGGGGGATGGGGAAGTTCTTAGTACTTAGATCAGTCCGTCACCAAGTATTTATTAAGTTCATACTAAATGCTAGGGAACCTATAGGGTGCTTGGGGAGGACTAGCACCTCAGCACCTTTTTAGGACTGCTCCTCCACCTTTGGCATCTACCTTTCACCTAACTCTCACCTGTATCTCTGAGAAGCTGTAGCGTGCCCAACAACCACACCCCAGTAAAACCAATTGGCAGACAGGTTGAGGTTAAATAACAAGTCTAAGGCCTGTTAGTGAGTTAGAGGGACATCTACCCGAAGCATGTGAAGGCTTCCCCTGGCAGAATGGGTGGATGAGATCAGTTTGTTCCAAAGGCCACGAAGGTGGCCAAAATAAGTGCTGTGGAGCACTTAGAGTTTGGTCAGACATTGAAGACATTCAGGTCATCCGCTGCATCCTGGGTCATCTCTACTTGTCTTGCCACTGGACTCACCTTACTTAAGTCCAATTCACAAGCATATCAAGACATCACCCATAATGTCATTGGTCCCCTTCAAAAATGAAAGATGAGCAACAACTAAGATACTGTGCTAAAGGCTCAGGGTGAGGTGGGGTGGCCAAGAACTAAGAAAGGTCTCCTATAGAAGGTGGGATTTGATCTGAGTCTTGGAGGAAGCTGGGAAAGCCAGGAGACAGAAGTGAGGATGCCCGTAAGCTTTATTGTTTCTACTTCTTTGAGACAAAGAACCGGTATGCTACGGATAGGAGGCTTCTCTGTTATCTACAGGACCAGTAGAGGGAGGGCATTTTCTAAATTACCTAATAAGAAGCGAGGAATGAGGATCAGGGAGGTAGGGATGAAGAACTGGAATGTAAGGAATTTAACCCTAATGGTACTATTCCAGCAAGAGGCTGGAAAAGGTTAATGTCCAGCCTCTGGGTTTATTTCCTTTAGCATACTTGCTTCCTAGGGGCTGGGATTGTACCAGTCAAATTAGTTTTTACAAGTTGACATACAATGTAAGATTTCCAAAGTGCTGCATTTATATAACATCATTTGACCTTCACAATAACCTTGGGATAATAATGATTATCACCCGCCTTTGACAGATAGGCCAATTGCAACTCACAGACAGGAATGCCAGCAATTTCATAGTGACCAGATCCAATGGGTTTTCCTCAGTCTTCCTCTTTCTTGACCTCTGCAGGCCATTTCAGAGAGGGCAACCAACTTACCCACCGTCACATGCTAAGTGTCTCATGTGGTTTCAAACCTAGGTCTTCTGGATTTCAAGTTCAACACTTTATCTATTAGATACTACTGCTTCCCTTCCCACTTTGAATGGTATGGAGAAAGCCTAGCTATACAGAGAAAGAAAGGTTGCAAAGGCACGGGAAAGAGGACAACAATATGGTTGGAAGTAAATTTGCAAGGAAACAAGAGAGAATTAGATCAGAGGCAAAGGTGTGTGTGTGTGTGTGTGTGTGTGTGTGTGTGTGTGTGTGTGAGAGAGAGAGACAGAGACAGAGACAGAGAGACAGAGAGACACAGAGACACAGAGACACAGAGAGAGAGAGAGGCAGAGACAGAGAGACACACACACACAAACACACACACACACAGATCCCTGCCAAAAGGAAAGGTGACTCTAATCTGAGACAAAAAGGTAGGGAGAAAGAAGTTTTGAGGGGTTTTGGATCTGGTACCCCACATTCGTGGACACACCTCTTCACTAACCATCCAGTATCCCAGGTAGGATTAGTCTGCCAAATGCAGCCCATTAGCTCTCCATGGGGCACCAATAGTAACTGAATGGATCTGAATATGATATAATTTAATTATATACCAAATTTGGGAGATAACCTAGCCTCCCAGAAAGGCTTCTAATTAAAATACCCAAAAGAGAGATGTTATCATAGTTCTAGGACTAAGCTGACAACTTGGTGGTGAAAATTAATTGGAATCTCTTTTATTTTCCCCCATATCTTTTATCGTTTCTCCAGTGATAACATTTTACAAAATATTTCCATGTAATCCTTGGCTCTAAGATGTTATGAGAGCTGGGAGGAAAAGCTAAGCTATTGGCACTAAACAGTTAATTTTCATATTGCACCATAAATTATTCCATGCTCCAGATTGCCTGTGGTATCTATATAGAATGATTAATGTCAAGATGATAAAATGATGCAGTCACATGAATTTGATTCCAGCTGTTCCAGCTTTGATATGATTTGTGAATGACATTTGTATTTTTCACTGGTGATTAGTTAATGCTGGAAAGGATGGCCAGATGATAGCTGGCTGGGATTCTAAAGCAAAAGAAAGATGGGGCAGAAAATTGTTCAAGAAAATATCATTTCAGCATTTACTCCAAATTCACTAAGCATTTGTCATTAGAATGTTCCTGAAGTTCAGGGTCGTGACCTATAGCTTGAACACTCTTATAGGTTGGCTGATTATAAGGCAATTACAGTATTAGTGGTTGTGGCATTCGAGGCTTTTGTTTATGAAATGCATTTCTCTTTGACTGAACTCAGATGATTCCAGTTCTTCAGAGGGTTTTTCAGAATAGCCTTATTTGATCTAGAGAACTTCTCTATAATCTAAAAACTTCAGGCATTTGAGATGACTAGATTTAGCTATCAGAATACTTTACATTGGCAAACTCTTTCCCCTCCCCACCACTACTTTAGCAGTGCCTGCTTTAGATCTATAGCCTCGGCAGAGCAGGTTATTGTTGTTGTGATTCAGTCATTTCAGTCACGTCTGAATCTTGGTGACTCCATTTGGGGTTTTCTTGGCAAAGATACTGGAGCGGTTTGCCACTTCCTTCTACAGCTCATTTTACACATAAGGAAACTGAGGCAAACAAGGTTAAGTGACTTGCCCAAAGTCACACAACTAGTAAGTAATTGAGGCGAGATTTGAACTCAGGCAGATGAGTCTTCTTGACTTTAGGTCTGGCACTCTATTCACTGTGCCACCTAGCTGCCCAGAGAGGAGGGATTAGGTCAGTTTATAATGACTATCTAGCACTCTGTGTTATATTGGTCAGTGCTAGAAACAGCAGAAAGATCACTTGGGTTCAAATCTCCTTCCTGTCTGACTTTGAGCAAGACATCTCTCTGGGACTGTTTCTTCGTCGGTAAAGTGGGAGAGTTGTCTATATTCTAAGACCCCTTTGATGTCCTAATACTTGATCCTGTGAACTTTACGTTGCTTTCTAACTTAAAACCAGCGAATGTTCTTTCTTTTCCTTCCTTTCTTCCTTCCTTCCTTCCTTCCTTCCTTCCTTCCTTCCTTCCTTCCTTCCTTCCTTCCTTTTTGTGGTACAGAACCCTTCGGCAGTTGGGTGAAGCTAATGAACCCTTTCTCAGAATACGGTTTTTAAATGCATAAACTAATATGCAGAAGATCACAAATGAAACCAATTACACTGAATGAAATATAATTACCAAAATACATATTTTTTGAAAGTCAGTTTATGGACCCCAGGTTGAGGAGCCTTTCTTCAAACTCTCTTATTCCTATGTACACTTGCACATAGCCTGTGACACTATGGCACTGTACATTGTACTGCCTTCTAGTTATGAAAAGCCTTTTCATGATATTGCATGAACAAAAATGCTCTCAGAAAGGCTCCACAATGAATGGATATTATCTTGACCTATGCCCTGTAGTGAAGAATTACAGACTTCAATGTCCTGTGATGATGAGGATGATGCTGATAATGAGGATCCAAGTGCAACAAGCCAGTTAACAAAAAGTTCATTTATTAACAAAAACTTAGATTTCTAGTTAGAATAAAGACTTCCTTCGGTAAAGTGGAAAATGCCAAATTAAGCTTCTTAGGAAAAACTTGATTAGAGTATCAAAATAAATAATACATAATACCTAAATCAGAAAAGAGGGAATTATAGCAAAATCTTATTCATTTGAAATACAGGGGGACTAAAAGAAAAAAGGCTTGGAATCAACCCAGATCAGATTATTTGATATTTTTTATTAAAGAAGAATAGCACCGGGACAAAAACAGTTGCTTTGAATTATGTGCTATTTTGAATAAAGTAATATTGGATTAACAAGATTTTACCATATTTCAGATGTTTTTCTATAACTTGTTTTGGAAATTTATATCTCCATGTGCTTACCAGGTTCTCCAGACATAAGGTCTTAGAGATAGGAACTGTGCCTTTTACTTGTTTTGCACAAGGTCAGACCACATTGTAGAGCAAAACTGACAATGATTGTGACATAGGCCAGAGTCCCAAGGCCAGGGTGGAAATAGCCCAGGAACAATGCAGCAGAAAGCACTTTGTGAGTTCAAAACCTCAGGGATTACACAAGTATTTCTAAGCAGCAAGGGCACATGGCCTCAGTGTTTCATCTCCCCTTGTCCATCACAAAGGGAGCCCTGATGTCTCTGGTCATGTGATGAGGATGCAGGAGGATGTTGGCTCTCTCACTGGTTACTGGGATATCTCACAATTGTGAAGCTGAGCAGTTCAGCTCCAGGGCAAGATCTCTGGATGCTGTATTTCCCCCTAATTGCCAAGTACAGAACATTCATAAAACACCTGGAATGGAAAAACAAATCCATTTTATAGGAACTGAAATGAACAATTCCCTTTCCGCACATGAAAGGAAATGGAAGAGTGTGTGGTTTTTTTGATGAATCCGTTGGAATTAGGGCTATAGTTTTATTTTGTAGCAGACTGGTGCCATGAGGCCTACATTATTCAGAGAGACAGTGTTAGGAATATTCACCCAAATCATCCCTTTGATTGACTGAAAGCTCCTTAGGGCTTTATAAACCATCGCTAAAGATTTAACTTGGTGCTTAATTCCTATTTAGACCCAGCTTCCTTGATGAACACAAGCAACTGGAGTTCTTAAAATTAATTTTTTTGAGCCCCACCTTCCTCATTATACCCAAGGGATAAAACTTTCTCTAGAAATTTTTATTCTGATCAAATAAGGACAAACTGGACTTGAAGGAATTGGTAGGAAAGAATTAAAACTTCATAATTCTAGTTTCAGGTCAGTTTCCTTTCCCAGAGGAAATATTGATATAAAGTTTATGTAGCAGGTTAATGTGTGGGATAACCTTGCCTTGTTGGCACACTTCCTAAAATAAGACTGTTAAATACACTTCAAAAAAATGCAGCACTCCTCATTAACAGAAGCTCAATCTTTAAATCTTAAATCAGAATATACAGTCAAAATGATTCATGCAGAAATATATTATAGAAATGAAATATTTTAGTGTCTGAATGATTCAGAGTCCATGATGAAAATATTCACTAGACATATGGCTACCTTGAAGACAAAATAAGAGGAAATGAACTTGTAAAGATGAATGGAAGATTTAAATGAAAGAGAAGAAACTTCCTAAAATGAGAAACATGCTTCTCCAAAGTCTGTAATCTGGGAAAGGTACTCCCTTGCCTAAGGGTGTGTTGGTCTAAAAAGGAAAAAAAAAAGATGCTCCTATCTTTAAGTTATTGTCATCCCTCCAATTCCAAGAACCTATTGGTATCTTGAATAGAACATTGGGACTGGAGTCAAAAGGCTTAGGTTTGACTCTCAGCTCTTCCATTTAGTACCTGTATAACTCGATCTAGTCATGTCGTCTCTGGAAACTCATTTTACACATCTGTAAAATGAAGAAATTCAGCAGAATGAAATCATTGGTCCCTTCCAGTTCTATTTTTTTTTTTATGATCCTATACTGGTTGAAAATCTTTGTTTTTCCTTTGTAGTCTCTTTGAAAATGGAGCCGACAGGAAGATGTGGTATCTCAAATAAATAAGCAAGCCTGTAAATGGATAGGATTTCCTTAGTATATTTCTTTTCAGGACCCTATTCTCCAGACCATCTAAAGAGATATTTTATCTCTCTGTTTCCATCCTGGTGCCAATTAGAACCAGAGCTATTACAAAGTCCAAAAGGATGCCTAAATTCTACCTTGTTGGGTGGCAGAATGAGGACCCACTGGAAGTACTTACTGAATATACAAACTTAATGAGCTCTTATAAATCTGAGAGGGCCTAGAGGGTACTCCTGGGCCAACAATGGTGCTAGATATGGAAAGTCACTTTGTGCTTTACTGAGAAGATGAACAAAATGGAATGATCAGCATTGCAGTTCTTACCACCGGGCTACCTAACAAAATATATAGAATTATCAACTTTGCTCTTTGTTAATTACAATCTAAACAGTAGCCAAGTGGCTAGAAGGGCTTGTTTCCTGAGACACTGGGCCTGTTTAGGAAGTCGTGATGCTTGGACAGCATGAAGAGTGGAAACAAGAGTTAAAAAGAAATTAGTTTTTAGTCTCAGCTTTGTCATGAATGAACTATGTGACCCTGGAAAAGAAATTTAGCCCTTTTGAGTATCAATTCCCTCTTTTTTTTTTTTTTTTT
>CM053591.1:42630817-42676804 GCA_028646515.1 Pseudochirops corinnae | reverse complement strand
GTTTATGAGAATAAAATTATGTAATATGTATGCATGTATATATGTCTATGTGCATATAACCCACACATAAAATTTATATATGTGTATATATCATATCTTTACATCATATATACCACCTATGATATTGATGTGTGTCATATATCTATGTAGACATAAGTCTAAGCCATATCTGAAAGTATTTTGTGTAGAGATGTAATAATATTTGTCATTTAATTTTGCTAGATCTCTATTTCTTTATTAAATGTGTCTACTTGAGAACAAATTAATTTCTTCTTTTGTAAAAGGGAATAATAAATACTTGCACTTTCTCACAGGGATGTTGTGACCCAAGTGCTTTGTAAACTTCAAAGTGCTCCAGAGATACATTATTTTCATACTAAATTATTACATACATACTTATTAAATGCTATGATTAAATTCAGAGAATTCTAGAATTGGATCTTAGAGGTCCACGAACCTGTTTTAAAAATATTTTGATAACTATTTCGTTATGATTAATTTCCTTTTTATTCCTATGTATTTTATCTTACGTATTTTAAAATATCGTTCTGATGTCCATAGGCTTCAGTAGCTTGCCAAAGGTAAAACCCTTGTTCTAGACCAATATCTTCATTTTATAAATGAGAAAATTGACCTCTCCAGGGTGTCACACTCATGAGTGACAGAGCTGCAGCTCAAGGCCTAATTGTTTTTATTTCTCATGTGCAGTACTCTTTCCATTTTCCCATGATGTCCACCCATCATGACTTTCTAAATTCCCATGTCAGATATGAGATTTGAACCCAGATCTTCTGACTTGAGAGCCAGTGTTCTTACTACTGTATCACTGTAATTATCACGACAGCTTCAACAATAGGTTGGGGATATGGTAGTTAATTCTTTGATTCCAGAGAAGTAACATGATGGAAAGCACAATGACTTGTTACAATGTCCTGGCTTTAAGATCTCATTTACAAAATGTGAGTGCCAATATTTTCTATGCTGAAAGACTTCCCACAGACCATTTGTACTCTAGAAATATTTTGAGAATCCGAGAGAGCTCTGTTAACTTTCCCTCAAAGAACAGCATTGTAAATCAAACCTATTTTTAAAGTAAAATTTAAACCATGCAAAAATATGTACCAGAAAGAGCTTCTTTATCTGCGCATAATATATTCATGGACTCATACATAGTTCTTCAATATTTGCTTATTTGCAGTTTCCAGCACCAGTGGGAATGTGGAGGTGTTTATTCTTCATGCATTCACCCCTCAAGCTCTCCTGATCTTCTTGATAACAGCCTCCCATGTAGAAACAGAGACTCCCAGAACACTGACCTCTGTAAGGAGGACAGTCTCCACATTGTATACTGGTGGCTCCGCATCTGTGAACAGAATTCAGAAAAGGGAGTGAGTTTCTGAAGGTCCCAGCATAAACTTATAGAGCAGACAGAACAATATTGAGTCCAATGCTCAGAAGGATTGAAGACGAGTAGAAAGGTGTTATATTCACAGAGGCAATAGTTAATATTAATTCTGAGCTTGAGACATTTCAGAAGATGAAAAAGGAGAAAAGGAGTTGTTTTCCAAGGAAAAATATGAAATAAGGGAGGAGGTAGTGTTTAGACCAGCTCACTGAGGAGATTCAATTTAATAAGCTCTCATTAAGCATCTACAATATCTAAGACATTCTCTTGTTCTCTAAAGAATGGAGTTCCTTTGTGGTTTCATCTCAGGGGCAATTTGGCATAAAGAAAAAAAAGGCAACAGTGTGAAAAGGCTGTGGAAAGACAGGCAGAGTTGGTGGAAATGTAAATTATCTGATCGTGCTGGAATGAATTATCCAAAAAATGTGCATGAAAGATCAGTAGTCTTTGACAATTGATACTACTGTTAGCCACATACCTTAAGGAAGACAATGACTGAAAAAAGAAAAGTTGCCCAAACATCGCATTTTATGGTAGCACTTTTTCTAGTAGCAAGAAACTAGAGACAGAGTTGATACTCATAAATTTTTGAATGGCTAAGTAAATTGTGGTACCTGAATGTGATGGATATTACTGAGCTAAAAGAAATGGGGACTATGAAGCTTGGGAAGACAGATGAAATGATGGAAAGCGAGGTAAACAGAAGAAAGCAACATATGGAGACATTACAGGAAAGGCGAATGCAAAGAACCACGTGAACTGAGAAATGGACACTGAACACTGTGAAGTCGTGATGACCGCGCTTGGCTCCTTCCCTGCACCGGTGAAGGGCACGGAAGTGGGGACTATGGACGTGGAACCCTGCATATAAAGTTTAATTTGATTGATGTGTCTGTTGAACTCCCCCCCTTTTAAAATTCTTGATTGTAAGGGAGCAGAAAGGAAGAGGGTTAAAAAAGGAAAAAAATCAGTACAAATTCAAAAAATATAAAGAGGAGAGTTGTTGGTTCTTAACTTGGCCCCAAACCAAAATGTCAAGCTATGTTTGCTGCTCTCCTCTAAGAATCTTGTCATTTCGTTTGATTAGGGAAACTATCCTCAACCACAATTTACTAAGTAAGTCCTGAGAAGTTGTCTGAAGTCCATCAAGTACTTCTGGGTGCATCATCAGGTACCTGAAGTACATTTGGCAGCTATATGGTGCAGCAGATAGAGTGCCTGGACCTGGAGTTAGGAGGACTTTTGTTCCTGGGTTCAAATCAGCCTCGGATACTTACTAACTGTGTGATCCTGGGTAGTTCACTTAACCCTGTTTACCTCAGTTTTCACATCTGCAAAATGAACTAGAGAAGGAAATGGAAAACTGCTCCAGTATGTTTGCCAAGAAAACCCCAAATGGGCTTAAAAAAAAGTCATACATGACTGAAAAACAACATCAGGATTAAGCCACTTAACCAGGACCATAAATCCAATAAGTGACAGAAGTAGTTTTTGAACCTGGGTCTACCTGACTCCAAGCCCAGTGCTCTAATCTACTAGACCAATTGGCCTCTCTCTGTTTGCTGTAACATATGGAAATCAATTTGAAGACAAAATTCTGCCCTCCATAAAAATTAATCAACAAAGTGAATAACTTCCTTGATTTGACCCAAATCACCAGAGCACAGTAATATAGTTATTTAATTTCCTTCCCCTGCCTTAAGGTGTCATGTTTTCCAAGTATCTGATCCAACCACCTCATTAAAGAGAAACGCTTCTGGTAGAGGTTTCTGCAAACAAGAATGTAGCTGTTGCAGCCTATTCCAGGGGTGCTTTTCAGTGGGTACCCAGGAAAGGAATGGTTGAAAATTGTTCCCATTTGTGTGCCCGATGTTGTCGTAAGTTTTGCTGATTTGATTCTAGCCTATGGTGTCCCTGAGGATTTCCTGATTTCAATGGCAAAAACCTCAGGAAGAATAAACTCTCTTTGAAAGGTGGCCTCTCAGGACATCTGCAACAGCTCTGTGAAGCTTTTCAGATGAACAATTGGAGTGTCTCTGATGTTTGCTCATAAAGGTTTCACTTAGTCCAGATTCCTCTCTGAGAAGAGCATCAACCAATGGAACCCACTCTCTGTCTTTTCCCCTGGGATTTTCGTGTTTTCATGAATGGCAGTACACCATATGCTGAGACAATTGTCCTCCTTGAATGCACTCAGGAAATGCTAGTATGGCCCAAACAAGTCAGCCAAGAAGAGTCCTTTTAAAAGATAAATTTTTTAAACACCTGTGACCAGACTGAAATCTAGCTCCCTGGTAAATATACAGATTAAATTTTTTTTGGCAGTGAGTCCAGAGACATGATTTAACATGATTTGCCTGTCTGGATGTATCAAGGGCTCAGGCTCTGTGGGCTGGTTGACCCCCGTGAACCCTGAGGTTGGGAGTTCACATCCTAGCACTCCTGGTTTCAGTCAATCAGTTTAAAATTTCAAACATATCCAAAACAGCAAACTTCTCTCTTTCAGGATGTCTTATACAGGAATGTGGCAAGGTATGAAGTGGGAACCAGCAACAGATGCAGTTATTTGGACAACCTCTACTCCTCTCACTGCTCTTATCTTTCCCCAAGGGATCCAGAAAGGTCAGAAGTTCCTTATTGGCCTCATCATTCCAAGCTGTCGGCTCCGTATTTGTTCTTTGTCTCTCTTCTATGGTCTCTGTCCTCTGTCCCAAACCTGAGGGGATTCCCAGGTCTGTGTCGTAATTCACCCAAGATTCTTCATCACTATCATCACCACCATTATCTCATATACCAATGGCATCTGAAACTTAATCTAAACTGTGACCCTGTCATTCCCCTGCTATAAAATCCAATAGGGATCCAATCTGTCTTTCCAGTCTCATTTCATACTCCTCCTCTTTACTCATCTTATATTGTGGCTGTAGTTCTTCAGTCTCACTACTACCTTTGTGAATTTGTTTAGGACATCCCCCATGCCTGGAACCCTTTCTATCTAGATCTTAACCTTTTTAAATCCTTTTCTTCTTTTATTTAGTTCAGACATCACCTCTTCCATAAAAATTTCCATAATTGATCTTTCCAGATGGAAGTGATGTTTTCCTACACACACACATACACACATACACACACAATTCTTTGTCTCTGTTATATTCTACTTTGTACCAAGTTTAATTTTATACATTTCTCATTGACCCTATTCCACTGGAAGCTCTCTGGGGACAGAGACTGAGTTGTTTTTTTGTTTGCTTTCCTAATACTAAGCAGAATATACAGGCATAGGCATAATTAGTGGCAGAATAGAAGTCATGAGACACTTAATGAATTCTATTAAAAAATCAACATAGTTGACACCATCTGAATAGGTGTAGTCGACTCACAGGAGCAAGTTTTAAAATTTTCATTGTGAGCTAGGTGACTCAATGGATAGACTGCTGGTTCTGGAGTCAGAGTCAGGAAGACTTATCTTTGTGAGTTCAAATCTGACCTCAGACACTTACTAGCTGTGTGACCCTGAGCATGCAACTTAACCTTGTTTGCCTGTTTCTTCATCTATAAAATGAGCAAACCATTCCAGTATCTTTGCCAAGAAAAATCTGAATGGGGTCCCTAAGAGTCTTGACTATAAATATGCTTGCACGATGCTTGATTGCAAGATATAACAGACTCTCCATATAGAAGACAGAAGCAAAACATTTATTAAGACACCAGAAAACCAAATCCCAAAACCAGTAAGCCTACCATCATAGGACCAAAGAAGTTAATAAGCCACAACAGCACAGAGAGCCACAGCATCCTTTAGCTTTCCCACAAACCAATATTTTTACCCACAAGCCTGGCTAACTCCCTGGGACATGTGCTCCTCCTCCCAGTCTAGCTAGCTCTGACTCCCACCTTCCTATGGGCTCTGCTCCACCCTTCATCAATCTCCTCCTACCACAGACTCCATGTGATTACATTCAGCCTATTAGGGGGCAGAGTATATTTTCAAAGCAGGGGAGGTCTTCAAATTCCCTTAGGTTTATTAAGGGTCAGGAAAGATTTTCAAATTCTCATTACCATTACACTGAACAACAAGAAATCTGAGTGTTTAGCAAAGTGCCTGGCATTCAGTAAATGATAAATTCCTTTTTTATTTATTTGTTAGTTATACAAGTGGTAAGTAGAAGAGGTAGAATTTGAACTCAAGTCTACTTGGGGGGAGGAAGGGAGGGATGGAGGGAGAGAGAGAGGGGAGAAAAAGAAGGAGAGAGAACAAGAACAAATGAAGAGAGAGAGAGTATGTGTACAGAACCCAGCAAAAACAAACAAAACCAACAAACTGTATATATGTGCAGTAGGGAGTAGTAGACATATGGTACCCAGTAGGAAGCAGACCTAATACATGGTGCCCAGTAGGGAGCAAACCCAGTAGAGAACAATGTAATCTCATCGTCAGATCTTTGTGACTCTCACAGCTTGGGAAGCATGAGTACCAACCACATATGTATTCCCTGTGTATATGTCCTTCCATATGTATATGCTGGTCATATGTGCCCTATGTGTGAGTCTCTGTGCATGATCCCTATGTGCGTGTACCATTTTCATTGACAGCTTATATATTTGTGGGATAGTGTTCCCCAGGTTTATGAATAGGATGGAACATTCTCTTGTTATTTTTCTTTCTATCCTATGTAATTAACTTGCTCTGAACCAATTCCATCTGGCAATCTTCCTATCTTTTATCCTATTCCTGTCTGCCCAGGAAGGAGAGAAAGACCATTTCATTAGCTCCCCCTCAACTCCCCTATTCAGAGCTACCTCATACCCTAAGAGGATTCCACCCTGAGGCCAAACTCCTATAGATATTTAAAGGCTACCTGAATTCATTTCTCAGCAATTAACAGATGCCTCTACCATCATCATTTAATAATTCTTCTACTTTGAGGTACACTCAGTCCATATCTACCACTCAATTAAAATCTCTAGCCATTATTTACTAACCTCTAGGATATTTCCTTAGTTTCCTCAATGAGTTTAGTGCCTGGCTCACAATGTTTCTCTCTTTTTCCCAATACTAGGGGACTTCAACATATATAGTGACATCCTCTCAAATACTTGAACCTCCCCAGTTCCTCAATTTATTTCCCATGATCTATCCTTTACCAAACTTCAGTTATGCACAGGGATATTCATGCCCTTGATCTTGTCATTACTCACAAATGCCTAATGTTCAGGAATGCTGGAATCACATAATCTAATCACAATCTGTTGTCATTCCACTGGGAGTTGTAACCTCCAATCCCTCCACCCCTCAGTTATTTCCTAGGGCATAACCAGTGCATTAACTATACTCTTTTTTTTCTTCCCCATCTTAACCAGCTGGTGAACCTTAACTCTACATTATTTTCTGCTTAAGTCCCTTGCCCCCTTGTCCATAGCCACACTTGCCCTACTCAGCTGTGGACCACTCCCAACGCCATTGCTCCTATTTATATGCTGCTGGATAAAACTGGAACAAATGACAAAACTGTGCTAATTATGTAATAAATTACAAATTTATATTACATGGCCTCAACTGGTTTCTCACTGGGGTAAGGCAATCCTTTGATACCCTCCCATCTAGGACAGTCACTGCCAAACCTCTTCATCTTTCCGCAAGCCTCCCATAGCTCTCTCTCTCTCTCTCTCTCTCTCTCTCTCTCTCTTCCTCTATCCTCTTAGCTAAGTGCCTCATATTTCATTAAAGCAATTGAAGCAATTCCCAGAGAACTACCTTTTCTTCCCTCCTACCTATTGCTCAGATGTCTTCTGCCACTATTTTCTACTTCACTGTATCTCACATGAAGAGGTGACCCTTCTCTTTGCTAAGGCAAACAAACCTACATACACAAATAATTCTCCTCTATCTTGTCTTCTCTTACAGATTGCCTGTTCCTCCCTGTTCTCTCACTAATCTTTAGCCTCTCCCTCTCTACCGACTGCTTTCCTCTTGCCTATAAATATGCCCACACACCCCTCATTCTCAAAAACACTTCACTTGATCCATCTATTCCTACTAGATATTGTCCCACATTCCTCCTCCCTTTTGTAACTTCATTCCTTAAAAAAGCTGTCCACAATCCGTGCTTCCAATTCCATTCCTCTTATGCTCAACTCTCAACCACTGGCTCTTGATTTCACCATTCAACTGAAAATGCTTTCTCCAAAGTTCTAAGTGATCTTTAAGAGGTAGGTAGGTGCTACAGTGAGGAGAATGCTGGGCACAGAGTCACAAAGAATTCAAATCCAGACTCAGATGCTTACTAGTTATATGACTCTGGGCAAATCACTTAGCCTCTGTTTATCTCAATTTCCTCAACTGTAAAGTCGAGATAATAAAAGCACTGACCTCCAAGAGTTACTGTGAATATAAAATATTTATCAAGAGCTTAGCATAGTGCCTGGCCACTGTGGTTCTTAGTAGATACTTGTTGGCTGACTTCTAAACACACTGGTGGGGATTTTATAAACTATGGTTTTGAGTAGACAAAGAACCACAGAGTATATTGAACCTGGGGGAATTTTGGGGTACCAGGTATTCCATTAAAAAATTGTCTCTTGGGGTGGCTAGGTGGCGCAGTGAATAGAGCACCAGCCCTGGAGTCAGGAGGACCTGAGTTCAAATTCTGCTTCAGACACTTAATACAAAAACTAGCCATGTGAGCTTGGGCAAGTCACTTAACCCCACTTGCCCTCCAAAAAGCAAAAAAAAAAGTCTCCTAAGATATACATTCAATAAGTAGCACAGTCAGGGCTTAAGTGGATATGAATTGGATCAAATGAAGCAAATATGCAGATAGGATACTAAGGAGACTTCCAGGGTTGAGTGAATGCCAAGGGTCTGAACACGGGAGTTGGCAGTTGGTTATACTAGATTTGAGCAATGTAGGGACACGAATCCATGTAGAACTAGAGATTAATCCACAGCATCATTCAAGAACTTATTTGGAAAGTAGATATTTGAGATCCCAGAGAGATCAGGAAAGAGAACAGAAAGCCAGTCAGTTAGAAACTCCAACAATGCTTTTCTTCAAGCTGGTCAGTGTAATATATATGGTGCATATGACCAAAGGCTAGTAGTAGCTATGTTGACAGACCCAATGAGAACCAAATAGTAGGAGGATTGCTCTATTTCTTTCCATTTTCTGTATCTATTTTTAACTTTTATAGTTGGGAATTCTCCCTTTCCTCCTCCCTCTCCTTCTCAGTCTCCATCTCTCTCCCTCATCTTTTCTCTTTCTTTTTCTCTCCTTCCTCTGTCAGTCTCTCATTCTTCTCTCTGTCTTTATGATAAGCAAAAACAAAATAGCCAGCATTTATAGAATGACCTAAGGTTTTCAGGGTGCTTTATGTGTGTTATCTTATTCGGTCCTCTAACAACCCTGTGAGGTAGGTGCTATTGATCACAGACATAGCAGAGAAAAAGGGCACTGAGG
Source organism: Pseudochirops corinnae (assembly GCA_028646515.1). Classification (NCBI taxonomy): domain Eukaryota; kingdom Metazoa; phylum Chordata; class Mammalia; order Diprotodontia; family Pseudocheiridae; genus Pseudochirops; species Pseudochirops corinnae. The sequence continues at coordinate 42,667,942 of CM053591.1, read as the reverse complement.
TCAGAGTGAAAAAAACTGATGGAGCCTATTAGGGACAGATACAGGGCTCTTTACGCCCTCCCACCCCCAGCTCCCACATCAGTCTAAGACAAGGCTGAACCTGAAGTTGGTGATTTCTTACCCTATAGAGTATAAGCTTCTTGAGGGTAGTTCATCTTTTTAAATTTATATCCCCAGTATCATATCTGGCACATTGTAATATTGTAATTGTAATTGTAGTAATGTAATGGCACATTGATTGATTGAATGGCAGAGACCCAGTTTGGCAAGTAGAAGGAATTCAGGGTTGGCGAGACAGATGAGCCATCACGACACATTCTTGCCAGAATATGTAAATGTGACAGTGAAAATCTCACCTTTGCCATATTATCTTCAGCTACTCCAAATATTGAAAATGAAGGAAATGTGAATGTAGCAACTGGTTTAAGTTTCAATTCTTGAATTGGTGTTATATCCTTTAACATTGTTATGGGTTTGTAAGTCTTGTGAAGAAAATCTATTGTGTTAAATGCCAATGACTAAACGGTGGCTGTTGGCTGGTCAGTGGATAGATTGCTGGGCCTGGAGTCAGGAACACCTGGGTTTATATGCAGCCACACACACTGACTAGCTGTGTGACTTTGGGCAAATATTTTTTGCCCAAAAAAAAAATTATTTTTTACTTAATGCACTGGGGAAGAAAATGGCAAACCACTCTTGTATGTTTACCAAGAAAACTGCATACGAGGTCATGAAGAGTCAGATATGACTAAAGAACTGAACAAAACTAGGAGGGAAGAGTATGGTGATAAACAACCATTTCTTTAAGGATCTCATCTAACATCGGTATAGATACTCTTCTTGGGGAGGTAGATCTCAGCCTTTTTATGAGTCAGCTGATAAGCATTATGAGTTGTGGCAAAGCATTCATCTCTTGGTGGCCAAGCTTCCCTGATCTGGTTCCCTGGATTGGTTCTGGCTGGCAGGTCCATCCTGGACCCTGCTGGCTGTCATGGCCTCTGAGATTGCATCCTGCTGGCAGAGCCTTCAGAAGCCTAGGGCTGTCTTCACACTGGAGAACTGGATGGGCTGGAGCGGGGCTTCAGAGCAAGACTTTAAAGAAGAGACGGATATTTGTGACTTTATTTCCTGCCTATGAGGAAGACAAAGAGAGAAACAGACACAGGGACAGAGACAGAAAGAGACACACAAACAGAAGGAAGAAAGAGATCCAAAGAAGGACAGGCAAGCAGCTAGAGGTACAGTGGATCAAAGGCCAGATTCAGAGTCAGGAAGATCTGAGTTTGAAACGTGTTTCAAAACAATAGCTGTGTAAATCTGGGAAATTGATTTAATCTCTCTCAGCCTCAGTTTCTTCATCTGTAAAAGAGGGATAATATTAGTACTACCTCATAGGGTTGGGGTTTTTTTGGAGGGCAGAAGGCAAGGCAATTGGGGTTAAGTGACTTGCCCAAGGTCACACAGCTACTAAGTGTTAAGTATCTGAGGCTAGATTTGAACTCAGATCCTCCTGACTCCAGGGTTGGTACTCTATTCACTGCACCACCTAGCTGCCCCTCATAGGGTTGTTTGGAGGGCCAAATAAGATAATGTATATACAGTACTTTGAAAACCTTAAAACATTATATTAATGCTAGCTGTTTTGTTATTGCTTATTATAAAGACAGAGAGGAGCAAGAGAGAAGAATGAGAGACTGACAGAGGAGGGAGAAAGAAAGAAGAGAAAGGGAGAGTGAGAATTCCCAATTATAAAAGTTAGAAATAGAGAAATTAGAAAGAAATAGAGCAGTTCCCTTGCTATCTGGTTCTCATTGGGTCTGCCAAGATAGTTACTAGGCTTTGGTCACATGAACCAATATATGTTACACTGACTGGCCTGAGGATAAGCATTGTTTGGAGGCACTATAGGGTTCTTTCTTAAAGAGTTTACAGTCATCTAGGAAGCACTAAGAATCCCTGCCTTGACCCTAAAGAATATAGTGTCTTTTGAGGGGGGGGAAAAGCAAAAGCAAAACAAGATCAGAAAGTACAAAACATAACAAAACGTAGCTCACACTGTTGAAAGGTGTAGGTATTACAAAAATGAAAATCTAACAAATGGAAAAATAAATCACTATGTCATGAACTTGGGTGCTCCAGGTACATTCCACAGCAGGGGAGAATAAGTAGCACATTTATCGCCTGTGCTTGCGTGTCTATTTCTAATTTCAAATTAATTTTCTTTTTTGCTTTCTCGCTTGCTTCAACAGGGGCATTAGTACATGTGCAACATTCTGGCTCCACTGCCTCAGGGCCAAGCCTGTTACACTGTAAACCCCCAGAGTTCTCTGAGACTGGAGTCTCTTTTTGTGGATAGCTGGAGCTCCCACTGATGATTGTTTCCCTCCCCCACCTTTCATGATGACAATTTTAAGGGATCTTTTGACTGTCATCTTAGTTCCATTTAACCATTGAAGAAGTCAAGTCAATAAGCACTTATTAGATTTTTCATCTGTGCTTTTTAATTGTGGGTGCAGGAAGAGCTTTCAATCCTGCCCGGGAATGAGGACAATTGATATAATCAACAAGTTAGCTTTTACAAAGGGATGTTTATGTCAAACATATGACAAGGAAAAACATTTCCCACAATACCTAAGGCATATAATCCCCCTTCCACTGGTTCTGTGAGGGAGGATGTGGGAATTAGGCTCAGTTCCTATGTAGCATTAGTCTCACCAAGTTCATCTCCAAAGACCACAGAACTGACTTTGGTGCTTTTTATGGTGCATCTTCTGTGCTGTCTCCAACTTCAAGCTTAAATTCTTGAACTCTCTAATCTCAGTGGCTCACTTTCTAGTCTAGAGCAGATGGTCCACTCCTTGTACCTATAAATAGACAAGCACAAAGTAAAAGACCAAAGCCCTAGGCCTATTTCTTGGGGTCACATGGGGGAGAGGAGGTGGCCCTTCCCTCTTATCACATGGTCTCATGGCTATGACTGAAGGAATCTTTTGTTCTTAGACTTGTGTGAAGGGGCAGAGCCAAGATGGCAGAGTAGGAGCAGCAAGGCACCACAGCTCCCACATAGCCACCTCAAATACCCATAAAATATGACACTAAACAAATTTTAGGGCTCTTAAACTCACACAAATACACATCCTGCTGAAGACAGCTTGGTTCAAAGGGATCATCTCAGTGCTGTGAGCAGAAACCAGTCCAGCCTGAAACCCAACTTGGCCCCTGGGGGGATGGGAGCCAGGACGAGCCACAGCTGGAGCTTCAGGAGAGTGGATCAGTAGCAGCTGTGGCAGTTTCCAGAGTTTTCAAGCCATAAGAAACAAGGACTAAGTGAAAAGTCAGTGGAACTCAGCTAAACTTGGGGGAGAAAAGCAGTCTGGCCAAACTGCCTCCAGGGCAAGGAAGCGGCAGAAGTGGCGGCCCTGCAGCCACCTCAACGTGGCTGCTTCAGAGCTCCCAGCCTGCAGACTGCAAGGGGGTCAAGCGACCATTCAGAGGCCAAGTGCTCTTGCGTTGAGCAGCCTGGATCCGGATCGTGGTCTTGGGTGGTGGTCCTGGGGTGCGTTTTCAGTGAGCCAAAGCTGGTGGGGGCTGCAAAAACATGACAGCCCCCTAATAGCTCTGGAAGCTGGGAAAACCTCAGCAATTTGGGACAGAGCTTTCCCCTCTGGAAGCAGAGTTACACAGAGCTAAAAAATCATTGACTGGCCAACATGAGCAGCCAAAGGAAGCAAAGTAAGAACAGCAACCAAACTCTAGATTTGGAAACAAGAAGGATCAAAGCATGGAACGGGAGGAAGACAACACAGTCAGAACTCCTGCACCAAAAGCTTCCAAGAAATATGAAGACTGCCTAAAAGCCATAGATCAGCTTAAGAAGGATTTTGAAAACCAAATGAGAGAAGTGGAGGAAAAATTGGGAGGAGAAATAAGAATGATGTAAGAAAATCATGAAAAGAGTCAACAACCTGACTGAAGAAAATAACACCTTAAGACTTGCGTGAAGGAAAAAACCCTGAAGATGCTTAGTCAGGCAAAAATTCTGGCTACACAGCCAATGGAGAAAGACCAAACCATAGAATGTCAATTCAATTGCCAGTTTTCAGTCTCCCAGAGGCAGATTCTCTTAGCATATTTTATGAGGTTCATACCTTTTTAGGTAGTCTAGGCATGTGCCAAACCCTAATTATAGATGAAAATTTTTGATGCACCTAGCTACCTTTAGTGAGACGCAGCCCTTAGCACAGTTCCTTGTACATAGCAAGCATTTAATAAATGTATGTAAACTGACTGTCTTTTATATGTTTCCCTTGCCCTCTTCAAGGCAATTTTCCATGAGCAACCTTGTCTTCACTTTCTCATTTAAAAAACACTTTTCATCTATTCTCATTCCTTCCTCCCTTTGACTTCTTCTCCTCCTCCCCATCACCGACTCCTCCCCACGCTGGTCTCCTCCTCCTCCTCCTTTTTCTCCTCTTCTTCCTCCTCCTTCTTTTTCTCTCCCTCCCTCCCTCTCTCCCCCAAACTGCCTTCTTCTTTCTCCTTCCCTCTCCCCTTCAATCTCTTTTTTCTTTCCTGGCTGATTCCTGCTGCCTAAGAACATGTTTAACATATCTTCTCTTGACCCTGCCATTCCCTCAAGCTATCTATCCTTTCTGTTTGTCTTCTCTTTATACTCCTTGCCTCCTTTCATTTTTACTGGGATATCAAATGTTAAATTCAATGACCTTTTCTAAATTAATGTTCCCTTTGACATCTCTGTAGATTTGAAGACTATTGACCCTTTATTTCTCCTGGATGCCCTTTCTTCCTTGCTTGAGCTATTTCTCCCAATATAAGCTACTTGAAGGTAGAAATGGTTTCATTTTTGTCCTTTTATCTCCAGCACCTAACACAGTGCTTGGCACATAGTAGGTACTTAATCAATAAGCGTATTGATTGAGTGATAGGGTGACACTGTTCTTGCCGGGTTCTCTTCCAGTATGAATATTCTCTTATTTCTTTTGTTGGATCATATTTCATCTCCTGGACCTGAAACTCAGGCATACCTAAAAGGTCTGTCCTTGGCTATCTGCTCTTTTCTGTCTCTTTCATTGATCTCATATGGTCCTGTGGGTTTAATTATGATCTCCATGAAGATGACTGTCTTATTTATTCATCTAACTCTTATCTCTTGAACTCCAGTCTAATGTCACCAACTACTAACCTCAAAATCAATCGGTCTAAAATGGACCCATTCCTTCCCTAAACCCATATCTTCTCCTAACTTCCCTCTCATTCACCCAGATTTTCATTCTTGGAGGAATTTTTGCCTTTTCCTCTCTACATACTTCAGTCAATTAATTGCCAATTACTTTTAAGTTTACTACATCTTTCACATGTACCTCCATTCTTTTTAAAAAAAGTTTGTTTTTTTTTACACATCATAGTTATCCCCAGTATTCCCTCCCCTTCCAGAGAGCCATCTATATAACAAAAAATGTTTTAAAGCCAAAAAGGAAAATGAGTATAGCTGGTCAATAAATTCAAAAAGTCTAAAAATATGTGCAATGTGCAATGTCTGGTGATATCTCACCTTTGTGAAGGAGTGGGTTTGGAGTATCTTCTCATATGTCTTCTTTGAAGTCATGTTTGTTCTTTATAATTATGAAACATTCACTTTTAAAATGCATTATAAATAAGTTTTCATTGACTTTTTTTCTTACATCACCACAGAATCCCATGTATCACTTTCCTTTTCCCTCCCCAAAAGCCATACAAAATGACCAATGACATTTTTTTAAGAGGAAAAAAAGACTGATACATTACAAAAGTCTGAAAATACATGATGCCTATAGGTGTTCCACCTCTGCAAAGTGGTGGGTTGGAGGTGTCTTCTCCTATCTCTTCATTTGAGTCCAACTTAATTTTTATAATTATGTTATATTTACTTTTGATTTTTTTGGTGTGATTGTTGTTTTTTTTTTTCATTTACATTGCTGTAGTTACTGTGTATGTAGTTTTCTTGGCTATACTTACTTCACCCTGCATCAGATCATGTAGATATTTCCATTCTTCTCTGTGTTTATTGCACATATCATTTCTTATAGTACAGTAGCATTCCATTATATGTGTGTACCACAATTTATTCTCCCATTCCCCAGTTGATGCTCATCTAGTTAATTTTCAAATTCTTAGCTATGCTAAAATGTACATGGGAACTTTTTTCTAATTGATGGAGTCCTTGGAGTACAAGTCCAGTAATGGAGTATCTGGTTCAAAGATCAGGATCATTTTAGTCACTTTATTTGTATAATTCAAAATTGCTTTTCACCATAGTTGTACCACTTCATAGCACCACCCAATGCTTATCTTCCCACTAGCCCTCTCTAACATTGAGTGTTGGCATTTTCTGTCATTTTTGTCAATTTGTAAGTTATAAAATTATACCTCAGGGTTCTTTTGTTTTGCATTTCTCTTATTAGTGATTTGGATCATTTTTCATGTGGTCACAAATATTTTACAATTTTTTTTGAGAACTGTATTCAATTATTTGATCATTTATTGAGGAATGGCTATTAGTCATATGAGGTATGACTAATAGCTATATCTATCTATATCTATGCACATACATGTTTATAGATATAGAGATATCTATGTGTGTATATATCCATTTACATATCCATCTATCCACACACATGCACATATATGTACATATACATACATACGTACATACATATTAATGTTAATAAACCCCATTAGAGAAATTTGGTACAAGTATTTTTTTTTCCCTCATTCAACCACCTCCCTTCTTTTCATCCTAGATGTATTAAAGTTGTTTGTGCAGAAGCTTTTCAATTTCAAGTAATACATTTGTATCTTTTGCAATTGCTTCAATCTTTTATTTGGTAAAGAATACATCCTTTGCCCATTACTATGAGAGATCTGTGATCTTTTTCTATTCTAGTTTTTTTTTAATAGTATGATCTTTAATATTAAGGTAATGTTTCCACTTAGAATATATTGTGGAGGATGGTGTAAGATGTTGGTCTAAGCCCAATTTCTGCCAGATTGCTTTCCAATTTTCTCAGAATTTTTTTTTTTTACCACATAGGAAGTTTTTCCCTAGATAACTTATTTTTTCCACGTTATCAAACAATGGGATATCAAGTGCTATTGTTTCTGAATCTCCCTTGTCTAATATAGTTGATTTAACTTTCTATTTTAAAAATGCCAGACAATTTTGATAACTGCTGCTTTATAATATAGACTGAGGTCTGGAAGTACTACTATTTCCCCTTTGTCCTAATTTCTTTTTATATTACAATTTGATTTACAATTGAATTTTGCTATTTTATCAAGCTCTATAAAGTATTCCCTAGGTAATTTTCATTGGTATAAGCATTAAAAGTGTAACTTAATTTTTGTAGCAGTGTCGTATTTATTATACTAGTATAGTCTAACCATAAGCACTAAATATTCCTCCAGCTATTTTGGTTGTTTTTTTAATTCTTTAAGAATGTTTTGTAATTGAATCAATATGAGTCTTCTGTATGCTTTGAGAGGCTGATCTCTAGATAATTTATGCATTCTTTTAGTCATTTGAAATGGGATTTCCCTTTCTATTATTGCTTCTTATGTTTTGTTATGTAGAAATGCTGTTGATTTTTTAAGTTTTTTTTTTGTTTGTTTTGTAGCTTGCAACTTTGTTGAAGCTATTGTCTCAATATCTTTGCTGATTCCCTGAGGTTTCCAAGTCAACCATCATATAATCAACAAGCAAGGATAGCTTTATCTCCTCTTTACCTATCTTTATTCCTTCCTTTTGCATATATAAATATTTGCTGCCTCTTTTAGAGGACACCAAGAATCAAATTTTAACTTTACTCTCTCCAGAAAGTTGTCGAGTTCCATATATTCCCTTTTATTTATCTTTCTGTTTGACTTATCCAAGAACAGTTAGAGGGATAGTGAATTCTCCTACCACTATTTTGTTACTGTCTATATCTTTTTGAAGCTCAGATAATGTTTCTTTTATGAATTTGGATGCTAAGGCATTTGGGGTGTATAAGTATTATTGATGTTGGTTTATTGTTTATGATTCCTTTCAGCATAATATAGTTTCCTTTTTTTATCCCTTTTAATTTTTTTGGATGTTTTTGCTTTGTCTGATATCATGATGGAAACTCCTGGTTTTTAAAAATTCATTTGATGCATAACAATTTTTTTCATATTCTCAATTTTATTCTGTATACATCTTTGTTTTTTTTTTAATATGATTCTGGTAAGTAACAGATTATAAAGTTTTGTTTTTTCATTGAATCTGCCACTTTTTTATTTTATTGGATTATTTAATCCATTCACATTTAATATTATGAGAGTTGGTATATCTATTAGTGCATTTGTCAAAAATATTAATTTTTAATCAATATTGGTATTTTCACCCTCTTCCACTATAAATACGCTACTGTGTCTCTTCAGTTATTTTAACATTTTTACATCCTGTTCCCACTGGCTTACTTTCTGTCACTCTCAAACCCTCCTCCTCCTCTTTGTTACCCCTTTACCTGATTTTTGAAGTTCATAGTTTCTTTTTATTTCTTACTATTATCTAGTTATTTAATTCTTTTCTCTCAGTAAAGTAGTCAAGTAGTCCTTTTCACCTTCAACTTGTTTTTGTAAAAATTAATTTTCACTGCTTTTTTAAAGAACTAATTTATCATCTTCATTGTTTATCTTTCCTAGCTATCCTAGATTTCTATTCTTTCATTCATGATTTTTATGCTTATTTAGTCCTTTATTCTTTGTCTTCCTCATGGTATTAAAACTTTCGAGGTATCTATTTTGGATTCTTCTGTTATTTTTTCTGTTATATTTTCTGATATTGTCTTAGATCTTGTCACTTTTTTTCCTCTGCTGTGTGCCTCATTCTTAAAAATACCAGTTCCTACAAGTGATTACGAAGATATTGCCCCGTGACAGGAATTTTCCTATGTCTCTGCAGTTCTTTACTGGCCTTTTTTCATTTCCTTATTTATTTCCCATTTGCCTCGAAATCTCTTCACTGAGTCTATGTCCTTTTCTTTTTTGTGGGTTTCATTTGGCACCAGAAGCTTGTATTCCCCTGCTCCTGAGGAAGGATGAATAGTCTCTCTAAGCACTAATATCCATTATAAGATCTCCCATCTCCTTTTATGGAATATCTCTCTTCTCCCTTAAGAACATTCATAAATGGTACTCCCTTCTCCTATGAAATAAGATTTGTCCCTTTCTTTCCCCCGTTTCCAGCCCTTCCCTTTGTCTCTTTGTTCCTTCTTCTGTAGGATTTCCTTTCCTAAGGGAATGTGAGTTATTTTCCCTTTGTTGTTAATCTTTGATTACATTAGAATATATCATATATTTCCTTCTCTTTTATTTTATTATAAAAAAATTTATTTTATTTATTCCTTCTCATTTTGTAATTTAGTAAAAAAAAAAAAAACAACCCAACCCAAAACAAAACACTGATTGATCTCCAGGCAAGGTATTGTGAGCATGGTATAATTCAGGTCTATTTCTCCACCATCACTTAAATTTGCTTTCTACTTTCACCCTTGTCTTTTTGTGTACATTTAGAAAGAAATTTCTTAATCATCTCTCTTTTTGTATTTTTTTGTTGTTTTTTCTATTTGTTTATATTTCTTGCATTTCTGTTGTCTGATATGTTTCAGAAAGAATCTCTTCAGGTCTAGTCTTTTTAGGAATGTTTTGGACACTTTATGTCCTTTTTCCATTTATGGTTAGACTTGATTTGCAGAATAGAACACCTTGAGCTGCATCTTGCATTCCATTTGAGTACTCTTGGGAATACATTCTCACGTACATTTTCTAGTGAGTACAGAATAGTCTTGTAGTATTCAAATTTGCTTTCCTTTTTATTTGAAAGTCTTTTTCTTGCTTGCTTTCAGAAGTTGTTGTTTCTCAGTGGAACTGTTAAACCACTATCTTTCCTAGACTTAGGATTTGTTCTGGAGGTGATCTGTGAGTTCTTTCATTTGGCACTTTGTTTTCTGTGTTCCAAAGTTCCGGGCAGTTTTCTTTGATTATTTCTTGCATTGTATTGTTCAGATGTTTTGCCTTGTCTTGTTCTTCTGAGAGACCTCTAATCTCTAAGTTGTCTTTATGCTTCCTGTCTTCAAGATCAATATTTCTCTTTTAAACCATTCAGGAACATCATGGTATGATGCAATACTCACTCTGGTATGACCACAGGGCCCTCTGCCTTATCAAGTGTTGATTAATTTTCCTTTGTCTTGCATTACTTATAATTATAATCTCAACTTCTTTATGTGATCTGGAAGCCATGTTTCCTCCTGCTATTAATATCTTCTCCATCAGTTTATCTACTTGTATTCAAGTTCTTTTGAGTTTTCTTCCCACTGAGATCTGGGGTATTTCTAGTCTTTATGCTTTTCCTCCACTATTGTTCACTTTTTGATTCTCTCCCCTTTGGTGGCAGTTTACCTGGGAGCTGAGTCTCAAAGCATCTCAGTCTCCTGACACTTTGGGCAATTCATGGTTCATCAGCCTAGGTCTCTGTCCAAGTGACTTCTAGGGCACAGAACTGGCCCTAGCTGGGTGCTAGACACTTTCTCTCAAACTTAGTGGAATGTCACTCAAACTCCTTTTTCCCTTACCCTTCTTATTTCCTAACAAGGTTCCTACTCTCATTCCCTCTGTTCTTCCGTTCTCTGTCCCAGTGGCAAAGTGTTGCTATGCTGCTATCTGAGCTTGAATGAATTTCTGGAATTTGAAGTTTGAATCTTTATAGCACTGGGAGGGAGGGAAGAGCAGTTCAGGTGTAGAGCTGATTTCTATTGCAAGGATGTGTATTGGCTTGTGTAGTCCTGCTGCATGGAGAATAGTAGCAGTGGAGGAGGGGGTGCTAAGTGATGCATTACAGGTTAAGGATTGTTTGCCTTCTTTTCTGTTAATCAGGTTTTCACCATACTCTGGTTCTTGGTGTTCTAGGTTATGTAGAAAGCTGAAATTGCATTCTCTCTGGCACATGATTTCTATTTCTGGAGAGGCTGAGTGGTCATGAGGATCAAAGAAAATGTCTAATCCTACAGCTTGTTGCTCCCATAGTCTAGAAAGTCCACTTTCTTTCTAAATATACTACCACTCACGCACCCATCAACTTTTGTCTGTACTATTACGGTAGCTTCTTCATTTGTCTCCCTGCTTCCAATCACTCCCTTTCCCCATACATGTCTTCTATACAGATGCTAAAATAATCTGTCTAGGGAATAGGTCTGATCATAACATTTTCCACTCAAAAAAACTTCAGTTACTTTCTGTTTCCTGTAGAATAAAATAAAACCTCTTCACCTTGGCATTTAAGACCTTCCATCTTCTGGTTTCACCTTTTCTAGTATTATTTCACTTTTGTTTCTTTTGTGTATTCCATGTTCTTGCTGAATTAGACTATTAGCTGTCCTCAGAACTCTTGAGGATCCATGTTCTGTCTTCGTGCATTTTTATAAGTTGGCCTCCATGATTAGAATGCATTCCCTCCTCCACTCTGCTTCCAGTGTCAAATCTTTTTTTCTTTAGAACTAAGCATAAGAGCTCTGAAGCTTCTCCTTATCCATCTAGTTAGCTCTCTCTCCTATATACCTATAATTATTTGTACATATGTTATATCTTCCCAGTGGAATTAAACTTCTTGAGGAGCAGAAGTTGTGTGTGTGTGTGTGTGTGTGTGTGTGTGTGTGTGAAGCACCTAGTGCCATGCCTTGGACAAAATTGGCAAATTGACATAAACCACAAACAAATCAACAAATTAAGCACCGACAATTCACAAATGTTTGTTGAATTGAATTTTCATAGTGAAGTAGGAAAGAAATGTCATTTCTTGAAAAATAGGTTGGTGAGACAGCACTGAAAGTCTGGAGTAGCTGTTACAGGGACTCTGGCCAGCCAGCTGACCCCCAAATGGTGGTAGTACCACCAAAAAAAAATTAGATGAAGTTTGATAAAGTCATCTTTGCCACCTTTCCTTTCTCCCTCTTCCTCTGTTCATAGACTGGTCCTTTGCATGCTGAATGATAGATAGCCTGCTCAAGGCCTAATCCCATCCATGATTTCTTTCAGAGTCATTTAGCAATATATTACAGAATTTTGAAATGTTTGAATGAAGAGGAAGATCAAGGCACTGAGACAAACATTTATTATAGACCAAACTAATTTAATGATACAAGGGTAGAAGGAAAAGGAAATGACAGGAATTGACTGTATATTTAACAATAAGATTGCGTAGCATAGAGAAATGAGGGAGGTAATATTGGGTAAGGGTAAATACATGGCTTGATTAGAGTACCAGGCCTGAAGTGAGGAAGAATCATCTTCCTGAGTTCGAATATGGCCTCAGACACTTTGTGACCCTGGGCAAGTCACTTAACCCTATTTGCCTCAGTTCCTCATCTGTAAAATGAGCTAGAGAAGGCAATGGCATATCACTCCAGTATCTTTTCTAAATAAACTCCAAATGGGTTCATGAAAACTTGCATGTGACTGAAATGACTGAACAACAATATTGGTTAAGGCCTTAAAATTAGTTTAAGTTTGAAAAAAGATTTATTCTCTCCCCACTTCCAAATGTGAAAAGTATGACATAAAATAAATTTCTCATTTCCAAAAGCAGAGAGAACTTATTTCAATCCTCTCTTATAAATAAAGGATCACAGTCTCTAGAGCAGGAGGGGACCAGAAGAAATCACCTTGTCCAATTCCATCATTTCACAGATGACAAAACAAACCCAGAGAAGGGAAATCACTTGCCAAAGATGACGCAGCTAGGGTTTCATCTTGATTCCCCTGAACTCCGCGTTTTGTTTTCTATAGTCGAGTTTTATTCTTAAAAGAAGTTTTAAAACATACAGGAGCCACAGAAACAGAGAGGTTTTTAAGTGATGCTTTTATTGTATTGAATGAAGTCTTGTAAAATAAACCGACCTTGGTTTAAAAAAAAAAAAAGACCATGTAAAATAACAACTTTTCTCTTTTGTCATTGCTCTCATATCTGATTCGTACATAAACAAAGGGAAAGGCCAAATATGGAAATTTCCAACAAGAAATCCATACTTATATGTGTACATATGTGCGTGTGTGTCTATATATGCACATATATAAGCATATGTACATATACACCAATAACTTATTGGATTAAAGGCTCACTTAAGCAATGTGGTTTATTGACTGTGAAGTTCAAATAGCAACACCATGAGATTTTTGCAGATAGCATGTCTTTTTCTCTTTCCCAGCAGAAATCATTGTCAACACTCATAGCTAATGTCTCTATTTGAGATGACTTTTTTTTTTAATCTAAAGGGGCCAGACCAAAAACAACAAAAAACATAGAAATCATCAGGCTTTCATTTCAACCCAACTGGATTCCTTTGTATTGTACCGCCAGTCTCTTTCATCTGTCCATCTAGCCTCATTTCCCTATTCATCTACCAAGAGAAAGATTACCATGATGTTGCACAGTCACCTTCCATCTTAGGCCTGTGTCATTTCTGCTTCATTCATGGTACTTGATCCTGAACTTGCTTTCCTTTATTCCACATCTCTTCACTTGCATTATTTCCCAATGATTTGAGGACTATCCCAGCTGTGGTTCAACAGAAAAAGAATGTCTCTGACCCAGCCATCTCAACAAAGCACCCTGGTCTGTACTACAGCATCTGTTTATGTACTTTTAAAATAACTTTTCCCCCAAAAAAATCCTTGTGGAATTTTTTTCTATATTATTATAGTTATTAAAAGAAACATCATAGCAATAGAGTATATACATATTTTTTCTTTAAATATGTCAACCCTGAAATCATTGCTGACTGGTATTTATTGGCCACAAGGTTTCCATGATGGAAACATTGGTGTTTCAATAACTAATTTATACTCAACCTCTCTTGCCCATTTAAAAATAGCCAGAACAAACTGCTTAAGTGGAGATTTGTACAGGATTTTTTTAATGTTGGAAAAACAACTATATGTATGGAAGCACCATTATTCTTTAGAATTGGCATCATAAGGCAAACCAGAAAGCTTTTCAGTACCAGTATGTTGAATATTTAAAAACTCAGGAGCTGAGCTGGAGGCCCATTTATTTTGAGCCTTTTGGTGAAGAAAGTGCAATAAAATATTCTTTAATATTGAATTCCCAAAGCAACATTAAAAATTATTGAGGCAACCTTTCAATTTATTCAGTGAAAGAAAATTCATATTGTTTATTATGGGAAAAAAGCCCTTATTTTTAATTTCTTCAGAAAACAGTCCTTTAAAAGTATTTTTCCATTATCTAGTAAAATAATCCTTTAGGTATAAATCTCATAGTAAATATATAGAAACTTATTTGTTAAGAAAATGAGGGCAGAGTATCCAGTAATAGAGACAGAACATGATGGGATGACAAAATCCTGTGTCTGATTCAAAAACAAACATTCAAATGGGTTTTTTGTCTATATGACTCAAATATAACTATCTGGTCTTGTTTCAGGAAAATAATTGAGTCAATTCAGTTGGAAAAAAGAAACTGTTCAAACCTAAACTTCTTGGTCAGTTCTGGAGAAATGATTACCCTGGTATCTGGGGTAGACACAACATGTATCTTAGGAACAAAAGCAATTTAGAGATGTCAACTCTCTCCCACCCCGCCTTTTTTTTCCCCAAAGCAGGACTGAATCTAAATGGTGCCAGAGTATTGGATCTCTCTCCTATTTTAAAGGAATTTGAGAGAAGATTCATTCATTCCAGAGTCTCAAAAGCAAATAACAATGATGGGTTGGCCATTTCGCACCACGTGTATGAGTAACAAGCTTGAGTTCTTTCTTTCCAAACCACACAACAGCTCTCTAGAATAATGAGAGCCTTTAGTTTTTATTTTATTTTAAAGGGAGGGGTGGCGTCATAAAGCTCACTTCCAATATATGTTGGGGTATGTTTAAGAATGAATAGTACCTTGTATAAAACCATCATCATCATCATTTTGTAATGTATCCTTTGGGTACACTCACTGTACTTGATGCTTCCAGTACACATTATGTACTCACGTATTACAAAGCAGAAAGCTGTCCAAATTGCCATTTCCATTTGCTACAGAATGTGTTCATTTTCTTTTCTCAAGAGACTAAGAAAGCACTATAGGTGGGAGACTATAAAATGTGAGGGAAAATGTTTTATGAGCCCATGGTAAGCCATTAAAGCTCAAGAAGAGATAGATTTCATTGTAATATTTATAGAAAATGAAAATCCAATTCTTGATCTAACTCAAATTACTCTTGATTTTAAGTAACTGGTATGATTTAGAGACTGCTTTTCTAGGCCCAGTACAATCTGTTTACCCAGAATTCCCAAGAAAGAAAGAAAAAAGCCAACAGTGGAATTCCTTTTGGGAGAAATTATAGGTGGAAAGGTGATGGCATGTTTGGGGAGTTTCAAAAACTATTGCTTCCACCTGGATGCAAATCATTTGATAGTTAAACATGACAAATTGAAATAGTAAGAATTAGCTATATAATTCCATCATCACCACTGCCCTGGCTTTAGGAATTTTTTTAAATTCACAGTAACAACATTGCAATTTTTTCCCCTTAGAAATGGAAATGTGCTACCCATTTGAAAATCATAATGAGAAGGACCTCCATCTTCTTTTTACTGCTTAACTTGGCTCTAGAGTATTTTTATTTGCACATTCTTATATGCAGTGTTGAGATGATAGGACCTTGCATGATGCGAGCGGTTTTTTTTTTAATAGAGCGAGAAGGTGGATAAAAACTTACAAAACTATTTTTTTTGAGCCCATACACTGTGATGAAATAAGTGTGTAAAAAGCTGGTAAACGTTAGTAAATGGGCCTCTTAATGTGCAAAACCAAATAATTCCTAGGAGTTGTAATCCAGATCATGTTTCTTTTATAAATAATCTATAAATCTTCCCGTAAATACAAAAAATGTTCCAAGAAATTATTAAAGCCATTTCCTGCACTTTAATACAAAACACACAGTTAAAGGAGAGGGAGACTCTCATTTCCAGGCCCGTCTCAGCCAATTTATGGATGCTTTTTATGGCACACAAGTTGAAGAGTCTTAGTCAAGCTCTTGTGGACTGCACATTCGCCATCAGTCCTCTGAATGTTCTGCACCATTTCTGCTCCATCTGAGTTTCAAAAATCAGGGCAGCTGCTCAAGGCAGTCCAAGTGATCTGGGATGGGAAGGCCTGTTATAATTGTCAAACATTTATTCCACACAGTGAAGGTAGGACACACCGGCTGTGCAAATGTAATGTCAAATGTATAAAGGTGAAGGGAGTTCAATGCGTCGTAAAAGGCGATGGAGCCATTATCATAGTCTAGCAAAATGCCCACACGCCGGAGGTGGGGTGCTGGTTCGATGGGAATTTCCTTACTATTATGTCTCACCACCCAATTATTATTGCAGCGGCAGAGCACCCAAGAAGCAGAATTCTTTCCAATCCACTCATGCTTTGGGGCCGACTTGTAAGCAAGACCAATTGCATACCTGCAGAAACAAGAATGAAAGTCAAGGATACACTATGGAGGTGACCTGTTTGTGAGCTTAAATTTAAATCTAGCAAATCTATCATCTATTTAACTGATAATTTCACATTTTCTTCTATTCCCAACCATCTGATAAGGAACAGAAGATTGGAACATTCAAAATCTTGTTTTCAAGTCACATACCACACCAAAATTTTTTTTAACCTGATGTGATATAATAACCTTTATTTTTTCTCTCTCCCCATCAAGGAGAAATGGTAAAAATTAAGTTGATTTTTTTTTTAAAAGACAATGATGAAGTACAGCCTAGACAATGATCACACTTCATAAATGCTTTAAAAACAATCTTGATATTTTTCATGATGTGGAGAATCTCCTTCACCCTCATTCCCTCCTTAAATAGTCTGAATCCTTAATCTAGTTTTTTCTCCTGAGACCTATGTTCATAATTCTTATTAGAACAGAGACTAAGCAAAACCCATTGCTTCCACTCAAAAGTGAACGTATTAGATGATGGTCATGGTCATTTGCAAATTGGCTTTTAGGAACCTTTCAAGAAGTGGTAAGCTTGGGGTGGCTAGGTGGTGTAGTGACTAGAGCACTGGCCCTGGAATCAGGAGTATCTGAGTTCAAATCTGACCTCAGACACTTAACACAAAACTAGCTGTGTGACCTTGGGCAAGTCACTTAAGCCCAGCTGCCCTGCATTCCCCTCTCCAAAATGCAACAAAAAAAAAAAAAAAGAAGAGGTAAGCTTAATTCAGAGGATAACAAAAAGTTTCCAAAATGCCAGTTTCTAAAGTTTAAATAAAAAACCAACAGCACACTGTAGAAAACCTGCTACTTCTAATTAATAGCTATTTACAACTAACTCCTAATAGTTCATTGCAATAAAAACACCAGAATTGTAACAAAAAACAGTGTTGACTGAGGAAAGAGACATTAAAAAAAAATCTCTGATAAACTGTCTCTGCACTTAAATTGGCTGTATTTCCAGTTTGAAAGTAACTCACCTTTTGCAAACTACTGAGTTACTACATTTGGTTTTTAACATACCTAATTGCACAGGATGAGATGGGTTATAATTTGTGGTAGAAGTATGCACATATTTGCTCACTCAATCAATAAACATTTACTAAGTTCTCCTGAATATATGAATGAGCATTTGCTACACTTTAATTTTTTTTATTGCAAATATGTTGACTCTTATGATTTCATTGAATCCTCAGTTTAATCCTATGGTAGAGGTATCAATCCATAGGTTTTACTCACACTGTTACACAAATGGAAAAAGTTAGGCATCTAGAGGTTCCCAGAGTGAGTCAAAGCTGAAACTAGACTTCCTGATGTTCCAACCTGCTGATCTTTCCCTGAAACCACTCTCCAAGTTCATTAGCCCCACTCCATAAAACACCCAACAACCATTAACGCCAGTTAGCTTTTGTAACAGAATGACTAAGTTTATAGTCCATTAACCAAAGGAATTGAGTATTATTAAATTATCATTAATCTTGAAAACTATGTACATATTTCCACAGTGCTTCCAAGGCAGAGGAAGAATGCTAACAATCCATTAAGGTATGCTCTGAAACACCAAGAAGTCAAAAAGTCTCCAAGTAATGTTTCTCAGAGCAATGCTAACATGCCCCATTGCACATATCATAAAATTACATGTTTATTTACAAGCTTAAGTAGCAGTCCTCGAGAAGATAGAGGTCCCATTCCCCAATCCATATTCCAAGCAAGGTGTCCTCACAAATTTGATCTTTGTGATTGTTTCCTTCTTCCCTCCCCCTTTAGTTACCTCTAATTTCAAAGAAATCAGGTGTTTTAAATGGCAAACAGAGGGGATTACTTCAAAATTTTAGTGTTTTTTTCCTTGTACATATTATTATTTTCTTTACATCTGGTGGATAGTTCAAGGACAACTGAGTAGGGTTTGTGGTACTAAAGTGCCTCTGGTAGAATTCTTCTAACTAATAATAAATTGAAATGTGATCATCAGTGATTATTAGTGAAGCTTGGGTGGATCAGATATCAGATTCTGTTAGGATAGTGAAACATGTTCATGAGACATTTAATTCCCTCTTTTTTGCAGTTGCCATTAATCCTATTTTTATGGTTTTTTCAATTATTATTATTATTATTATTATTATTTTATGCTTTTATTATGTTTAAAAAAATAAGTGATGGTCTACTACATAGACCAGTGCTGCAGAAGGCCCTCTTTTCCAACCTTAGGTGAAGTTTTCCAAATGAGAATGTTCCAAACAATTGAAACGTAAGGAGAAACTCCCTATTAGTTCTCACAACCATTATTTGGGACTGTAGCATTCAAACTTAAGGAAAGGAGAGACTTAAGCCCACATTCTCATTATAAAGCTAGGTGTTTCTGTGGTGCAGAAATGACATAAGGACCTTGGATATGTTTTATTACTTTCCTGCACACAATCTAATTTCTTTATAGGGAAAGACATGCTTTGCAGTTGATAGGTGTGCGTACATGCATATAAACATATTCGTTACATATACAGATACATATACACACGTCTACATATATCTACACACATATCATACACACACACGCATATAATGATGATAATGATGTTACATCTACTAATATTAATAGACATTGCTTTTGAGGTTTTTTCTTCCCACCAATGGTGATGAATGTGGGCTAAGTATAGCAGCTCATTGTAGATACATATGTTGTTTTGAAGATAATTATAACACACTTTTCCTTAATTCCATATGTAACCAATTGTCACAAGACAGATGGATAGTGTTAGGAGGACAGCCTGTGGCTATGTGACAGGTTTTTCTCTGTGCAAAGCTGACTGACAGGGATCAAATCTATGACCTTGACAGAAGAACTGGCAACTGTGTCTTACACACACGTACCTTAGAAACTTTTGTGCCCAAGGGCAGGGAAATACCTCAGATAATCTTTCAATGCCCCTTAAAACTTTCTGAGTTGCACCTTCCTATAATTAACTGAGATTAAGTGACCTGTAATGGTATCAGTAAAGACATAGACACTACTCGAGATTAATGGAAAAAAATCCCCTTTCTCATATGAAAGAAGATTCTGCAAGTTGTGTCTGGGAACAGGAATCCAAACTGTGAGATTTCCATGGATTTATGATCTCACTGATGCAGATATTCCCTCCTGTGGTGATTGAAACCTATCCATGCTTGTCTACCCATAAATCCTTCCACTAAGTGTGTCAGGGGTCCTCATATCTCTTTTATACAATTATTTTTTATTTATTGTTACATTTTAAGTTCTGAACTGTTTCCCTCCCTCCTCACCCTGCACTGGAGAAGGCCACCATTTTGTACACACATATTTCTGTGTGTGTGTGTGTGTGTGTGTGTGTGTGTGTGTGTGTGTGTGTGTGTGTGTATAGGTAAAACCAAATTATGCATACTTCTATTTATCAGGGGTTTTTTTTTCTTTGAAGGAAGGTAACATCTTCCTTTATAATTCCTTTGTAGTTGATTTGAGAATTCATAATATTCAGAATAACTAGTCATTCATAGTAATTCTTTGAACAATATTGCTGTTATTGTACACAATGTTCCCTTGGTTGTGACAATTTTGCTCTTCATTATTTCATGCAAGTCTTTCCATGTTTTTCTAAAGTCACTCTGCTCATTATTTCTTACAGCACAGTTGTACTCCATAATGATCATATACTACAACCTTTTCAGCCATTCCCCAACTGATGGCCATCCCCTCAATTTTCCAGTTCTTTGCCATCACAAAGAGAGTTACTATAAATATTTTAGAACATATAGGTTCTTTTCCTTTTTTCCTGATCACTTTCAGAAACAGAGCTAATAGTAGTATTACTGGGTCAAAAGGTATACACAGTTGTATAACTCTTTGGTCAGAATTCCAGATTGCTCTCCAAAGTGGTTGGATCTGTTCACAGTTTCACCAAGAGTATAACAGTGTGCCAAATTTTCCAAATCTCCTGCAACATTTGTCATTTTCCCCTTCTATCATTTTAGCCAAACTAATAGGTGTGAGATGATTTCTCAAAGTTGTTTTAATTTGCATTTCCCTAATCAGTAATGATTTAGAGCATTTTTCATGACTAGATAGAGCCTCTTCTCTTGGTATCTCATGAGATATGGACAGGGCAATCCATACCATAAGTGCATCTCAGAAACAGAATAACAGTTATGCTTTTATATCTTTAAAGTTCTTATTCTTATTGTGAAAGACATATACAGTTATTATGGAAATACCATTAGAAGAAGATGAATTTTTTAAAGTCTTGGTTAAGTTCTCAAAATACAGATGCAAAAGTATTCTTTGGTAACTACAGTGCAATTTAAGTATGAGGCTTACCATGTACTTCCACTTATGACTACTTCCCAGTAATGGCGCCCACTGTCAATGAACACGTTGCCTGCAACACCATAGCTCCCTTGGCTGGTGAAGCGCTCAGGGGTGTGACTCTTTTTTGATGATGTATCATCTCGTTCTACTGTCAAGTTATCATGGGACACCTTTAGTTTTCGGTGGGCAGATTTGGGGTCCAATTTAAATGGCTGACCTAAAAAGACATTTGTAGAACAAAGAAAAGAAAAAAGAACTGTTTATTTTGAAAAGATTAGTCATAGTCTAAGAACTAGACCAGTTAACCTGTTCCTAATTGTATCTTTCTTATATGCTCTTTCCTTCAGTTCATTTTACGTAATACAAAGCATCAAAATGAAAGGATTTTCTGTCATTCACTGGTGAAATTATATTAATCATTGTGAAAATCATGCCTTAGAGCATATTTCCAAAAGCTGTGAATGTTGAGTCAGGATTCCTAAGATGGGGAGAAATTCCTATGGTAAGAGGTTTGGGGCAGAAGAATGGTGAGAAAAGGAGGTGAGGATAGAGGAACTGTCTTAAGGGGGAGGGATAAGGAGATGTTCAAATATTGCAAAGCACTCTCAACAGCGTTATTGTTCTACAACAGCATCCAATAGGTCATAGAACTTGCCAAGAGGGAGCTCACAGGAGTTCACTGAGCAGGGGAATGACATGGTCAGATCTGCACTTTACAAATATAACTTTCACAAATGAATCATTAAGAATCAGGGGTATGCTCAAAATGTTTAACAAATAACAGTATGACAGACTTTTAAATTTAATCTGTGTTATTCATATTTCCCCAATACTTTCCTGAATCTAAAGAATCAATGAAATGATAAATCCCATCCTGGTTTTGTAAGTTCATCAGATTCATGAGGGATAAATGTTCAAACCAAAAAATTTAACAACTGGCTCTGGGGAAGAAGGTTCAAGCAGGCTCTGGCACACTCCTGCTAAGAATTCTAATTGATACAATAATCGAACATGATTCCAAAGAACCCATGATGAAGCATGCAACTCACTTCTTGATTGGTAATTGAGTCAGTGCAGACATATCTGTTTTACATATGGCAATGCAGAAATGTTTTTCTTATTATTTATACTTATTTCAAGGGTTTTGTTTTTCTTTTCTCCAATGGAGAAAGAGAGAAATTTTTGTTGTTGTTGTTAAATGAAAAAAATTAAGTTTTGAAGAATGTAACTTTGACAGCTGTTTGGAGTATGGATCAGAGAAGGGAAAGATAAAAGTTCATTTATCACAGTTTTCAACTTATCACAGGGAGGGTGAATGCAAGGTAACATGAAAATACCACTTTATAGAAATTCTCTTAATAGTCAACATTTCTGAATTGTCATTATAGCATTCTATGAGGGATATCTGCAGGTGCCTTTTCTGACCAATAACAGAATAGCCCTTTCTGTAGATTAACATTAAGAGAGAGGGGGAAAGATCATATTCACTGTTGATAACCTTCTCTCTGTTATTTTCAATGTAATGGCTGCATATATTCAGATCATGTAATAATAGGATCCAAACCAATAAGCAAGTAAATAAGTAACATTATGGATTTTAATTATATATGTGTATACACATACATACATACATAAATACATACATGCACTTATTCATTCATTCATTCATTTATCTGTGTGCTGACATTAATTTAGTGTGCTATGAATTAACAGAATGACCTTAGGACAGCTATAAACCTGCATTATTTTATCCTAAAAAGTGGCATAAATGCTCTTCTAGCCTGGATTTTTCTCCCCCAGATTTTAATTATGTCTCCCCATTTTATTATTCATATTTACATTTAAATGAGTTGGGCCTTATTAAAAACCTCCCTGGGCAGAAACACAATTGAAAATTTTCAATAAGTCCTTCTCTTGTTGATTCCATCTCTTATGATAGCTATTATGACTATTATTATGACAATTCAATATTACTTTGGGAGATTGCCTGTACTGTAGAACAACATTAGGTATAAGGCAGTTAAGTACAGGAAATGAGCTACAACTTCGTCCAAAATAATATAGCGTAAAAACATTGCAGAGATTGTTGCTATTGGCAGGTATCTCCTCCTTGGGTAGAGCTCACAGACAATAATCATGGTCAACAAAGCCAGCGCAAGACATATGGCTGCTTTTCTAAACCTGATGAGGGTCATGGGGCCCAGCAACATAGCCATTCATGCTGAAGAAAATGTAGCCACCATTGGGCTACAACTACGACAATACCACCTCCAAAGTTCTTGCTTTTGAACGTCCTTTCTATGTTAAGGAAAAGCTTCTAAAGATTTAGGGACACTGTGAACTTAAGCATAGTGTTTAAATTATGGTGTGCCTAGCTCTATGCTACACTGGAAAAAGTAAGTCAGAGAATTTTGTAAAAATTGCTGCATAAAACTGGGTGAAAAGTGACACCCAAGTAGCTTAGGGTTGGAAGAAACCTTCACAGTCTTCTAAGTTTTACTTCTCTCATTTTATGATTGAGGGAAGTGGTATCCAGGTCACGCAAGTAGGAAATTAGAGTCAGGATTTGAACCCAAGTTCTCAGATCCCAAATCTAGCACTTGTGAATAAATATCATTTGGATGAAAATACTCATATATTTTCCATTATGTTTATCTATCAAGATACTCATAGAAACACACATCTGAAATAGGTCTATCACTTCTTTCTGAGGTAGCTCATTCTGGTTGGAGCACATTGAATACCATTCTGCCTCTCTGTAATTTCTACTAATTGTTCCTTTTGGACTAGAATTCAGCTCTTCTTAAACTGTATGTGGTGACCAATGGAAAAATTTTAAGAAGCCTAATCTCTCAAGTCATTTCTAGCTCAATGTCGATGTGTGTTTCTGTCCTTTGAGGTCAAGCTGAATTAAGTCTTTTCTTATTATATTTCTCCTTAGGCAGCCTGGTGGCCCCTGACTTCCAAAGGGCTCACTCTATATAATGCCAATGCAATGCCCATAGCAGCTGCTATGAATATGAAAGTGTATTTCCAGGATTGATTCACAAAATATAATAAACTCTCTTACTCAAAGGCAAAACCAAAATATTTATTTGGAGCATCACTAATCCAGGGAGCACCTACATCTCAAGCATTCTTTCTTTCAGGCATCCCCACAAACAAGTTCCCCTAGGCAAGTTCCTCCCTCCGCTCTCTGCTGCTCTCTTTCCCTTATACAAGCTCCCTTATGCAAGCTTCTCCAACTATGGAGTCCATGTGACTCAGACTGTATCACAGCCATAGCTCAGAGCAGGTCACATAAGCCTATTAATGGCCAGGGAAGATCTTCTTATTCCATTAACATTACACCATCTTAGTGAGGACACCCAATGAGTTTTTAGTCTTACTCTAGCTCTGAACTCCTGAATTCAAGAAATCCATAGTTTTAGCTTCCTGAGTATTAGGTATGTGCCATTGTACCCAGCTAAGTTCTCTTTCACATGGCACAGTCTTCAGGTGTCTTGACATTCTATTGCTCTCATTTAAAATTGTTACAATTTTTAAATATCTTTTTGAAAACTGAGTTGACCATTAAATAGCTACTTGTGCTCCAGAAATGAAAGATTCAAATTCTATTTGGGCAACCCTGCATAACCATGAGTTGAAAAAAAAAAGCTGCTAATATGCAATGATTGAAGAAGTTTTGAAATAGCAGGTCTTTTTAAAAAACCATATAGGTAGTACATAATAAATCAAATTAATGTAAATATTTAGTTAGTCCCTATTTGCAAAGCAACCAAGACCTACAAAGAAGATAAGTCGACCAAATATGATCCTACTTATGCTCAGAAACATGTTTCTGGCTGTCTGTACGTGCCAGTTTTCAAATGATATGAAAGTAGAAAAGAATTAAAAAATTAAAAATTGAAAATTGAAAAAATAATCACCAAGCAATTAAAAATAAGTTTGTTAAAAGAACAACCAAATGGGTCTAATAGTTTGCCTCCTCTAGCCTAGGTTTATTTCCTTTTTTGCTAGCCTTACGTATTCCTGATTAGGGCTGATTTACAGGTGAGGCCATTGAAAACCCTGCTTTGCCATATAGTACATATAGTACATTGATGTGTATTAGAAACATTGTTGTTTATATATATCAATCAGTGTTACATCCAAGTGATTGTAGGCAACAGTTGTGTCCATAATGATGCTTAAGTGCCAATACAAGACCCAGGTTAAGTCCTAATTTTCACATACACTGACTATATTACCATGAGGAAAGTCACTAAACTTTAAAACTAAAAGTTGCCCCTGAAGATAAGTTACAGATGAGTTACTGACTAGCATTCACAGGGGGGTTTACACAATGAGAGTTCCCCACTCGGACAAATTCACAAGTCTAGACCCAAACAACAAATCCTTATAGAGTAGGGAAAGCGTTTCCACCATTTTAAGGATGAGGAAACTTGAGGCTCAGGGAGGTTAAACTACTTGATCAGTGTCACATAGCTAGTAAGTTTCAAAGCGAGGATTTGAACTGAGGCCCTTTTAATTACAAATCCATCACTCTATCCAAAATACCACAGTGCCTCTCTACACTAAAGCTAAGAAACAGAGGAAGAAAAAAGAAAAGAAAAAGAACTATTTCAGAAAAAAAAAAAACTATCTCAGGGGGAAAAAATATCTAGGACCTGGACAGTGAAAGAATTTGGAGAGATATGGGAGACAAAATAAAGAGCTCCTGTACAAGGGATCATTAATTTGATATTCTGTTTTGAATTGCTTGCCTTTCAAATGTCAAGCATCACAGAGATTCAGGGAAGGGAAAAAGGCACACCAGCAGTAGAGAGAGGGCGGGAGAAGAAGACAGGGCTGGGTTTCATGTCACTCACTGTTTGTCTTCAATTTGCCAGGCTCACTGTTCCGACTGCCAGCCTGATTAATAGCTTTGACGATGAAGATGTACTTGGTGCCACTCTGGAGCCCGTGAACTGTGTAGTGGTTTTGTTTGATGTTGGGCACAATCATCCAGCTGTCGGCAGAGTTACACAAACCTGCAATTTCAATCAAACACATTTTGTCATGACCTTTCTTTCCCTTCCTTTCTTCCTTCCTTCCTTCTTTCCTTCCTTCCTTCCTTCCTTCCTTCCTTCCTTCCTTCCTTCCTTCCTTCCTTCCTTCCTTCCTTCCTTCCTTCCTTCCTTCCTTCCTTCCCCCTCCCCTCCCCTCCCCTCGGCAGCATTCAAGAGCTGCATAATTGAAGTAAATTGAAAGGTAAGTATTCGTAAACTATTTCTTTTCTGGAATGGGGGTGGGGAGGTTAACTCCTCCAAGAAACATATCTAGTGCATAGGATGCTATTGTTATTTGTCCTTCATTCTCAAAAATGACCAATGACATCAGGAAGGTGTTGTCATGACTTGCAAGTGAGCTGGCTCACTGGCTCGCCAGTACCTTCTTTTTTTTTTTTTAAGTAATTTTACCTGGCACTTGCTGACCAAAACAACTATTCAGATCTTATCCCACCTTATCCCACCCTCTGTCTTATTCTACCTAAGAAGGAAAACATAAAAATCCACTTGAAACTTTTCCTGTTAATTAAGCATAAACCTGGGGCAGCTGGGTGGTGCAGTAGACAGAGTGTGGTGCCTGGAATCAGGAAGACTCCTCTTCCCAAGTTCAAATCCAGCTTCAGACACTTACTAGTTATGTGGTCCTGGGCCTGTCACTTAACCCTGTTTGCCTTAGTTTCCCCATCCATAAAAATAATTTGAATAAGGAAATAGCAAACCACTCTTTGCCAAGAAAACCCTGAAAGAGTTGAGTGGGACTGATTAAGTCTGTTTCACATACAGTAGGTGCTGAACAAATGTTTGATGTGATTCCTAACCGTTTCCATGTTCTAGAGAAAATTTTTTTTCATCTTAAAAGGTTTCATTACATGATTATAAACTTTAGTTAGTATTGCCAGAAACAGCACTGAGAACTCCTGTAATCCAATTCCACAAATATTTATTAAGCAGCCTCTTACGTGAATAGAGTGGGGAATATAAAAATAAGACAGAATCCTCTAGCCACTACTATTCTACTGCCTATCCTATCGTCCTTGTTGGCCAAATGTTCTTAATGTCCTTTATGTCATGAACCTCTTTAGTTGTCTGGTGAAGTGTCTAGGAGGCCTCCTCAGAATAATATTTTTAAATGCAGAAAATATATATAGGAGAACAAAAGAAATCAGTTATGTTGAAATTCTATTATAACAATATTATAGAACAAGTTAAATGGACTCCTGGGCCTTAGGTCCTTTAAGTGTGGGACTTCAGGAATAGAGAAGAGAAGAAACTAGTAAGGAGGAAAAGCAAAGGTTGTGTTCATTAACCCATACCTGATAAGATACCATAATTGTGTTAAGTTAGTTTAGCAATGATACTAGCAAGAGGAAACCGAAGGCCCAGGCTTAATCTTTGAAAAGTGTCAATAAACAGTGAACTTTTGACTAGCACTATCTTTCCATCTTTTGGCCTCAAAAATAAAACAAGGCCTCGGATATTGCAGGGTTCTACAGGATGTGGGTTAGGAGGCAGGCAGATTTATGATCATGGGAGTATGGACAAGTCTGTCTCTTTGTACTTTTAAAAATGGGCTGATGCTGGAAACTGTTCTTCAGTGGCAGAGCCTACCTTCTCCCTTCCCCCATCTGTCACCACTCCAACAAAATCTTCCTTTTATCCTTGGTGACTGTTCTGTCAGTAGGTTTCCTGAGACTGCTCAATTTCCTCCATCAATTGGAATTTGAGGTCTGGGCCTCTCCTTTCTTCAAGCTAGATAGGAATACATACCTCCTGGGAACTTCCTTTTTATCTAAAGTGTTCCCACCTCCTCTCAAAATAGTCTGCTAGTGCCCTTTAGCTGATTTGGAATTCTACACATTGTTTCTTTTGTTGATAAAACATATATACTTAAGGGTGAAAAACTACTTATTTCTACAAAAGCACACTTCTGAGTTAAAAAGGATGCTAATATTTCTTCAGAATAAACCCTGGGATAATCAGTCAAGTCAAAAAAATAAGATACAAGTAGGATGTATCTCTAATTTCCAGACATTCTGGTAATTTTCTCATGATTTAAAATAGTGATTTTTCTCCCCCAACAGTACATAAGCACAAGGCTTGGTATGGCCCTTAGTAATGAGCATGTAGTAAATATATTTTCATGCATTCAATATGAACAACTTTTCCATCTGTCCTGTTTCCAAATCTCAAATCTGAAAGATGTCATATACAAGGTGAGAGTAACCCCATTGTACATTACTGCAAAGAAATACTAGAATACAATTAAGCAGGACAGTTATGAGAAGACAAAGAAATCTGGAAAGACCTTTATGAAAACATGCCTCCCCCCCAAAAAAAGAAAGAACCAATGGAATGAATCACACACTAACTACACTCATATAAAGAAAAAAATAAATGAGAACAACAAAAGATACTGATAAGGATTTAGAGAGAGGAACTCAAAAAGTATTAGTCAATTTTATACATTTAAATTAACTAATTTACATGAAAATAGTTACCAAGAAAGTGTAGCTTATATTAATTTTTTTTAACAAAATATTTAAAGTTATGGTAAATGCCCAATATTCTGTATTATTTAGAGATCTGAAGGTGGGAAGGACTAAAAAGAAGCAGCCAGACACCCAGTTTTTTTTTTTTTTCTTATTCTCCTTCCTCGTCTCCATGTCTCTTGTCTATGAAAGCCTACTGAGTAAGCCCCTACTTGAAAAACCTGGCTGGACTGCCATAAAATGGTTAGCAAACCAGAACAATTCCCTGCCTCTTACTTATCAAACTCAGTCTCTTTCAACCCACCTCCTTCTTGAATGTGAATGGAATGAACTCAATTCTCTAGAATCCTTGAGATTTGCAGCTAATTTTGCTCCATACTTCAAAGATTCGTTATTTTATTGCTATACTCTCATAGATGGCAACTCCTCTACCCTGTGATCAGCCCCTCCAGGCACCCAACTACCACAGGTTGGTCCTTGAATGACAGCTACATAGTTAATTGCCAGGCTGATACTGGAAACCATTCCAGTTCAATAGGACTGCTTCTTTAGCATAGACTTGGGAAGCCTAGTTTCATTTCCATACCACCCTGAGGCATCAAAGGAGGTTATTAGTGGAGGCAAAAATCTTACTATTAAATCTGAATCTCACCAAAGAGGGAAAATTTTGACCTTTGCACCATGGGCCCTGAATGGCATTTAACTTCCTTTTGGAATTTAATGAGCAGACAACAATAATATTAATGCAGGAATTCTAACATAGCATTTCCATTGTCCAAGGTCAGATCGTCAAAAGGCACCGTTATCACTCAATGAGAGCTAGGTAGTCATGATGGCAATGATAACAAAATGGAAGACAACAAAAGAATAAAATGATACTCTTACCTGCTGTTCTGTTTTTAGAATTTTACTGTTTAGTTTCATGTGTGGAAATAAAACAGCTAATGCGGTCTAGGCAAGTGAATGTAAAAATGTTTCAATAAACTTTATATCACTGAGCAACCGCAAAGCTCAGGTTTAATTTAGTGGGGAGGGGGGGGAAATGCTTTCAGAGACATTATAACACAGATGTCTAAAATTGCTTCAGACTGAAACTTGGCATACAATCCAAGGTCTTAGCCCAACAAGGATTTAATTTTTTTAAATCTTTTCAAAATAAAAAAAAAGGGAGGTAGGCTGTCCTCATTATTTAGAAAAGTTCGCTAAGTTTTCAGAACATGTTAAAACAACAGAAAGGTTTATGGAAGGGCAGAAATGGTTTGGGTACATTTATATTTGGATCATGGGCTTTAATCCCCACTAGTAATCATGGATGTTTAGATCAACTCTACAATATGATTGCCAAGACAAAAGGTGGATGAAAAGAGTCATTTTCCATTTTTTTTTTTTGGAATTCAGAGTAAGTTGTAAGAAGAAAACATGGAGAGTACTATTACTGTTATTTTGCTGTTCTTGACAGTGGGCCAGAACCATTCTGCATCTGGTGCCTTGGTTCTCTAGCTTCTTCCTAAATGCCCAAACTCGGATACCCCACTGTGTAGTATTGAGAAAAAACACTAAGTTTTACATCTTACTTCCAAGAAAATTCTCACAAATTAATTCCAAAGATGATAACTTCTCTTTTCTCCAAACCAATTTGCACTGATCTTCCAACATTTAAATTCTCTAATATAACCCAAAGTGTTAAAGAACATTGATGAAACTCGCAAGATAATTAGCTCATAATGAACCTTAATTGCCTTTTTTCAATCATACATTTTTCTGTCTCCAAGCATATAAGATCAGGAGGTAAGGAACATTTTTCTCAATACTATAGCTCATTACAAGATTTTAATTACATTTGGGATTTCAGACCCCTGTATTCAAGCCAGTCATTTTGCTATAAAACATTATATGACATAGCCAATGTGGAAAACCTATGGAGAAGTTGTAAACCAACTGCCAACCTTTCCTTCTTTGTAAAGATGTGATAGATTGGCACATTTCTTCTTCTTCTTCTCAAAAAATAACATTATGTTTAACGACCTTTCATGAACTTCTTTTAATTACATGGATTAAATACAGATTACACTGATATGAAGACCTAACAATGATTCTGCCTTTTACTTTTTATGTTTCTAGTCAAGTATGGAGCCAAATATAAACCTCATTTAATACCTCATATAATTTTTAAAATATGGAAATATTTTTAAAAATAAGTATCAGTTTATAATAATAAATTATATTTTATTGTTGTTGCTTGTTGTTTAGTTGATGAGTCATGTCTGATTCTTTGTGATTCCATTTTGGGGCTTTCTTGGCAAAGGTATTGAAGTTGCTTCCCATTTCCTTCTCCAGCTCATTTTACAGATGAGAAAACTGATGCAAATATGGTTAAGTGACTTGTCCAGGGTCACATAACTAGAAGTGTCATCTCAAATCATAAACCATTTTTTCATATACACGATCTCATTTTGTCTTCAGAACAACTCTGTAAGGTGGATAGTCTAAGCATAGAAGGAGACACCTGGGTGGAGAAAGGTGAAAAGGCTTACCCTCACTTATGCAGAAATTAATACTAGCTAGCAAGGAGAGGCAGGTGTTATTACACCCATTTTAAGGTGAGGTTAAGTGAATTTCCCAGGGTCATGCAACTAATAAATAACTGTCTGAGGCAGGATTTTAAACTCGGACCTTCCAGTCTCCAAGTATAACACTCTATCCTCTGCATCACCTAGCTGCTTCCGTAATAGTAAAGGCACAGCTAGAACTGAACTCAGACCTTCCGATGACAAATCCAGATCTAATACCTGTTTCATGATGCTATGTTGCTTGTCCCTTAAGCAAAAATAACAAAAAAC
The DNA here is from genome assembly GCA_028646515.1 of Pseudochirops corinnae. Classification (NCBI taxonomy): domain Eukaryota; kingdom Metazoa; phylum Chordata; class Mammalia; order Diprotodontia; family Pseudocheiridae; genus Pseudochirops; species Pseudochirops corinnae. The sequence continues at coordinate 42,636,676 of CM053591.1, read as the reverse complement.
CAAAAACTCAAGTCTTTCCATTCTTTGGTGGATAGAACTTTTTCCCTCATCTCTCTTTGTTGTTGAATTGAATGTAAACAATGACTAGAATGTATTATGGAGTGGAATACAACAGGCCCATTAGTACATATATCTTAGACAGATACTGCTCAATGAACTGGGCCAAGAATTGAACAGGAGGAAGAAATTCTGCAATGGTTTTCAATGACTTTGGGGCTTCTCCCTCAAATCTATCATTTTCTCAAGTGAATTTTCGTCTAGGGCCGTGTGATGTCTATACATCACACAATACCGTCACCAATGAATCAAAATTGTCATCCACACAAAAGAATATGGGGAAGTAGGCTGCAATATGTTTTCAACAACCAAATGAGCAAAAGGTTGTGTTAAATAATCATCCAAGAGCTATATTATAGGAAAAGAATATGGATGGTTATTGTGCTGCACTGGTACCCATATACTATCAGCAGATTTGTGGAAGGCCTCTAATATGCTGAATAGACATCTTGTAAAGGATCTACCAGGCAATAGAGAAGAAAGTAGCCCAGGACAAGAGGATATGAGAGGCCAGTGACATGTGCCATCAACAGGGTGCTCCTACATTGATGAGATCATGATTTAAACTGAAGTTATGAAGTATATGGTAAAGTATGTGGAGGATCTTGAAGGCCCATTCCAGCTGAGCCATTCCATGACATTTGACCTAAGTGACCTTTATTTAGGGCAGCTAAGTGGCACAGTAGATAGAGTATTGGACCTATAGTCAGGAAGATTCACCTTCCTGAGATCAAATCTGGCCTCAGATACTTACTAGTTGTGTGACTCTGGGTAAGTCATTTATACCTGTTTGTCTCAGTTCCTCATCTGTAAAATAGGCTGGAGAAGGAAATGGCGATCCACTTTAGTATCTTTGCCAAGGAAACCCCAAATGGGGTCATGAAGAGTTTGCACATGACTGAAACAACTGAATAACAAAACCTTTCATCAAAACAGAACCCAAACTCTACTTCTTTTAATCAAAAGGATTGATGTTGCCTATTATTTTAAGACATGAAATTGCTAACAACCTTTTCTGTAACTGAGTTGGCTTTTAATTTTAGCTCATTCTCTGGATGTTATACTTGGAAATGTTCAGGACTTGACTACATTGGTTTGGCTGAATCAAGAAACCAGAAAAAAAAAGTGCTAAGAATTCTGCATGTGCTCCCACGTCAGATCAGCACCTGCAATGACTGTTTTACATCAGCTCTGGGAGGACCAGTCTGTTTAGCACCTGAGCAGTAAATGAGGCAGACCTAGAATGTAATGCCTGTTCCTTGCATAAAGTCCTTTCTAACAACAGTTGCCGTGCATCAAACATTAGGCAAATAACTTTCCTGAAATCATCTAATGTAAATCTAGGAGTTCCCAGACACTTAACTGCTTTACGATACAATATTTATACATATTTTATGTGCTTATACATTTAAATAATTTATGAATTAGTCAGGTGGAAAACTATTTTATCTGGAGAGACTAATTTCATGCAGTAGATCCTGAAATACAGCTTATTTTAGCATGAGGTTAGGATTTAGTATTGGTTTCAAGTCAACTGATTCATGGTGGGATAATATTGCTTAACCAAAGTTCCATGAGCATTCAAAAATCTGGGAACCTTTTTCTGTTTTGTCCTCATAAGGACCAAGGAAAAATGACTTTAGAGAAATGTGTACAAAACTACAATATTTCTCAAATAACATTCCTGTCATTCCCCTCTCTCCTCCTTCACATACTAATAATTATTATAATGTATAATAATAATTATCATTATGTATATGGGCAACCAGGAGGCAGAGTGGATAGAGCACTGAGCCTAGAATCAGGAACTTCTCTTCCTGAGTTCAAATCTGGCCTCAGACACTAACTAGCTATGTGACCCTGTATAAGCCACTTAACCCCTTTTGCCTCAGTTCCTCATCTTTATGAGGAATGAGCTGAAGAAGGAAATGACAAACCACTCTAGTATCTTTGCCAAGAAAAACCCTTAAACTGGGTCACAAAGAATTGGACATGTCTGAACAACAGCCACAACAAATATAGGGAACGAAGTGAATTCACATAGACAGTGAAAAGGTGGCATTTCAAGAAAGAAAACTTAGCTAGAGCCCCAGCTTTCACGTTTGCTAGCGAGGTGACCGTAGACTAGCTATTTCCTCTCTCTAGGCTTACACTAGATCATTTGTAAAGTGGGGATAATAAGACTTGGTCTACCTACTTAAAAGGTCAAGTATTATTACCCCCATTTTACAAATGACCCAATCTAGGGTATTATGGGTGAGCTAATGCATGTGGAAGGACTTTATACACTGTAAAGTAAGGTATTATTACTGTACCCACATACATCAACTTGAAATAGGCAGAGAGAGCCAGGATTACGATCTTTACTTTACAGATGAAGAAACTGAGTTGAGAAAATATACCGGTAGCCATTCATTAAGTTGAACTTGTCCAAATTATATATTCTAGCTACATGACACAGTCACTCAAGAACATTGGTCCTTTTAATCTTTTGTGCATCTGTGAAAAATTCTGATTACTATAGTCTTTGTGGGGCGTATGTGTGAATCATGATTCTACTTCTTTTACTTGGTTTTCTGAACCTATAAAATCTTCTGTCTCCCTGAATGCTATTCCCCATGCTTTCTAACATTTTCTGAAATACGCCTTCTTTGAGTAACTTACTCTATTATACAGCTTATTATCTATGAGCAGTATATATCCCACAATATTAAGCCTATTATTTCTAGAGTTATTTCTACAGTATTTGGAACTTTTAATTTGGAACTCCTGATAAGCCTGAATTGGCTTAGTCTTACGTTCCCATGTGGTCTCTGGCTGAACACCTGTACCATCATTGCACCCTTCAGAATGCATACTTCCAGCCTGAGATGTTGCAGGTCAACTTTTTTTTAAATTCTACATGGATAGCTCTTCTATATACACAGACACTTAACAGGGTGTGATTCCAGTGATCATGCCACCTTTGATACTGCCATTGATCTGTGACCTCAGATCAAAACCAATTTACATTCTTTCATCCTGAGTCAAATCAAGTCAAGAAGCACTTATATTATATTATACTATATTTGAGGCATTATTCAAGAAGCTAGGGATACAAAAAAAAAAAAAGGAAAAAGATAGTACCTGCATGTCTCAAGAAGTCCACATTTTAATATATAATTTTTGTCATTCTCTTTTCATAAATCCTTCACACAGATGGGACCCACCCAATATACTGCAGCCCTTTCTCTGGCTCATCTGACAGTATGCGAGAACAAATACGACATAAACGTTGGCTTTTGTTTCAAAGAGATACTTGGGCTCATTAGGTGCATGATGCAGAGCATATCAGCTGCCCAGGAAGAAGTAGCGTGGGTAAAAACACATGGAGGTGTGTGTATTGGCCATAACTCAAAAGGTTCAAAACAGCTTCCTTCTATATAGAGTTGATGCAGACCAAAAAAACAAGAACAAAAAAAAAGCAAAAGGGAAAGATCTTTATATGTTTTTCTCTTTAGAAGGAATAAGCCTTTTATACTTTGCATGTCTTGAAGAGATTATTCTACTTTAGCACTATAATCATTTATTTATTAAACTCTGTTACCAAGGCTGCATCTAGAATAAATAAAATCTACCCTTTCCCAAATGGATTTCAAAAAAAAAATACCAAACAAAAACCACAACTGTGATTTCTGCTAATTGTGAAACTGGTTTTTTCTCTAAGTAACATACTCTTGAACTGATATTCTAGTTGCTAATTAAGTATTTGATCCAATTAAAAAGTAGTAATTGAAAAACTTCAAAATGACTACGATAGGATTTTTAAAAATGCAACTAGGAAGAAAATATATGTGACATATTACATTTCCTAAATATTAATAATTGAGCATTGATAGCATCCTTTTTAGGGCAGCTAGGTGGCAGCAGACAGAGTGCTAGGCCTGCAGTCAGGAAGACCTGAGTTAAAACTTGGTCTCAGATTAGATGTGTGATCCTGGACAAGTCATTTAACCTGGTTTGCCTCAGTTTTCTCATCTGTAAAATGAACTGAAGAAGGAAATGGCAAACCACTCCAGTATCTTTGCCAAGAAAACCTCACAGAATTGGATATGACTGAAAAACAACTGAACAATAACAACATCTTAAAATAGAGCCTTATTTTTACCTAAATTTATTAGGTTGCCTTTAACTATATGAATATGTATAAGAAAAGGAAAGGGGAATAAGGGTGGTTATTTACCAGGGCCATCAAATGACCCTGACTTGGGATGATTTTTGTCATGCAGTAAATTTTTACAAGCCATATACTCTTTGTACCTTACTCCCATGTTATTTTCCTGAACTTGCACTGTGTGAACACTTGCTCCCTCAGATTTGGACTCATTGCTTCTGAGATCATTCAACTGTCATCGTCACACAGATAATTCTCAGATTCATCCAATACTATTTTTACACCCGAGCTCGTCACCAACTGCATATTGGACATATTGAACTGTCTGTCCCCTGGTATTCTCAAATTCAGCGTGTCCTAGACAGAACTCATTACCTTTCTCCAAAACCCTGACTTTCTTCCCAACTTGCTTATAACCATTAAGTGCACCTTTATCCTTCTGATCACCCAGATTCAAAACATCAGTGTCATTGACTTTTCATTTTTGCTCATTCAGATACCAAATCTTGTCTTTTCTATCTCTACAACATCTCTCACAAACATCCTCTTCCCCCCACTCCCATAGCTACCATTGCAATTCAGGCTCCCATCATCTCTTGTCTGGACTATTGGAATAGCTGTCTAATTGGACTTCCTTCCTCAAATTTCTCCCAAACCCATCTTCTCAAAGTATTTTTTTTTCTAAAACACAGTTGTAACCATGTCAGCCTCCTCTTCAATGAATGCCAATGGCTCTTTGTTACCTCTTTGATCAAATGTAAATTCTTGTTTGGAATTTAAAGCCCTTTCACAACCCGGCACCTTCTTATCTTTCCAGTCTCTTACCACATAACTCTCTGTCATGACCTCTACAGTCCAGCTACACTAATGACTTATTCTTTTTTTTACATCTTCATGCCTTTGCTCTCATTGTCCATCATGCCTAGAATGCTCTCCCTTTTAAATTCTTAAGTCTTAGAATGGTGTCCTGTTGTCCTTTAGGATTCAGCTCAAATGATAACTTTTATAAGAGGCCTTTCCTTCTCCCCCAGTTTCTACTGTCTTCTCCCCAAAGGCTACCTTCCACCTACTCTGGGATTTTCTCATATGTATGTTGTTACCCCCATGAGAATGCAAATTCTTTGAGGGCAGAGATTGTTTTTGCTTTTTCTTTGTATCTCCAGAACTTAACACAGTGCTTGACATATAGTAAGCCCTTAATATTTACTTGTTGATTGGTTAATTAATTTGCCAAAACTAAAAATGAGTCAGAAGTAATAATTAATGTGTAAGCTCATGAAGACATATAAAAAAGAATATTTTGGGGGGCGGAGCCAAGATGGCGGTGTAGCAGCAGCAACATATCGCAGCTCTCACATAGCCACCCCAAAATACCCATAAAATAGGACTCTAAACCAATCCTACAACTCCAAAACGCACACAAGGATACTTCCCACTAAAGTCAGCTCAGCTACGAGGAATCATATCAGCACTGCCAACCGAAGCCAGCCTGGCCTGAAGCCGCAGCTACGCCCTGGGGCGGCAGAAGAGCCTTTCAGGTGAGCAGAGGATTAGCACCAGCTGCGGATTAGCACCAGCTGCGAGTGGGGATTGCGAAAGGGGGAGATAAGCAGTCCTACCGAAAGGTCTCCAGAGCGGAAAAGCGAAAA
>CM053591.1:42591904-42630317 GCA_028646515.1 Pseudochirops corinnae | reverse complement strand
CTATTTTTTCCATTTGTTTGGATCTGTTTAATAGTATCTTGATTTCTTATAAAATTATTCACTTCCATTTGCTCCAATCTAATTCTGAAGGAATTATTCTCTTCAGTGAACTTTTGAGATTCTTTTTCCATCTGGAAAGTTTGGCTTTTTAAGACATTCTTCTCCTCATTGACTTTTTGGGCCTCTTTTGCCATTTGAATTAATTTATTTTTTAAGGTGTTATTTTCTTCAGTCAGATTGTTGACTCTCTTTTCATGATTTTCTTGTATCATTCTTATTTCTCTTCCCAATTTTTCCTCCACTTCTCTTATTTGGTTTTTAAAATCCTTCTTAAGCTCCTCTATGGCCTGTAACCAATTCGTATTTTTCTTGGAAGCTTTTGGTGCAGGAATTCTGACTGTGTTGTCTTCCTCCCGGTCCATGCTTTGATCCTGTCTTTCCTCAAAAAAGGAATCTAAAGTTGGATTGCTGTGCTTGCTTTGCTTCCTTTGCCTGCTCATGTTGCCAGTCAATTAACTTTACTTTTGAGCTCTTTGCCACAGTAAAACTCTGCTTCCAGAGGGGAGAGCTTTGTCCCAAATTACTAGGGTTTTTGTAGCTGCTGGAGCTATTAGGAGGCTGCCATTTCTACAGCCCCCACCAGCTTTGGCTCACTGGTCACACACTTCAGGACCACCACCCAAGACCATGATCCTGATTCAGGCAGGTTAAAGCAAGAGCACTTAGCCTCTGAATGATCACTTGGCCACCCTACGATCTGCAGGCCAGGATCTCTGAAGCAGCCATGTGGAGGTGACAGCAGGGTCGCTGCTTCTGCCTCTTCTGGCTCTGGGGGCAGAGGGCCAGACCTGCTCCTCCATAACCCTCAAATCCAGCTGATTTCTGCTGACCTTTTACTTTGTCTTTGGCATTTATGGGTTGATAATTTTGGAAACTGTCACAGCTGCCAGTGATCCACTCTCCAGAATTCTCCAGCCATGGCTGGTCCTGGCCATCCTAGGGCTAAAACTGCAGCTCATGTGGGTCTGGGCTCAGCTCCCAGCATGCTTCGATGAACCCTTCCTGTCTGCCTGCCGGGCTGCCTTCAGTGGGAGCTTTGTTTCTCTGTAACTTTGTGGGTTCTGGAGCTCTAAAACTTGTTTAGAGTCATATTTTATAGGTATTTGTGATGGTTGTGGGGGGAGCCATGGAGTTTTGCTGCTTCTACACTGCCATCTTGACACTGCCCCCAATAATAGTTATTCTTATAGATATGTGAGGGATAGAATGGGAGGAGGAGATTGATATGAATACTGAAATTCCTTAGCAGTAAAATTGAAGATGAGGTAGAGAACAAGACTGTGAATCAGGTACTTGAGAAAATTGAGATAGTGACCTGGAGGCCGGTGAGTAACAACAACAAAATGAGAGATTGTCTGATAATGTGGATTCTAAAGGACAGAAGGTCATAGTGTGATGGTAGTCTAGGAATGGTCTACAAGTAGCAGTGAAGAACAATAAACCTTTTGGTCCCCACTTCCTTCTATTTCTGACAAAGAAAAGAAGAAAGAATATTTTCTATTGGAGATAATTTCTGCGAAATTTATATCTTCTAGGGACCAAGCAACACTTTATTCAAATTTATTTCAATGGAACAAAAGTTTATTAAGTAAAGATATGAAGAATTTCAAAGCTGCTATAGTAATAGTTGAGGAAAGTGGTAAGGAAAACTTGTGGCTGGAGTGAGGCCACAGTGGGAATGGAAAAGAGAAGATGGACATGAAATGGCGTGGATGGAATGTAGAGACTGAATTGACAAATCTTAATGACTGTGCATATGAGGTGTGAAGTAGAGAGAAAAACCAAAGATAATCACAAGGGTTTGAGCATGAGACAAGGTGAATGGTGAGACCATTGGGATAAAGAGTGGAGGTTTCTGCCTTAGAGCAATGGAGAGATGGTGGCAGTATGCTGGATGCAGAGACCGACCAACCAACCAAAACAGCCCCTGGACTCTAGGACCTTCTAGTGTGCATTGAGGGAGATGGGAGGTAGAGACAACATTTGCAAAAAATGTTGCCTAGTAGTGTAACTTGTGCAGAATAGCCACTCAAATTTAATTTTATTGACTTACTGGAAACGAAATGAAAGTGGTTGAAATTAGTATTCTCTATTCAGAAGTCAAGGACTTCTGTGGAGGTTCACACATATATATGTATATATAACATACATCCATATACACACACTATATATTTATATGTATGTATATATGTATATATATGTATGAATACACACATAGAACACATATAACAGGAACATGCTAGATCATAGACCAAAGAGATGATCGCAGGCTGTTTAAAAAAATCTCTTATGCTTTGAGCAAAATGACACGACTTTATAATTCTATTTTAATAATGTTTCCATCCAATGGAAAGTCATTTTATTTTCAATTTGGTTGAACAGTTTTGATTCAAGTTAAATCACTTTTGTAAGAGTGACTTAGATATTCTGGGTCTTAACTGAAATTGTTAAGGGTCATTACTTTGACCTTTGAGAAACTTTAAAAAACAAATATTAAAGACACTCACTTGTTCCTTCAAAATAGCCCCTTCTCTCTTTTCTATCAGGAATTGTGCTATAGTTGTTTGCTGGTTGTTTAATTCACGTCCCATTCCTTGTGACCCCATTTGGAGTTTTCTTGGCAAAGATACTGGAGTGATTTGCTGTTTCCTTCTCTGACTCATTTTACAGATGAGAAAACTGGAGCAAGCAGGGTTGAGTGACTTTCTCAGGGTCACCCAGCTAGCAAAGATATGAGGTCAGATTTGAACTTAGGCAGAGGAGTCTTCCTGACTCCAGGCCTGGCACTCTATCTACTGTGCCACTTATAATAAATTAGGGATCCATAATTCTGTAAAATGTAATTTTTTCAAAATAAAATATTCAGTGTACAAGTTGCAAATGGGCATTTTCTAGAAATGGAAGGTTCATAAAATATGCTATTTCTTCCTCTTTTTTCCTTAATGTGGTTTTCACTTAAATATTACTAAATCACAGTATTTTCAAAGTAAGTAGAGATCAAGTAAAACCAAGCCTCAAAGAAGACAAATGATTCGCCCAAAGTCACATAGCTAGTTGGTGATAGAAGTCAAATTACAAATGAACAAAAAAGAAAAACAAGCGTTTATGGAGAACTTAATAGAATAAGTAGTAACTAAAGGCATGCCAGTGGTACAGTAGACAGAACACTGGGCCTGGAGTCAGTGAAGACTTATATTCAAATACATCCTCAGATACTTACTAGTGGTGTGACCTTGGGCATGTCACTTAACCTCTGTCTGCATCAGTTTCCTTGTCTGTAAAATGGTCATCAAAATAGTTCCTACCTCCCAGGGTTGTGAAAATCAGATGAGGTGATGTTTGTAAGTGCTTTGCAAACCCGAAAGCATTGTATAAATGTTAGCAATAATGAGAATAGCAATGTGATGGAGAGTCACAGTTACATGTTTAACCCTTCCCTGTGCCGTAATGTGTTATAATATAACTTATTTTATTTGTTGTTAGGTTCAATATAAAAAAGAAATTATGGGATTGATAATGATAGAAATGATAGATAACAGCTCACATTTATGTAATGATTTATCCTTTACAAAGTGTTTTCCTTCCGACCTCTCTCTAAAGTAGGTAGGTCATTGTCCTTTCCAACAGCAGCTTTCAAGAAAAATGCCACAAAAATATCATGTCATCTGAGAGAAAGCAGAATTAGGATCACAGCCAATCTGGGCTACCAATGTGTGTGCAGTTAGGGTGAAATAGCACCACTGGAAAAGCCCACACAGCATCTCTAGGCTCTTTGGAAGAAACAGAGTAATAACCCAAGGGACCTGTAATCTTCCTACCCAAACAGGACATAAAGTGCTTGAGAAGGTTTACCCTTCACAAGTGTGAAGTTCTGCGGTGTTTACATTTGGCCTGTTTTCTTAACTGCTGGAGATTTGGAGAGGACAATTTGACTAAACACTCCTAAGCAGCTGCCATAGTTAAAGGGAGTGTGTATATTTTATGGTATTTTGGGGGAAAAGAATGCAGCTAGCTTGATAGAGGTAAAACAGTAAGCCAGATTCTCCTCTGTGTGCTTAGGAGAGCACGGGGCCCCCTTAGTGGAAAGGAGAGGATCCATAGGTGTTCTGAGATCCCCTGACCCAAGGATGGAGAGCCCAGTAGCAAGCTTCATGGGATTCTGCCAGCAAAGCCAGCCTCTGGGGTGTGCCTGGGACTGATCACTTCTGTCTCTAAGGGAAAAAAAAGTGTCCAAAGTGGTAGGTTTTGGGGTCTTGAGTTTGCAGGTCTTTTCAGCAATGTCTGGGGAACAGGATTCAGAGGTACTATGTGCAAAATCAATCTTTTCCTCACCCCTCAATTTCCAGAGGGCTTCCCTCTGTGGATATATGAAAGCACAGTCCCTGATCTATGCATTGGAGAATTAGACCGAATGTTGACTGTTATTATTTCAGGGTTTATATTGCTCTAGAGTCTGTAACACTTCATAAATTGCTTTAAAATAAAACAACAGACCTGTGATTTCATTGGTGTGGGGAGACACTCCCCCTGCCAGTTCAAATCAGCATGGTTCTACAAATTATATTCCTAGAGTTGCCTGGTAAGACCGAGAGGTCTTTAATTTATCCAGGGTCACACAGTCAGTATGTGTTTTTCTGACTCCAAGGTGGGTTCCCTATCCACCATGCCAGGTTGCCTACCTCATAAGTTGTTGTTGAGTCATTTCAATCATGTCTGACTCTTTGTGACCCCTTTTTGGGGTTTCCTTGGCAAAGATACTGGAGTGCTTTGCCATCTCCTTTTCCGTCTCATTTTACAGATGAGGAAACTGAGGCAAGCAGGATTAAGTAACATGCCCAGGGTTACACAGCTAGTAAGTGTTTGAGATTGGATTTGAACTCAGGTCTTTCTGACTTCCAGGCCTGGCACTCTATCCATTGTACCATCTAAATGTCTGCCTCATAAAGCACTGTGTGTATGTATAAAGCCAAACACGAGCAGCTTTCCAGAGGATGGCTTTTAAGGTTCTGGTTACATAGTATAGTGAACACTCTATTTATTCAATAACAAATCAGAGCAAAACATTCACAGTAAATCAAGGTACAACATTCATAATGTTACAACTTATCACAGATGATTAAAATACAGCATTCACAATTTATAACTCAACAATTTATCACTAAAATGGCCACATAATTTTCACCACAGTGGTCACATAGTTTTAGACCAGTGGTTCTCAACCTTCCTAATACCATGACCCTTTAATACAGTTTCTCATGTTGTGGTGATCCCTAACCATAAAATTATTTTCGTTGGTACTTCATAACTGTAATTTTGCTACTGTTATGAATCTATCTGATATACAGGATGTATTTTCATCATTACAAATTGATCATAACCCACAGGTTGAGAACCACCATTTTAGACAAATACATTCGTTTAGTCAATCACAAAATCCTTAGTTTAATCACAAAGTACAAAAGTCAAAGGTCTCTACCCCTAGGTCACAGTAAATCATAATCTTCTCAGTCAGTGCACAGGATCCAAGTAAAGTCTTCTTTCAGCTTGACTTGAGGCTGGCTTTCAGCTTCTGTTGTTCCTCTTCCATGGTCCCAGTTCCAACTGTCACCTGTGTTCAAAGGCAGGCAGCTCCCAGTTCCTTGTCCAGATCCTCGTCCAGTTGTTCATCTAGTTCCTAATTACATATTGAAGTTCACAGTGTCCAGTCCACCTCAAGTCCTTCACAGTTCCTGTTTCTGGGAAGACAAAGCTTGACAGAGCCACAATAATATTCATTCACATTGCCGGCACCACATCAAATCACTATCTGCCTGTGAAATCAACTCAGACCCACCAACAAGGCCCAAGAGGTCAAAACAAATCATCAACATAGAAATCAACACAGACCCACAAACAAGGCCCAAGAAGTCAGCACAAATCATCAGTAAAGTCCCAGGACCTCTGAAACCCTCCTCCAGGACTTCTGTAAACATACAACCAGAAAAATCCTCTTTCAGGGCTTCCAGTAAGGTCCCAGGGCTTCTGTACAAAGTATCACAAACAGATATCAACACAAACAGAGCAGACAGACACAGTGCCAGAATACCACAAGTTTTCTCCTTCTTGACTCTGCCACCACAAGAGTCCTCTCCTTAGTTCTACTGTCTGAGCCTGATCCTCTCCTTATATATGATCATTAGCTCCTCCCCTTCCTGTTGCAGGAGTTCTTGAGTTTTAGGGTTCACAAGTTGTGGGGTTCACATGTTCTATTTCTCAACAGACTTGATACAAGGCTCAAAAGAAACTTGAACTGAAACAAGGTGTTAATTCAATAGCTGAAACAAGGTGTGATCTACTTCTGTGCTTGCCATTACAGTATGTATGTATGTGTATGTATACATGAGTGTACACACATATATCACCTTTGCCTTCACATCAACAGGAAGAGCTTAATAAGGCAGAAATTGTTAGCTCCATTTCATTAATGAACAAATTAACGTTCGAAATCCAGTGATACTGCTCAATATATGTAGTTTATATATGGGGGGAATTCAAGGAAAGGTCCCAAGCTTTCTGATTCATGTTCCATATTCTAACCATAGTACTACACTGTCTCACATATATCTACTAAAGTTCAGGAGAAAGTTGAATAAACAAGAATGGAAAAAATTAAGGCCTTAGACTATCTAAGCTTTGGAGACTGGTTCAATGGTGGAAATATGATGCTCTCCCTCTTCCCTTCCTCCCCAACCCCTTCCTGCCTCCTCTTACTCTCTCTCCTCTTCCCCTGCTTTCCTCCTCCCTCCCTTTCTTCCCCCTCTTTCTCTAAACTTTTCTTTCCCCCCACCCCTTTCCCTATTTTTTCTCTTTCCCTTTCTCCATATACATGCAAACCTTTGGTTTTAAAAAGGCAGTGGTCTGAGGTGAAACAGACTTTTTAATTCACAGACTTTAAGCAGGGCCTAGTTTTACCTTTCGTTTTCGTATCTCCAGAATCTAGCACAGTGCCTGCAATACTGTAGGTATTTAATAAATGAATTCTGGCTGATTGATAAAACCATTCTTCCAAATGTTCTTCTCCTGTTCCTAAAAAAGGCTTAACTTTTTAACTTGCTTTGCCCAACTGTTCTTTATAATTGAGATTAGGAATTGTGACTCTCTTAAGTTTGTCCTCATATCTGGCTTTGGTATGGCCTGGGAAATTGTCTGCTCTATGCCTAAGTTTCTTTTGCAGAACTCTTGGAAGAGTTCAGTCTCTCAGCTCTGCAGATTGCTTGCATCCCAGTTTCCAAATTAATTTCTGTCTTCGAGTTTTGAGAAAAGCCTTACTCAGTATAATGCAAACAGAACATTAGCAAAGGGGGTGGCTCTTAGTCTGATTTTTTTTTTTCTTTTGTATGACTTGTTTCTTTAATGCTGCTGCCAGGTGTATGTGGTTTAGGAGTCAATGATGGAACTTTAGGAGAATTTTTTAAGCATTTCAGGAGAGAAAAATATTTGGTCAGCTTTCCGAGGTAGAAGAAGCTTTGGGGGAAAAAAATACAGTCGGTATTTCCCTTGATTTTTTTTTTTTAAAGTTCATAAGGCACATGTTCTTTAGAAGCTGGACCAGAAAGGAAATGTGGACGGAAATTCTTTGTCATGGGGTTTATTAGATCTACATGAAAAGGAAGACAAAAATCATCTACACGGTTTCTGTTTCTCTCCCAGTTTATCTACCCCTCTCGTTTAGTGGACTTTCTTAATTGAATAGTATTTTAACAGCTGGAAAGGCCTACTTACTGGTTATATTTATCTAGGAACCCAGTCATAGGTGGATAAGAGGCTGATCTAAAACACTGGAACTTAATTGGATTAGTTCGTGCTTACTTGAACACTGTTACAAGCGCTTTATAAACATCTTACTGGACCCTGGCATCGACCCTGGGACATAGGGTAATTATGATCTCCATTCTGTAATGGACGCCCAGGTTTACATGGCTGGTAAATGTCTGAAGATTTGAATTGAGGTCTTCTGACTCCAGGCCCATGGCTCCATTGCACTGCTCTACCTGGTTGACCTGGATGCAAAATGATCAAAGGCCAATCTTAATTTGGCAGATGATGTTGCCTCCACAGAAATGATAGATCTGTGTGTATGCAGACATTTTTTTTAAAACTACAAACACTTGAGTGAAGATTTAATACACAGTCATGTGAATCAAGTTGTTCTACAATAGAATTCACATTAGGGTATGCAGACATTTTTATGACTTGATTTGGTGGAAAGAGAATTTAGATTCAAAGGACCCGAGTTCAAGTTTACCTACCTGTGTGGTTTTGGGCAAGTCACTTGATATCTCTTGGCCTCAGTTTTCTTATTTGTGAAATGATGGGAGTGGACTGTGGTCCCCTGTAACCAGTTTAAAATTTATGACCTTTGATGTAACTGTGGATGGGGTGCGTATTGGGGACAAAAGAGAGGAGTCAATTTCCCTAGAGGAAATATGCTATAAGTTTGAATGAAGAAAATATACTATTCTTTTGGGGGAATAGAATTCTGGCAATGAAGCTACCATGAACTTCCTCAAAAATATCTCAAAGGTAGGAATTGATCCCAAATGAAATAGAATGCTTATAACTTGAGTGTAAACATTTGTTGGAACTAGCCAAGACAGAGCATGGATTTCTAAATGGAGTTAGTTCATCTTGATTCATATGTAATTCTAGACTTGAAAGTAAAAGTCCAGCATCATGTGACCAGGTCAGGAAAAAAAAATTTAATTGGGGAATCCCACTTTGAGCACTCTTTAGGTTTGGGGGAGGTATGGCATGCATGTATAGAAAAATATGCATTTAATTAAATCCAACCCAGGTAGTGAAAGACAATTGAATTTGCTCTCTCTAGAATGGATCATCTAGTTACCTTTGTCTACTAAGTATAATAGTCAAAGCCCACTAATATCTATGGGCCAGTGGCAGGATCTGGAAGTGATAGGCTGCATGGCTTGAGCTGGTTTCCTCGAATTCAGCTACCTATATTTGTGAGTTCACTTCCCTGTCCAAGGATTAGTCAGAGAACAGGGAATGGAAGTGTCTTGGAGAACGTTCACATATGGTACCCTTTTTGTATGATGAAGAGTTTGGTTAATGCCTTGGATGCCATTACCTAAGAAAGTCTGTGGTCAGTTTAAAGTGAATGCATCTGTGTCTCTGTTCCTTAAATTTTCCAAACCTGATTAGCTTACAGGTTAAGTCCAAAATGATTAGGTGGTGGATCTCATGAGAATATGAGTCTTTGGTGTCTTTTATGTCTTTCGTCTTTAGTGACTTTTATGTGATTGGATTTTCAGGGCATTAGAGGACTTGTGGAATCACATCAATTGTACTCCTTCCATTTTAATTCTTTTATTTACTGAAATTTTATTCCACTCAGGTCCTATACATACAGCACAATGCAGTATTAATGTTAATAGTGAGCAAGCCTGAGCATGACTAACTAGGTTAGAAAGGATTTGGGTCTAGGATTGGCAATTGACTGTGTATCTGCTGTCTAAGAATCTGTCAAACTGAGTTTGGAGAAGGATATCACCAGAAAGCTGGCCACCATCTGATGCATTTTTATGGCCACAGCAACTCACAAAGACAAACTGGTCATTGTTGATGGAGGAAGTATCAACTCCAATGAAATCAATGAACCTTTGAAGTATTTTACTGTTGTATAGTGTATAGCCTCAGGGCATTTATTATGGGGAGAGATCTCAGATCTCTTAACTTGAGGACTTGGGGAGCAATCTGAGAACTGTTACTGACATCCCCTTAAAGCATAATGACCCAAGAGAATAAGGGGTGAAATGTATGCAAGCAACCCAACATCTGGAGGAAAAGTGAAAAATGTCATCAATCATCTGGATGTTTTCTAACATCTGGAAGCTTGGCTTCAATATAGATACAGCTTGAATAAAGTTAGTGTAGGATTTAGAAAAGGAGGGAGGAAAACCAAACCCTGCCTATTGGATAATCTCCTATATTTCACTCTCACTTCCAACAAGGTCTCCATGTTTTGGTACCTGCATATTTATCAAAATAGTGGCTTTTGGAGCAACTCAAAACTTTTGCTTAGCACAATTCTTAGCATAGCAAATAATGAAGAACAAGACAACTAGAGATTCAAGGGTACATTGATAAAACAGAAAATAGCCTTCTAAAAATCACTTGGCTAATAAATTCTAACTGGCCCTGAAATTTATATGAGCTCTCTCTGTAGTCACCAATGCTTCCTTGTAAGAGGGTGGCCAAGTTGAACATTCATAGCTAACAGGCTCTAGTTCCTGTAGTTTTCCATACCATTTTTGCCCTATCTTTATTTTCCTTTTTCTGACTTTCAGATTGGATAGATAGTGATTTTATCATTGTATCTGACCAATGGGAATGCAACTGTGATTCTCCTTCCTATTTTGCAGAAGTATGTAATATTCCTTTTCCTCTTAGTTCAGTCGTGTTGGGCTATTTTCTTTTTTAAAAAAAGGGATTCTAAGAGATAATAAGTCAAGTACAGAGTTACAGAAATAAAGACTACGGAATTCTTAGGGCAAATGATATTAGAATGTCAGCGGACCACAGAGTGATGTGTAGGCATTGTGTTCTTTACCCGTCAGGTAGAGTCAGAGACATTTCATTCATACTGATGCCTCTGCCCATTTCACACTGGATATTATGTCAGGAAGAATGATATTTAGATGGTCCCTAAGATATAGGAGATAATCTACTTAACACTGGAGCAGCACATCCCTGGCTGATGACCATATAGTCAGCAACTCAGTCACATTTGACCTTCCTATAACCAGCCATGTTCCAGCATTTGTCCATCTAGCCTCCAACCTCTGCTTTTGACCACCATGTAGGACTGGGGACTTTCCATCTGCCCTCCCATTCTGTGCATACTTACCCTTTTCTATCTCTTGCTCAAGGAATTATAATCAAACTAACAAAAGCATTGTTGTTTAAAGGCAGGACAACATGCTGTCTTATCTCTGCTCAGGAATCTGTTATTCAGAATAGCTGGCCACTCTTCTTTCTGAAGCTGTCTTCCGTGGCCACTATTCCCCAGTCTACCATATCTGTCCAAGTCAATCTTATCTATCCTGTGTCCCTGTTCTATTCTACTCTTCCCTTATACCCTATGGAACCACTATTCTCCTATTAACAAACTGCTCTCTATATTAGACTTCTTCTCATGCTCTTTCTGTTATAATCATTGGCTTCCTTAAGAAGACTTCCTTAAGAATTGTGGGACCACCATTGATTTATGTTGTATTTTTTCAGATGGGCCCTCAGTACCGCAAAGCAAGTATTTTACTCTGATTAACTTTATTCTATAATCTTCGGCATCTATTCCAAAACCTCTCTCTTTAAGTCACTGATAGTAGATCACATCTTTTTCTTATAAGAGATCTAATCTTGCAGTGCCCTAAAAAAAAATTAGGGACATCTATAGTGAGCGCCTCCTTTTCTTCAGTTCTATACTTCAGATCACCTTATCATCATTCCCTACTCTATTCTTCAAGATTCTGATGAAGTGACTCTTCTTCTTGCTGATGTTAATCAACATATTTGTGCCCTTGACCTCATCCCTTCTTGACTCCTCTGAAAGCTTCCCTCTTCCCTCCCTTCCTCCCTTTACTTTTCAATCTCTCATTTATCTATTGACTCCTTCCCTACTGCTTATAAATATGACCAAATCTCTATCAGTCTTTAAAAAAATCAGTTGATCCAACCATTCCCTAAAGCTATCATGCTATATATCTCTCCTTCATACTATCAAACACAAAAAATAATTTATTTTCATCGCCTCTACTTTTTTTCTCACCCCTCAACCCTTTGCAAGTGGGTTTTAGACCTCATTATTTAAATAAAATTGTTCTTCCAAAATCAGTAGTGATCTCTTAATCCCCAAATTCTTCTTCATCTGTTTTGAACTCTCAGTAGTATTTAACATTGTCAATTATGCCCTTCTTCTAGATACCTTCTTCTCCCTGGATTTTCCTGACATTCTTCTCTTTTGGTTGTCTCCCTACCTGTCCAGCTGTTGCTTCTGTCTCCTTTGCTGTACCATAATCCACATCTTAGTTCCTATACCTGAGTATGTCCTAGGCTTTGTCTCAAGCTGCCTTTTCTTCTCTTAGACATCATCAGCTTCAACTCTCATCTCTATATATTCATTAGAGTGTCACAATTAAACTATCAATCCATTTGTACCATATTGATTACAAGCATCTCAAACTCAACACATCTGAAACAGAACTCCTTATTTTTACCCTCTTCCCTAGCTTCTGAATTTCTCTATTCATTTTGAGAGAAAGACCATCCTTTTAGTCATGTCTGTTTGCAGTCTTTGAGTCAATCTTAACACTTTAACATTATTCTCCTCCGTCCCTGATATCTGGGAAGTTGATGAGTCTACTTTCTACCTCAGCATTAATTTCCACATTCATCTTTTTCTCTCCATTTACAAGGTCACTGCATTAGTTCAAGTTCTTATCACCTCTCACCCAGACTATTAACTTCTAAATCAGCGGTTCTTAACCTGTGGGTCACAACCCCTTTTGGGGGTCGAATGACCCTTTCATAGGGGTCGCCTAAGACCATTGGAAAACATATTTCCAATGATCTTAGGAACTGAGACACTGCTCCTCTATCTGTCTCCAGGTGGATCTGCCCACCTGCAAATATGCCCATATACGAGTATTAAAGGGTTGTGGCATTAGGAAGGTTGAGAACCACTGTTCTAAATGGTCTCTCTATATCTAGTCCATCTCATCTTCAGTTTCTCACAGTTGTCAAATTCCTATTCTTAAAGCAAAGGTTTGACTATTCTACTCCTCTTTTCGGGTAGCCCTAGAGGTTCCCACTTGCTTCTTGAATAAAAGACACATTTCTTTGACTATTATTTTATATTATTCTCCTTAAAACATTCTTTAATCTAGTCTTACTAATCTAGTTGCTATTCCATGTACACAACATTCCATCTCATTTCGTTGTCCCTTTGTACAAGCTGTCTCCAAGACCTGGAATTAGCTGCCTCCTCAGCTTTGCTTCTCAGGATCCCTAGATTTTTTCAAAGCTCAGCCCAAGTACCCTTCTACACGAAACCTATCCAGATCCCCTGAGGGACAAGTGCCTTCCCACTGGCAATTACTTTTTATCTACTTTGTCTACATTTTGTGTTTACTTTTTCTATATATATATATATGTTATTTCTGTATACATGTTTTCCAAGAGAATGTAAGCTCCTTGAGGGCAGACACTGTTTTTGGTCTCTGTATCTTGGTACTTAGAATGGTGCCTGACATATGGTTATCACTCACTACATGTTTGTTGAGTGAGTGAATGAGAAAAGAAGCCAAAATGGGGGAGATGGACTTGGAGAATTGAGGAGTTGCCAAAGGTCCACAGGCGAAAAAAGAGCACATTTGGTGTGTGAGACAGTAGGAGAGGTGGAATAGCAGGACGTCACAATCAGAAAATATTTCAGGATTTTCGACCTGAGAAGTGCTGTAGCTCCATGACTGGTGATGTTTAAGGTCTATACTATGCTTGTGTAAAACTGAAGTAAGCTTGAAAAGGTCATCAGATTTGAAAACTTTGAAGGATTATGTGGTCAAGATATTAGGGATGGTTATAATACTGAAGTCTGCAATGATTATGATAGGAGACGGGTCATGACTGTGAATGGAGACGAATTGAAGAAAATAAGCCTTAAGTCCTTGAGAAAGTTGGGAGAATGATCAAGGGGCTGCTAAATCACGACAAGTATGAGGGGAGTGTGATACAAATGGATTGATAGTTTAATTGTGACACTCTGATGAATACACCTTTAAGCACATTGGCGAGGCATAGGCATATTATGATGATCTGTGACTGTAGGAATAGAAGACACACTGTGCAAGTTGCCTGTGAACTTGGCAATGAAATCTCTTTGGTTTTGATGGCAAAATCTATAAGACCTGGAATTAACTCCCTTCTCAGCTTTGACTCTTAGGATCCTAGCATCTTTCAAAGCTCAACCCAGGTGCCACCTCCTTTAGAATACTGGTAACATATTCAAGGTAAATCTTAAGAGTCTTTGAATATATCCTGATAGCTTTATAGATTTTTGAGTATTAAAGTACTAGGAGGTAGCATGACATAATGGATATGAAATGAGGAAACCTGGGTTGAAATCAAGCTCTAGCACTTGAGACCTTGAATAATAAATTTTCACTGAAGCTCAATTTCCTCATCTTTAAAAGGAGTTGAAACAGATGATTTCTAAGGTCCCTTTGACTCAAAAACCTATGACCCTATAAACTAAAACTTATAGTCAGACAGGCTTGAACAAACTCTACTTCTTGTTTCTTTGCCCCATCCATATCTGGACAAAAAAGAGAGTAGTCATTAGATCAAGCTACTCAGATGACTATTAGCCCAAGATAGATTTGAATTTGTATAACTTAACAGGTCATTTATATTCTGCGGCTGCCCTAGCCCTGTGGCACTATCTTATATATTTCCAAAGATTCCTCCTCTGGATGTCTGAACATTCTTTCACCTTCCTCTGTCCTCCCTCCTGGAGATTTCAATGACTCTGAATCCTTGAAAATACTTTTTTGCTCCTGGCTCATTGTTTTTTCAATAGCTCATTGTTAAAATTGCAAAAGTATATTTATATCCTGGCAGTTTTAGGCTAGCAACTCAGTCTGGTCTTCATAGCAGACATGTGGACTTGATGATAACTTTCTTACATCAGCTCTTTTTGATGATCAGATCTAGAGTCCCCGTCATTTGCTGCTTTAATTTCATTTTGGAGCTACTCATTAAGTTTCCGATTCCTGTCTGAACTCTCATTCTGTCCTTTCTTCCAGCTCTTGGCTCTTCTATAGGGCAGAGATGGCTAATGAGTACTGAGCCTAGTGAATGAATAAGCCTTTTCTATCTCAGGTTGCCACCTCTACCTTCCTACTCAGATTTCTTTTGATGACTCATATTTCCTGGGGTCCCTTATATTCTCTAAGAATTATTTTTTCATTACACATTTAAAGTAGCAAAATTTCATTATATATCAGTATTTCAACCAGATTCATACTTTACACAACAGTAACAGATAATAGTTTCAAAGTAAAGGCAGAATTATTTACTCACAAACCTTTCACACACTCATAGCCTTTCTCATACTGTTCCTCCTACATACTGTTCAGCATATTGGTAGTGTTGAGCAAATACTATAGACTCGACCCTTAGCTTCCCATGAAAATAAAAGGAAGGTGTTATCTAGTTTCTTTTAGACTCATTATCTATTTATCAAAAGGCTAATTCATTGGTTTTCACCATATGGTCCAGGGACCCCTGGAAGTACCTGAAACCTTATTGGAGGTCAAAACTATTTTCATTATAACACTAAGGCTAAAAGCATTTCTACCATGGCCAAAAAAAAATTTTTTTTGACAGATACAACACACATAAACCAAAGTTCTTTGAAGGGTCCTCTGTAGATTTTCAGAGCTTAGAGGGTCTTGAGACCAAAAGGTTTGAGAACTGCTGATCTAAAATCCATTATGATCAGTGCCCTTTCTTGGGGGGAGGAGGAGGATCTGGTCTGGATAAACAGGCATTACGTAGCCAGAGGTAAGAGCAGTTAGGTGATACAAGTGGATAGAGTACTGGGGTTAACTCCGGAAGACTCATCTTCCTGAGTTCAAATCTAGCCTCGGAAACTTACTAGCAGTGTGATCCTAGGCAAGTCACTTAACCATGTTTGCTTTACTTTCCTCATATGTAAAATGAAATGGAGAAGGAAATGGTAAGTCATTATGGTATCTCTGCCAAGAAAGCAGAGTAAATAGAGTAAATAGAGTAAAAAAGATCTGGACACTCATGAAATGACTGAACAACAACAAAGTGTTTCTCAACTCCCTGAACTTCTAATATACGGGTTAATGCCTAGAAAGGATTGTTGCAGGGCTGAATCACCACAAATAATCAAGAATGCATTAGGTATCATGCCTGGTATAATAGTGTATTGGACTTGGAGTCAGAAAGGGCTAAATTCAAATCTTTTCTTAGACACTTCCTAGCTGTGTAATCCTGGGTAAGTCCTTGAGTCTTTCCTTAACTTGTTTTCCTCATTTGTGAAAGAAGGCTAGTAATATTTAATTCACAGTCCTGTTGTTGTATCTGACTCTTTATGGTCCCATGAACTTGTCTATGGGATTTACTTGGCAAAAATATTGGAGTGGTCTTCCATTTTCTTCTCCAGTGTGTCTCCATTTTACAGATGAGGAACTGAGACAAATAGGGGCTAAGTGACTTGTCTAGGGTCACACAGCTATTTAAGTGTCTGAGGCTGGATTTGAACTCAGATCTTCCTGAATCCAGGTCCAGTGCTCCATCCCCTGCAAAACCTCACTGCCTTAAAGTGCTATATAAATATTATTAGAATGAGTAATTGTGAGGATCAAATAATGTAAATTAAAGTGATTAGTAAACTTGAGTTATTGGATATGAAGCAACATTATTAAGTCAATAGACATTTCAGGGCGAAGATTATAATTTGCTTCGTTAGTCATTTGGTTAGTTTCAATTAGCTTTGTTTTCCCAAATCAATGTCACTAAAGAACAAACCTATAAAATGGAAAATTTTTCACATGCATATATGCATACTTACATGCACACTCCTATTTACATGCACATTAATACACATACAGACTCAAAGGTATTTAAATGACAGATGACTTTTGTCTGATAATATAGCTACTCTGAACAAAATAATAACTTAATTGTTTATAAAAAATTAACAACTTCTTCCTTACCAGGAAACATCAATTTCATTCTATAAATTGTCTTAAATATCATAACCAGTCAAAATAAATTACACTTGAGAAGGTCATTCCCCAAGGATAGACTATCAAATTCCCTGATATTAAAATACATTGCTTTATAGAAGGTAGACCACTTCCCAATCCACACCTATCCCAGACCTAGAAGGTAAAGTATGATTAACATTTGGAGATGTCTTTCCTGGCCATTTAAAACAAGGAGGGCTTGAATTTGGCTTCATTGTGAGTTCACTGCACTTTTTGTGCGATTTGGGTTTGGCAAAAACCAAAGCATTTTTTGTGAATTGCTTTTCCTATTAAGTTTTCAAAAATCCCTTTATTTTTGAAGGAAAATGTAATCCATATGTTTGGAATTTGTTTACATTAAAATCATCTTTAAAAAGATTTCATGGTCCGGAAGGTTTTTTGTTCTGTTTTAGAAATCTATTTCATAAAATCGGGAAGTTAGGTATTGCCAAAAAATGAAAACAAATTTATGAATGTTCAAAATGATGCCCTGGTTTCTCATGGGTTTGACCTTAGAAAAGTACAGTCATCATTTAAAGTAATTCGTTTCATTAATAAATGGTCTTCCTTTTTTGCTAAAGACTGATTGATCCCTATAGGTTTGTCTACACCTAAGAATGAGTTTGACTCAATTCAGTTTTTAAAAATTGTTAACTTTGTTTAAAAAAAAAAAAAGTTAGTCCTAGGGAGAGATGTGATGCCAAATAATAGTATATTCGCATTTTAGCTAGTTGCTTTGGGGTTTTGGAGACACAAACGGCCATTTAATGCCCTGGGAGGATCTGAAAGAGTTGAAAGGCTTTCCTAGGTATCACAGGGTGAGGCTGGACACCGGGATAATTAGAGCTCTGTTGTGATAATCAATAATTATGATGATAATGAATTTATCTTTACTAACCTTGTGAAATGATCATTTAAAAGTATCTTGGCTTGCAGTGATTCCACTCCAATACACAGCTGTATTTGGTCTCCTTTACTGAGGGATTATGAAAAATAGTTTGGAAAAATTTGGCTTGAAAACGTCTACTAACAGATTTGTTTTCCATGCTGTTCACTGCTTTGCTTCATATCTTTCCTTTTCTGGGATTCTCGGTTTGAGTGCCAAACAATTATCTCAAAGAGAAGCCAAATATTCTGGCCTTTGCACTCTCCAACATTAATCAGATACACAAAAGAAAGTATGGGTCTTATAAAAATGATGGATTTCCAACAGAATGCACATTTTCAGGTGCTATACCACTAGTAGTATATTTTGTCTGATACATATGCAGGTTGCCATCAGTGTTTGAGATGACAACATGAGCTTCCAAACTTTATGGCACATGGTCCAAATGGATTGTATTTACTAGGGTGCCACTGGGATGGGTGTTTTGGTCTCAATGTGTTTTTAATTCTTCTTTATTTAAATTAGAATACTGTGGTGATTTGTGGTTATTGGTTGCTGCTCCTCACCTCAAGAGGCAATTCTTACTGTGACACACAGTGAGTTTGAAGGGCTGAGTCATACTGGAAAATGTGGTTGCAAAATCCAAGCAAGGAGCCACAAGGATTATCATGGAGAACATCTATAGACAGTATTATTCTAGCTGACGTTTATAGAGCACTTTAAGGTTGTGTGTGTGTCTGTGTGTCTGTGTGTGTGTAAAATCCTCATAACAACCTTAATAACTAGGTGTGATTACTTTCCTTACTTTGAAGGAGAGGAAACTGAGGCTCAGAAACATTAAGCATTTTGCCCAGAGTCGCACAGTTATACTAACGTTGTTCAAGCTACAGTCTTCCTTCAATTTTTAATGTCCTGTTATAATAATTAGCTCCAGTTTATGCCTGAGTGGCAATATAATGACCTCAAAGGTTTCCTCGATGAAGGAGGTTCAGGATTCGCGTGAACAGAACACTCAGCACTTCAAAAGATCCAATATAGTTTATTTAGAATATAGGCAAGTGGGAAGGAAGCCAGAGACAACAGAGTAAAGGCTTAGGAATAGTAAAATAAGGGCAACTATGATTAATATATATATATATTATATACATACATACATATTTACAATCATCACTGATGTGGGAAAGTACCAACACCTGACCACACAAGCTGGGGAATCCCAGGTACAGCCATCAGGGTCCCGCTTGGGAGGGTCCCAGGCAGGATGTCTCCTTCATGGGTGAGATTACAATTTGGGGTCTGAATCTTACAGTTTAAGTAGCGCTGAGAACAAAGAAGGCATACTGCCAGGTGTTTGGGTTTTTTTTTTTTTTTTGAGCAAGCATCATATCTTGTGTGAGACTGGGGAGGGAGGCCAGTCCCTCCAAAGCCCTCCCAAGAGCGATGTTTCCTTGGAATGGCTAGTTTAGGAGTTGAGCAGTTAACCATATCTCTTCTCAAGGTCCTGGCCGGGGTCCCAGGAGAAGAGCAGCCCTCATATTCTCAGGTTTGTTTGTTCCAAACTCATAGTGAATTGGGGCCTTGGTTTGTATAATTTTATTCCTTACAGAGGGGCTTACCTTGCCCCTTCACCTTCCTTTTGATTTTAGAGAATTTATTTTAGGTAGAAAGTGATAAGTATTATGGCCAAGGCAATATTCACAGCACCAATGATGACTATGAATATGCCGATGTAATTCTGAATCACAAAACAGAACAGACTCTCCATATAAAAGACAGAAGCAAAACATTTATTCAGACTCCAGAAAGTAAAATTGCAACACTAGAAAACTGATCCACCATAGCAACAAAGAAAGCTATACACAATAACACTGCAGAGAGAAACATCATTCCGAAGCCTTCCCACAAATGAACATTCATAAACCTAGCTGTTTCTTTGTCTGCATCTTTTCTCCTCCCTCTGTCTAACTGCTCTGATTCCCAGCTTCCTCTGGGTTCTACTCTACCTGTTCAGCAAACTCCTTCCACATTTGGCCAATTAAGGGTCAGGGAAGATCTTCAAATACCCATTGCCATTACAATAAGTTCATTCACAATGGTGCCTAACCTGCAGGTAGGAAAATACCAGGCAGCTAAACGGCACTGTGGGTAGAGAACTGGACAACAAGTCAAGAAGATTTGAGTTCAAATCCTGCCTCAGACACTTGTTAGCTATGTGAGCCTGGTTAAGTCACTGAACCCTTTTCATCCTCAATTTGTAAAATGGGAATAATAATAAATACCTACTACCTAGGAGGAGCTAGCTGACCCATTGTATAGAGTGTTGGGTTTGGAGTCAGGAAGACTTATCTTCCCGAATTCAAATCTAGTCTCAGACACTTACTAGCTATGTGATCCTGGGCAAGTCACATAACCCTGTTTGCCTCAGTTTCCTCATCTGTAAAATGAGTTGGAGAAGGAAATGGCAAACTACTCTAGTATCTTTACCAAGAAAACGGAGTCATGAAGAATTGCACATGACTGAAACCAATTGAACTCCTAGAGTTGTGAGGATCAAATGATGCAATATATGAAAATCCTTTACAAACCTTAAAAGTGCTTTGTCAATGCTATCATTATTATTATATCATATGGCCTTTCCCATAATATCACAAGTGTCCTAATCTTTAATTCCTTAAGGAATTAATTTATTCCCCTTTCCTGTCTCTTGTTGTGGTTGTTATTTTTCAATTGTGTCTGACTCTTCATGACTCCTTTGGGGTTTTCTTGGCAGTGATACTAGAGTGGTTTCCCATTTCCTTCTCCAACACATTTAACAGACGAGGAAACTGAGGTAAACAGGGTTAAGTGACTTGCCCAGGGTCACATAGCTAGTACCTGGGGTTGAATTTGAACTTGGCAAGAGGGGTCTTCCTGACTCCAGGCCTGGCATTTGCATCCACTGTGTCACTTAGCTGCCTGGCACATAGTAGGTGCTTAATTAATGTTTAGAGACTACCCTTTTCCATCTCTCCCTTTTTATAATAAGAGCCTGTAATTTTGTGACACTTTGCTCATAAGAATGCTGTATGGATAGTCTAGACAGACTTTTGTAAAATTTCTGATATTTCATACTATTTTTCTGGAGAAGATGGAGAGATATTGATTAGACAATAATACAATGAGATGGATCCCAAACTCAGTTGGATGACTGGACTTGAGTAATTGTTAAAGGTTCAATGTAAACATGGCAGGAGATCTCCATTGGAGAACTTAGGGTTTGCGCTTAGCTCTCTGTTGTTTAAGATTCTTATTAATACCTTGGATAAAGGTAGAAATGGTACGCTCATTTAATTTGTATATGATACAAGGCTGGGACAGATTACTAGTGTGCTGGATAATAGAGCCAGAATCCAAAGGATTCTTGATAGACCACATCACTGGGCAGAATTTGGTCCTTCAAAAGGGATAAGTATCAAGTCTTGTGCTTGAGTACAAAAATATCCAGCTCCACAAGTATAACATGGGAGATCAATGGATAGATAGCAGTTGTTTTGGAAAAGATCTGGGGATGTTGGTGAGTTTCTTGTTCAGTCCAAGCCAGCAGCATGATATGGTCGTGAAAAGCTAATAGGATCTTGAGCAGTGTGAAGCATGGTAGAACTTCCAGGAGTAGGGAGGTGTTATTTCCACTGTCCCTTGACTTCATCAGATCTTCACTATGTTCAGTTCTGGGCAATGTGGTTTAAGAAGGACATTGATAAATTGGAGAGTTTCTGGCTGGTATCCTGAAGGGCAACCAGAATTATGGTCTTGAGCTTATATCATGAAGCTTAATTGAAGAAACTGTGCTTATTTGGCCCATGGTGGAAGGGGAAAGCCTAGGGGTGGAGACAGGGATGTGATAGCTATCTTTGAATATTTGAAGGGCCATCATGTGAAGGAGGTACTAAATTTGTTCTGTTTGGACTCAGAAGGCAAAACAGGTATAACAGAAGGAAGCTGCAAAGAAGCAAATTTGGGCTTGTTGCCAAGGAAAATTTCTTAATCATTGTTGTTCAGTTGTGTCTGGCTCTTCATGGCCCCATTTGAGATTTTCTTGGCAAAGATACTAGAGTTGTTTGCCATTTTCTTCTCTAGCTCATTTTACAGACGAGGAAACTGAGGCAAATGGGGTTAAGTGACTTGCTCAGGATCACACAATTAGTAAGTGTCTGAAGCAGAATTTGAACTTGGGGCTTCCTGACTCTAGATCCTAAACTCCACTCACTGGGCCTTCTAGCTTCCATCTAGTATATAATAATAATTGCTGATAATATAGCAGATGTTTGTACAACATCTACTATGTATAAGATACTATGCTAAGTGCTTTACAATTATGATTTCATTTGATCATCACAACAACCCTGGACAGTAAATGCTATTATGACCCCCAATTTACATTTGGAAAAACTGAAGCTGAGAGGTTAAGTGACTTACCCAGGGTCACACAGCTAGTAAATATCTGAGGCTGAATTTGATCTCAGTTCTTACTGACTTCAGTGGATGAATATCTCTATCTGCACATATACATATGTGTATGTTTATATATATATACATATACACACATGCATGCATATATACATATACAATACACATATATACATATGTATATATACACATATATGTATCTGTATGTATATATACACACATTTATAATATGTATATATGTATATATGTACATATATAAATATTTATGTATAATTGTTCCCACCAGTGGGAAGGCACCAGAACAGGAATCAGGAGACATTAGTTCTAGACGCACTAACCAGTTGTGTGACTTAGTGAAAGTCAGTTTATGGCTTCAGCTTCTTCATCTGCAAAATTATGAAGCAGGACCAGATGTTCCATCCAGTTCAAAAATTTAATATTTCTATATCCCTGCATTATTTTTCCAACTCATCCATGCATTATGAAACCTACTTACTTATGAAATAGCATGGAGAGCCCTGTTCAAAACTGAATTCAGAGTCCTCCTTTGAAAATTAACAGGGCTAGATGAGATGCTGGGGCCAGATAGGACACATTCTTGGCTGCCAACCTGCCGCAGAAATAGCGTTCATTCTTCCTCCACACTGTTCGTTATTCTTTGATGCACATTGCTTAGAAAAGCTAATATTAGCCTGCTCAGTCTATCAGGAGGCTTTGCTTTCCTGGAGTGACAGGCTAATTTCCTCCTTTTCTCTCCTTACCCTTGTACCCTGCTAACTGCCGTGGGAACAACAGGACAGACATCAAGCTTCCTGAAAGGATTTTCCTATTTTTTTCCTTTAAGATAAAAACCAACCCTGTAAACTGAGTAATAAAGGAGGAATCAAACTATTTAAATATGGAAGGACACAGTTTCCTCCCTGGGAATCCAAGCCATAGGAAGAAAGTCAAAGATTTGCTTAAGAATTTTTGATAAAGTATTAATTCCCAAGATACATACACACATGAACTTCATGCATGTATAGGAGCAAGACAATATGAAAAGTGATTTTCAAAAGAAATTCAAACCATCAAAAGTCATAAGAATATTCCAAGTCACTAATAATCAAAGGAGTGCAAATGACTTCATACCTATCAATTGTCCAAGATGACAGTAAATATTGGAGGGCCTGTGGAAAGGTAGGCACACTAATTTACTGGTAATGGAGCCACAAAATGGTCTGATCATTGTTATCAAACAATTTGGAATTATACTAAAAAAAAAAGTCACTAAAATCAGCATGCCCTTTGATTCAACAAAACCACTAATAGATATTTATCCTAAGGAAGGGGGAAGATAAGGGGACAAATATTAAGTACCAATATGTTCTAGGTACTACACTAAGTCTTTAAAAATATCTCATTTGATTCTCACATCAAGTCTGGGAGGTAGGTACTATTGTTATCAACATGAGGAATTTGAGACAGATAAAAGTTAAGTGACTTTCCCAGGATCATATAGTTAGTAAGAATCTGAGACTGGCTTTGAACTCAAGTCTTTCTAACCTTAGAGCCAATGCTCTATCTCATATATGACTTGGATGGCTCAGTGTATCAAGGAAAGTCAAAGATGTAAAGAAATGTCTCATGTACTCTAAAAATAGTTATAGCAATTCTTTTGTAGTGACAAAAAACTATAAAGGAAGTAAATTTCCTCTATAAAGGGAAGGCATAAATACCATTGTGTCATACAATGACAAATAAGAAAAATACAGAGTATCTGGAAAATACTTTGATTAACTGATGAAGGGCAAAGTATGAAGAACCAGGAGAACAATCTGCCTGATGACCACATTAATGTAAAGCAGAATGACATTGAAGGACATTGGAACTCTGATTTGTGCCTTGAATAAACATGCCTTTGAATGACTTGATAATAAAGCCTCCTTCTCTCTCTCCCACTTTTCCTCCCTCCTTCCCCGGCTTTCTTTTCTAGAGAACTGATAGACTGTAAATGTTGACTAAAGAACTGCAAGAATTATCCTCCATCAGCCAATCTGTCTGTCTTTATCTCTGTGTCTCTGTTTCTGACTGTCTGTGTCTCTGTCTGTCCGTCTGTCTCTGTCTCTGTCTCTGTCTCTCCTCGGCCACCCCTTCTCTGGTAGGATGAAGGAGACAGGTCTTACCATTTGTCCTTTGGAGTCATGATAATCTATCTTTTTCAGACATGGCCAATATGTTGATGGTTTCACTTTATATGTTACAAAGGAAGGTTCTAATTGGGGACACTTTGAGAAGGCCAGTGATACAAACCAGGCATTGACAAAGTATTTTTAAAATGTTTGCTTCTTATAGTATAACTTTTTTAAAGTTCTTACTTCAGCACCTTTTAAAAAATACTCAGAACGCAAATACACTATATCTCTTCATCACAATCTATAAGGTAACACTTCCTCCCCCGATCTTGGGAAAATACTTATTGGATATTTTGCCCCTTTTCCCGTACTTCTTGGGGAAAAGCTCAATTTATTTTATTTTTTAGTTTTCAACATTTACTTTTGCGAGATTTTGAGTACTAAATTCCACCCCTCATCCACCCTCCCCAAGACAGCATGTAATCTGATATAGGCTATACATGTACAATCATTTTAAACATATTTCCACATTAGTCATGTTGTTCAGCACCTTTTTAAAGGGGATTTTTTTTTAGATTTTAGGGGGTTGTTTTTTTATTTTTGGGAAGTTTTTTGTGATTTGCCTGTTTTGGGGAGGATTTGGGGGGGGTTTATCATCTTGCTTCATTTAAATTGTGTAAAGAAGTATTTTCTAACAAATGGATTTATAATTCTCGTCACCTAAATATATGTCTTGATGCAAAGACTGGGGGTAAAAACCCAAAATACCCAAACTCTTAAGGTTGCCAGAAACCTAGAGGAACATAATAGCTAAATCATCACTGTCACAGTCTCTGGTTTTGAGTCCTATGGAATCCAGTGCTCTTTGGTTTCATTACGAATTTCTGGAGACCAACATTTGGAAATGCCAGCTCTACATCATGGCTGACTCAGACATTTTCTTGAGCATTTTCCACACCAAGCTGATGAAGAAATATCTTCTAAGCTATATTTCCCTTGGTCAGAAGAATGAGAGAGGCAAAATCATCTGCTCTCCACAACCCTTTTATTTGTGAGCGGAGAACCAAGATCGTGTTTCACATTCCGGATGAGGGATGGGGGTGGAGAATGATGTACTTTTGTGGAAGTGCATCCAGGATGCGCCCACATAACTAAGGTCCACATACATATGTAACATGTTTGCAGAATGTCCCTCAAGGTCCCTCAAGGTCTTCTAAAATAATTTGGTTGTTAAAGAAAACATCCTGGAGAGGAGCTGTCCTCTACTGATCCAGGTTGGCACTTTCTCTGAAATTTTTAGTTTTAAAGAGTGGCCTAGAGTGTTGAAAGAACCAATTTGTCCTGGGTCACATAGCTAAGATATATTATAGGTGCGACTTGAACCCAGATCATCCTGGTTTCCAGACTTAACTTTCCATGTTACACATTGCTGCTGCTATTAAAATGCAGTTATCCTCCAATCCCCGTCCCCCCTCCCCTCCCCTCTACCTTCTGACATCCTCCTCCTCCTCTCACTATGCCCCTCCCCCTTTCTATTCCCCCCCAAACTGAGTGCTTAATATACATGTTATTTAGGAGAGGGGGAAAGTCTTTTCATTAGCAAAAATTAGTCTATTAGATCCCATGACAGATATTCCAGAAAGAATCTAAAACCTGCTTTATATGATGATGATCTATATGTGATAGCAAAGTTTCCAGAATGGAAGAGGAATAAAAAGAAGTAAAAAAGGAACAGAGCTGTTCTCAAGGGGAGGTCTAATAAAGGAAGGCTGAGACTTGTTCTACTTGACCCCATAAACTAGAACTAGAAGCAATGCGTGGAGTTGCTTAAAAGGTACATTTATTATTTGTTTAAGGAAAAATACATCATAATTATAGCTTTTCCAAAGTGAAATAGACTGGCGTGGCAGAGAGCGAGTTCCTCATCGCTGGGGTCTTCAGCTGGACTCTGGGTGGCTACTCATCTTTTATCATGTACATAGAAGGAATGCCTTCTTTTTTAAAATAATATTTTATTTTTTTCTGCAATTGCAGGCTAAAACAATTTTTTTTAACATTAAAAAAAGTTTTGAGTTCCAAATTCTATCCCTCCCTCCCCTGTCAGCAGAGAGAGAGAGAGAGAGAGAG
The DNA here is from genome assembly GCA_028646515.1 of Pseudochirops corinnae. Classification (NCBI taxonomy): domain Eukaryota; kingdom Metazoa; phylum Chordata; class Mammalia; order Diprotodontia; family Pseudocheiridae; genus Pseudochirops; species Pseudochirops corinnae. The sequence goes on along the minus strand of CM053591.1, from coordinate 42,603,846 downwards.
AGAGAGAGAGAGAGAGAGACAGACAGACAGACAGACAGACAGATAGACAGACTGACTGACTTAGGGTAATTCTTGCAGTTCTTTAGTCACCATTTACAGTCTGATAGTTCTCTAGAAAGGGAAGATGGGGAGGGAGGGAGGAAAAGTGGGAGAGAGAGAAGGAGGCTTTACTATCAAGTCATTCAAAGGCATGTTTATTCAGGGCATGAATCAGAGTTCTAATGTCCTTCAGAGTTATTCTACTTTATATTAATGTGGTCATCAGCAATCTGATATAGGTCATACATAGAATTCTTTTTTAAGTATAGATTGGACTAGGGGACCTCTGCACATTCCTAAGTATGCTTTGTCTGGGGATGGCCTGGATAGCTATGAGATCCACTAGATGGGGAATTCTTAGAGGCCTTCAAGATCATACTTCATTTTATAGATGTGAGGAAACTGAGGTAGGAATAAGATGAAGTGGGCTACCCATGTCCCAACAGGGAGCAAGAATCAGAGCCAGGGTCTGGACCCAGGGCCCCTGACTCTTCATCCAGAGCTCTTCCTTGTCAACCTTCAGCATCCTTTCCTTTGTTTTTCCAAGGCAGAAAAAGTTATCACCCTAACTCCTCTATCATTCCTGTCTGGGCTGGCATATTGATCTGAGCATATCCTTCTTCCCTGTTTTCTCTTTTCCTCTGTATTTGAGTTGTTTCTGTCATGTCTGACTCTTCATCACCCTATCTGGGGTTTTCTTGGCAAAGAAACTGAAGCAGTTTGCCAATTCCTTCAACAGCTCATTTTACAGATGAGGAAACTGAGTCAAACAGGGTTAAGTGACTTGCCCAAGGTCATATAGCAGGTAAGTGTCTAAAGCTGGATTTGAACTTGGGTCCTCCTGACTCCAGGCCTGGCACTCTACCCACTCCTCCACCCCACCACCCCCTTTCCTCTTTATACTCCTCTCTTATTAAAATTCCATTTCTCTCTTCCATCCAATAGGTTGGAATCTTGATTTGAATGAGTTTTCACTGTAACTTATACTGGCTCCTTGAATGTTAAACCAATTTAGACCAACACATCAGAGTTATAACTAGCAATTTTTTCACCCAGGGCAAACGGCATCAAATAAATCTCAAAACCAACTTTTAGAGACAAATTCAGCTGTGACAGGGAAGGTGTGACTGACAGGGGAAGAACTCACATGAACTCATCTGCGGCAGAGGCTCTTCAGTATCCCCAAGCTTTCTAAGCTGACTATTGCTGGTAACTAGGTACTAGGCTCAGTTGTTTCTATATTACTGAAGAACATATTGTCCTCACTCTTTACATTTTAGTTTTCTGGGGCAAAGCACTTATCATCCTTGGTGTGTTTCTACTCTATGAAAACATTCACTCACATGTGCTGGTAATTAGGATGGAGAGCCTGGAAAGACTTTGGTAATAATTCCTGGGTGTATGTCATTTTAATTTTAACAACAGGATCATATCATCTCTACAAAGATGCAATAAATTGCTTAGGCAAAGGGATATTGAAATCAAGGTCTCATCATTATAAACATTAGCTGATAAACTAAAAATTAATTAGAAAGTGCTAATAAGTTTCCCATGTTACCCAATCTAGTCAGGTGAACAATGTAGGTATATATATGTATGTATGTATATATATATATATATGTATGTATATAGAAATAACTATATAAATAAATAAATATATAGATAGATATATTAAAAATAAATAAATATATAAATAAACAATAGGTATGTACATACAAATACATGCCAAACACTGTGCTAAATGCTAGAGATACAGACTGGCAAATTTAAAGTCTTTACTCTCAAGAAACTCGTATTCTAAGTTGTGGTATAGGAATGTAATGGAATACTATTGGGCTGTAAGAAATGAGGAGCAGACGGACTTCATAATAACCACGGAAGACTTATATAAACTGATGCTGAATGAGAAGAGCAGAACCAGGAGAACTTTGCACACAATTACAGACACATTGTATCAGTGAAGACTAACTTTGATAGACTGGACTCCTCTCAGCCATGCAAGGTTATAAGACAACTCCAAAAAATTCATAATGGAAAGAGTTGTCCACATCCAGAGAAAAGAACTAGAGTTTGAATGCAGATTGAGGCAAACCACTTTCACTCTTTCTTTTTCTTGTTTTGTTTTGTTTCTTCTTTTCCATCTTTCATTCCATTGGTTATAATCCTTCTTTACAACCTGGCTAATGTTTAATGTGAAGGAATTTGTAGAGCCTATATCAGATTGCATGCTGCTATGTGGGGTGGGGAGGGGGGGAAGGAAAGAGAGGAAGGGGGAGGAAATTTGAAACTCAAGGGATTGTGGAGCTGAATGTTGTAAACTAAAAGTAAATAAATAAATTAATAATAATGAAAAAAGAAACTCATGTTTTAATAGGGATAACACATATAGAAGATTTCACTGCAAGTAGGATGGAAGGGTCTCATGGTCCTTAGAATTTAGTGGCAAAGCAGATATTAATGCCTTTTCTTTAGTGTCATTTCCATTATCAAAATAATATTTTCTGATGTTGAACCATTTGATAGTGCCAAAGACTTCAGTGGCAAGAGATTTCATTTCTGAGTCTACAGGAACAGTGGCCAGACTGTATTCTGTGGGATCACTTCCCAGGGTGATGGTTGCAGATATTGGGCTGGAAGCAGTACTGTTCTTAAGGAACTTGGTTCAGGATCCTGAACTGTCTCCATTAGAGTTTGAGGGGAAATGGTGGTCAAGGAGGTGGTAGTGGTGGTCTAACTTGTGTGGCACATGCTCCCTCTTGTCTCTCCTCCAGGGTGCCTAACTGTTTAAGCTAGGCAGTTTGCTTCCTCTGTGGATGGGGAAGACTAGGAAGGGTTTCCTATAGGTGTTAGTGTCCAAGTTGAACATTTAAGCAAGCTAGAGATTCAGAGTTGGAGGTAAGGTGGAAAGGAGTTCATTTTAAACGTGGGAACATTGTGTGGACACAAAAGTGGAAGACCAATTGCTGAGTTCAAGGGACAAAAACTAGTCCCCTTAGACTAGAACAGAGACTGTGTGAAGGAATGAATTAATTAATTACTTTAATTAAGTAAAATAAATCTGGAAAAGTAGGTTGGAGCCAGAGATTTTGTGAGTGGAAATACACACACACACACACACACACACACACACACTCTCAACCAAGCAAGACACAAACCTATGTATGAAACAATGTAGCCTTAGATGATTATAATAATAATAATTCATATTTCTGTATTTTAAAGTTTAGAAAGCACTTTCTTCCCAGTAATTCTGAGGGTCAGGCAGTAGGGCATGGTGGTAATAGGGATAGATTTAAAGACAGCACCTACACTGAAATCCCATCTCTGCTTTTTGCAACCTGGGCTATCTTAGGCAGTCATTTAACCTTTAGATTCAGTTCCTCATCTGTAACACTGATGTGGTTGGACCAGATGACTTCTAGCTTCTCTTCTAAGTCTCAATCTATGATTCTATGAAATTGCTCCTATCCTTACTTTAGACAGGTGGAAGCTGAAGGTTAATACCTTGACTAAATTGGAATAGTTATCAGGTGGCAGAGTCAACATTCAAATATGGATATCTTGGCTCTAGGAAGCTTTGTTCTTTCTAATTTATTGGAGGTGATAAATAATATACTATAAGTCTTGAAGATAATTCATTAGACTTCAAAAAATATTTACAGTTAATCTTCAACATTCAGAGTTTAACTTTCACCATTAGTAACCTCATTTTCACTTTCACATAGGCAACCTTGCACATTTGTATATAGGCGTGGTAGAGAAAAAGCGAAAGGCGAAATGGGGCAGGTTTGTGGAGAGGCTGATATTGTATTAGGTGCTTCACTGGCCTTGTTCACTCTATCGTTATGAAGGCTCCCCATCAATTCATTGTGTCTTTTCATTGTTTGCCTATAAAACTCAAGTTTTGTGTTGCAATTATGGTCCCAAAGCTAAGTGCAAGTCCTCTGGCTTTTAAGCCCAATCCTGCAAAGTCAGTGATTGTGGCTTAGTGAGAAAATAAAGGTGTTAGATAAACTTTGTGCTGGAATGTCTGCGGTAACTTTGGCTGAGCCTTATGAATCCACTATCCGCAAAAGTGTTTGTGAATCTGTTCTAGAAAGTGCTGAAAGAACCTCTCAAGTACAGGATGAGAGAACTGAAAAAAAAACAAAAACGCAAAAGCAGCTGAGTTTGTGGGTCAAAGAGACGGTGGTCATGCCTACCCTTGGGTGGTCAGACAGTCGTTCCTGCTGCCAGTGAAGCTGGCCAGCCTGGGGCTTAGCGGCCAACCTGGAGTGGGGACTCACCCTGAGGCATGTGCTTTTCATCCGGGATCTGTTCAGCCACTGAGTCAAAGGAAGATTAGAGATGGCAGGTTGCCTCTTTCCCTTTTCGTTTTTTACCTTGGGCTTCTTCTGACATCATTGCCTCTGCCTCTTTCTGTCCCTTCTGGGATGCCTGTCCTCTCCCTGCATTTTATAGGTTATTTCATGGTTGCTGTGTTAGGAAAAGTGCATAGTACCAGAATTAAGGTTTTGTTATAAAGAACTGTATGCAGAAAAGTGCATTTTCAGTAATCACTAGTGAAAGATTATAGTTTCTGGTGGTCATGGGAACCTAACACCCCCTTCCATCCCATTTTCCATAGATTCAGTGCATTAGCGTTCCTGTTTTTTGAGTTTTGTGCTGTTTTCTAGGAATGTTCCTGCTACAAAAGTTGAGGATTGACTATGAACAAAAATATTTATGCAGTAAAAAATGACAAATCAGGAAATGGTTTAGCCCACTGTTTTTAGTCAACTTAAGAAACCAAATAGGATTTGCCATATAGCTGACCAAGTGCCTGTGTAGGGGTTGGCCATTAAGTTAATTTTTTTAAAGGTTGGATCAAAAATAACTCTGTGACAGATAGTAACTGTAGCCCAAGAGATCTAAGAAATATCTCAAATCTATTAGTGAGGGTGGATTTCACTGGTAAGTGAATCAGATATTACAAACAAAAGACTAGATCTAAAGAAGAGTCCTATAACTTTGGCCTTTAAATTATGCATTTGAGGAAGGAGGGAAGTATTGATCTTTGGGCTAAGGCCCAGTGTCAAACTAATGAGAGACTATCATGCATTATGCTCTTGAAATTTAAGTTAGTAGGAAAGATAAAATACAAAATCATTTGTTAAGGCTTGAAGATGGCAAACATATACATTACTGAGACATATTCTTCATGCTGACTGGCACTGGGGAAAACACAGGGACAGAAAGCCAAAAGCATCAGGAAATTGGGATCAAAATTGGATCAGATGCAAAAACCATTCCATGTAAAGAAGAAGAAATAATATAAATAAAAAATGGTTTTCAGAGAAAGAATGATAGGGGAAAAATGAGAGAAGGGAAAAGATGAGTGGAAAGAGAAAAAGAAGGAGAGAAGGAAGGGAAATGAGAAAAAGAATGAAGAAGGAAAAGGGAGATGGGGGGAAAGGAAGATAGGAAAAAGGAGATAGAGAAAAAAACAAGAGAAAGATCATGGAGATAATCATGGAAAATGGAGATCATGGAAAATGCTATAAGAACTGAGGAGTCTGACTCATCAGCAGAGAAAACTCTTTGACTAGTGCAGATCATAACTCATCTATAATTTAGTAGATGAATCTTATAGAGTTATCTGAGACACTTAGAGCTATAATAATAATAGCAGTCCACACTAATAATAGCTAGCATTTAACATAGCACCTTAAAGTTTACATATGTTTTTTCCATATGTTAATGAAAAATATATTAAGTATTTACTATTTGCCAGGCACTATGTTAAGACTTGGGGATACAAAACCTTCCCCCTGAATCAGCCCCTGATCTCAAGGAGCTCACCGTCTAATGGCAAAGACAACATGAAAACAACTATGTGGAAACAAGACATATATGGAATAAATTGAAGATAGTCAACAGAGGAAAAGCATTCAAGGGGACCATGTTATCTCATTTGATCCCCATAACAACCCCAAGTAGGTGCTATTATTACTAAACGTGATATCAAATGACTTTCCCAGGGTAACACATCTGTCATTCCAGGTTGTTTTGATTCTAGTCCAGGGTTAATAGGAAAATAAGGACCGTGAATGAACCCTATGGACTTTCCACTTATAGGATTATGTGGCACAAAAAATAATTTATTTTAATATTTCAATTGGACCTTGAAGTCGTTTGCTAGAAAAAAAAAATCCATGTGCATTGTTACAGCTCCTGGATATGACTTCAAGGGAACAGCTACATCAGGAAAATGCTTCTAGAGCCAGGTTTCTCAAGGGTCAAGGGCATTGTGTCTCTCAATATGTGTTCATAATATTGGTATCTATAGGATTGAGTGTGATTTATATTTTCTTTCTGAGTTGATTCTATTTCTTATTTATTTTTATGGTTTTTTTAATTGATATTTTCTGTTTCCTAATTCTATGTATCTCTCTTCCTCCCTCCCCAAGAGCCATCCCAGATGATAAACAATATTTTTATAGGAGGGAAAGGGCAGCTACACATGGAAAAAGTCCAAAAAACATGTGCAATATGTAACATCTGGGGAATCCCGTCTCCACAGAAGGTGAGATTAACTTCTCATGTATCTTCATTTGCATCCCACTTTATCTTTGTAATTTTGTTTCATTTGCTTTTGATTTTTTGTTGTGGTAGTCACTTAGCTTTGCTTGCTTCTCTCTGCATCAGTTCATATAGCTCTTTACATATGTTGTGTTCATCACAAACATCATTTCTCATACTTATGTACCACAGTTTGTTTAGCCATTCCACAGTTGATGGGCGTCCACTTTGTTTCTAATTCTTGGCTTTCAAAAAAAGTTCTGGAAATACTGTGGGGACTTTTTCATTATTGGTGGTTTTCTTTGGGTATAAGTCCAGCAATGGAGTCTCTGGTTCAAGGTGTATAGATAATTTAGTACTTTTATTTCTGTAATTCCAATTTGCTTCCCACGTGGTTCTAACACTTAATAAGCTTCGCCAACAATGAATCAGTGCACTTATTTTCCACAGCCTCTTCAACACTGGCTCTTGGTGTTCTTTGACATTTTTGGCAGTTTGCAGGATGTGAGGTGAAACCTCATGATTGTTTTGATTTGTGTTTCTATTATTAGTAATTTGGAGCATTTTTTCATGTGGTTGTAATGTTAAGGGAATTTGAAGATCTTCCCTGCCCCTTAATAGGCCTATGTGATCACATGGAGCCCATGGTGGGAGGAGTTTGCTGAACGGGTGGAGCAGGAACTGTGGAGCAAGACGTGGGAGTGAGACAGAGCAGTAAGAGAGACAGAGCGCCAGAGCAGGCAGAGCAGCTAGTGTGAGTGAGAGACGAGGATTTTGGCCTGGGGGAACTTGTTTTGCGGGAAGGCATAGGATGTTTGTGTTTCCTGCAGTGGTGACATGTATGGACTTTGGGGTGTTGGTGCTTCCTGCATTGGCAATGTGTATAGACTTCTTTGTTACTATGATGAATTTGACTTTCTGTTGTTTGAATAAATGTCTTGATTTTATCTTGTGATTCAAACCTGGGAATACACCTGCATATTCATAGCAGCTGCTATGGTATCACATTGGTGAAATAGTGGCTGTACTTTGCAATTTTTTTGAAAACTGTTCATATCCTTTGACCATTTATCTATAGTGGAATGGCTGTTAATTATGTATGTGTGTGTGTGTGTGTGTGTGTATATATATATATATATATATATACATACATATATATGTCTGTGTGTATGTGTATATACAAACATACATATAAAATTATATAAACAATGTGACACAAAATTCATATATACACATATGAATATTATATTAATTGTTTATATATATTGAATACCAAACTCTTTTCAGAGAAACTTGATACAAAGATGTTTTTCCCATTTGACCACTTCCCTTCTTGTCCTAAGTACATTAATATAGTTTGTGTAGAAGTTTTTTTAATTTCAAATAATAAAAGATATTTATCTTTTGTAATTGCCTCTATCTTTTATTTGGTTAAGAATACATCTCTTACCTCTAGCTGTGACAGATATATGATATGATCTATTTCTCTTCTAATTTTTTTTTGTAGTATAATCTTTAATCCCGTATCCATTTAGAATGTAATATGGGGTATAGTGTAAGGTGTTGGTCTTAGCCTAATTTCTACCAGAATGTTTTCTAGTTTTCCCAGCAGTTTTTAATCAAATAGGGTTTTTCTTCCCTAGATAATTTATGCTTTCTACTTTATCAAACTCTGGGTTATTGAGTTCTGTTTTTTCTGAATCTCTCTTGTCTGGTCTGTTCCACCGGCAGTTTTGAGGACTATTACTTTATAATATAGTTTGAGGTCTGGAAATGCTCTTATTTCTTTTCATTATTTCCCTTGATATTCTAGATTTTTTTTCTCCCTAAATGAATTTTGTTATTATTTTATCAAACTCTGTAAAGTATTTCCTTGGTAATTTGATTGGTATAACATTAAAAGCATAAATTAATCCTGGGTTGATTTTAAATTCAAAGTTACTTACAAGTATTCCATTAACATTCTTCTTTTATATTTTTAGTACACACTGAAATAGATCTAGATGGTAAGCTGTTCATTGAGTAACTATGCCTGAAATGCTTTATTAATTAGATGATTACTCTGGAAATAAAAAATAGCAATTCAAAGATTGGATATGTGCTTCCACCATCATTACTTTTAGAATTGCCTTATGTTGTTCAAATGTTCATAAACAGTACAACGTGAGCCTGGAGTTGGCAGAAAGTAAAGCAGGAAACTTTATTATACTCAAATTAGGGAGGGGAGGTATTCAAAGAGGATTGGAATAGGTCAGGTCTTTATGAAGAACCTGGTAAAAGATTCAGTGCCCAAACCTGTAAAGCTCAATATTTTTGTTTTACTTTATTTTTGTTTTTTATTTTTCATAAGGTTCTTCTCTGGGTCCTGGGGAACCAGACATTGGGAAGAATGAGCCAGGAGTTTAGAACTGGTATGCCGGTGAAGGTTTGGGAACTGATGCTGATTCATGGTGTGTGTGTGTGTCTGTGTGTGTGTGTGTGTGTGTGTGTGTGTGTGTATGTGTGTACAGCTGGGAATTGATTTTGAGCTTACCTTCTTTAAGCAAGTAAATATGTTTAACAGATAGCAAACAGAAACCAGAGAAATAATAAAAATTAGAATATACTAGAAAATACACAAAGCAAATGAGCTCTTATATGGGAGTAGAAGAAATATCACTCATGTCTGGGGAGGCAATCTGGGAATCAGGGACATATTGAGAAGCCAATTTTCCCTGTGGGATTTCAGCTTCTATACTCCAAGTCTCTTCAGGAGTTTACATTCTAATAGGGGAAGATAATACATAAAAGGGAGAGATGGAGAGGGATGACTTCCCAAAGGGCAAGTGATTGACATGCCTTGCCCAAGAATGTTCATTTGATTATTTAGGAGTAAGATGGGAAGGTGGAAGCTTGAATGAGAGTATTTTTGAAGATTTTCTGGACATGTGGTGGGTCTGGCTCTGGCCAGCAAAGGGTGAATACCCAGCAGTCACAAGTCCAGGGTAGGAGCTTGAGTACTGGGTCAAAGGTGAAGGCTGGAGCTCAGAAGCACAGCAGCTTGAATATGACTGTGAAATAGCATTGTTTAGTTGGTGCTTAGGCCCAGGACTAAACTATGAGAAGCTTTTCAATCCATAAAAAGTTTGTTCACTTTTACCTTATTTGAATGTTCTCCCTTCTTACCCCTACTTTGCTCAGATGTTTCTTCTGTAGTGTTTTATAGTACACCCCTTTACAAAGTATCTATAGGGTGGTATGGTCTTTGCCTACTACTCTTAGTCTTCTAGGTCAGCTGCCTAATCTGCTACCCGGTCTTGGCTTTCATTTCAATTTATTTTTGTTTCCTCTGTCATGTATTTGATTAATCAGAAAGTATCAAACATGGTGATATGCTATTTGTGAGAAGTGTGAAGGAAAGGAAGGAGATAGAGGAAACTCTTCACTATTCTCTGTAGAGGGGTGCTGGGGATTAGGTTATGGGAGAACAGGACAGCTAGATAAAGTAGTGATGAAAGTCAAATAGATGATGCTAGTCTGCCTGACTGGGAGTTGGGGAGCCTGGTAGGACATGAAAGTGGTGGTGGGCAGGGAAATGAAGGGAACAAGCATTTGTTAAGTGCTTACTGCATACTAGACCCAGTATGTGCTTAGTCTTAGTGACTTGCAATTATTTTATCAGAACAACCCTGCAAGACAGATGCTATTATCATCTCCTTTATACAGTTGAGGAAATGAGGCAGAAAGAGGTTAAGTTTCTTGCCCAGGATCAAACAGTAAGTGGATGAGGACAGATTGGAACTTGGGTCTTGCTGACTCTGTGCCTAGTGCTCTATCCACTGTGCCACCTTGCTGCCTGGCAATGTTCCCTTTCCCCTCTCGGAGCCAGGCCATGTGAAATCACAATTTAAAAAAAAAAATCATCTTAACTCTATTTTGAGTTGGGCTATACTACCTTGAAATCAAATGCTTCTTGTAGGAAGACAGAAACACTAATGCAGCAGGTAGAGTACAACAGAACTCCTCTTAACACAGCAATATGTTCTTCTCCTCTGATTCTTGTCTATGTTCTCTGACAACAAAGGCCATGATACTGGTGGAATCAGGGAGGCCTGACTTAGCCTCTAACCACACCAGTCTCCTACAACACCAACTGGATTTGTTTCAAGCAGAGATATTATGGAGATACCTGGAACACTTTGAATTAACTTAGCGTCAAGTGGATTGACCCAGAGATACCAACTACTAGGCCTCTATCCCAGAGAAATCAAAGAATGAGGCAATGGAAGTATGTGTATAAAATTTTCATAGCAACTTTTTTTGTAATGACAAAGACTTGAAAAGAAGGGTACCTGTCAGTTGAGGAATGGTTGAACAAAGTATGATGTATGAATATAATGCCATAAGAAATAACAAGAGGGATGATTTCATAGAAACCTTGGAAGACTTGTATGAACTGATATTGAATGAAGTAGAGAAGAGCCAGGAGGATAATTTTACAATAACAACAACCTCAAAAAGACAAATGACTCTAGACTTAACTTTTTTATTATTAACATAGTGGCCAATCATGATTCTAGAGCCAAATAATGGAGCATGAGATCTGCCTTCTGAAAAAAGAAGTGGCAGACCTAAGATGCAAAATAAGACATCCATTTTCAAACATAGGCAATGGAGGCATTTCTTGCTTGACTATATATATATATATATATATATATATATATGTGTGTGTGTGTGTGTGTGTGTGTGTGTATATATACACACATATACATATATATATCATGGAGGTTTTGTTTTTCTGTTTTTTTCAGTGGTGGCAAGTGATATTGTGGGGAGGAGGGGAAAGAGGGGGTGTATTGATATAGGAAAAGATAGAAAAGGAAGTCATCAAAGCATTTTTTAAAGGCATAGGAGAGAACTGAAAGAGAGCCAGAAGAAACAGAAAAAAGCAGGACAGCTTTGAAGATTACATGTTGAATTTATTATGCGCTTAAAAGGAAAAGTAATCTGACATCCATAGTTCCCATGTTCAGTCCTCTTTTTTTCTATTCTACTTTGTAAATGGAAGTAGTTATTTTATTTAATATTTGTTATGGTCAGAATTTAAAAATTTTTAAAAAATTAAATGTTTGTCTTATTCTCCATTCTCCCACAGGGTGAGAATTTTCTTTTCTTTTTTTTTAAATTAAATTTAATGTTTATTTTTAGTTTATATCATTCATTTCCACAAGATTTTGAGTTACAAATTTTCTCCCCATCTTTCCTCTACCCACCAACTCAAAATGGCTATTCCACTGAACACCCCCTCCCCCAATCTGCTCTCTCCGATATCCTTCTCCATCCCCCTTCTGTCTTTCCAGTAG
>CM053591.1:42574752-42591404 GCA_028646515.1 Pseudochirops corinnae | reverse complement strand
GGTGGGTGGGGGAAAGAGGGGGAGAAAATATGTAACTCAAAATCTTGTGGAAATGAATGATGCAAACTATAATAAAATTAAAAAAAAAAAAAAAAGAGACTCCAAGGTGCCGGGAGCAGAGCTGGGGGAGGGGACTCCAGCCTTGGAATTTGGTGAGACTAATGTTTCAATAGTAACTGAAATAATCTGTAAAACTAATCCCTCTCCTCTCCTCAGGGATTAAGGTGGTTGGGGAGGGTGATATTTGAAATGTATATTCCTGGCCATTACACACCACAGCAGCAGGAGTCTGAGCGAGCGCTGTGCACCGCCAAGATGTGCGACTTCACGGAGGATCAGACCGCAGAGTTCAAGGAGGCCTTCCAGCTGTTTGACCAAACAGGGGATGGAAAGATCTTATACAGCCAGTGTGGTGACGTGATGCGAGCCCTGGGCCAGATCCTACCAATGCTGTGGTGCTCAAGATCTTAGGAAATCCAAGAGTGATGAGATGAATGTGAAGGTGCTGGACTTTGAACACTTTCTGCCAATGCTGCAGACCGTAGCAAAGAATAAGGACCAGGGCACATACAAAGACTATGTAGAAGGGCTTCGGGTGTTTGATAAGGAAGGGAACGGCATGGGGGCAGAAATAGGACACCTCCTCATCACCCTGTGTGAGAAGATGACAGAGGAAGAAGTGGAAGTGTTGGTGGCAGGGCATGAAGACAGCAACGATTGTATCACAATGAAGAACTAGTCTGGATGGTGCTGAATGGCTGAGAACATCTCCCCTTTCCACAAAGAACCCCCTAACTTTCTCAGTGTGAAAATCATCCTCTTGCCCCTGAAGTAGCTAACTACATTTTCAGGGTTACCAACACCCTTACTTCCAGCCCCCACCACATGTCCTCTTTGGCCTATTTGCTCTCTGCTTTCACCAAATAAACTTGCTATCAGCTCCTAAAAAAAAAAAGAAAAAAAAAAAGGATATTCCTTAGTAAAAAATCTGACTGCTAAATCATTAAATGGGAAATGAAGTGAAGGAAAACTCTAAAATTTAGGGAACACAATCAGTATGGGCGGGAGCTAAACATTACATACCTTCCCCCAAACCCTTTTAAAAATATTAGAGAATGATGGAGGCCGGGAGGGTAAAATGTAACATAACTGACCTTGAGATAGCCAGAAGGAGAGGGTGTGTGGGGCGGAAGGGAGGGACAAGGTTGTCATCATTGTACTAAACTGCAAAGTACACACACAGACACATATGATAGCCATATTTTGCTTGTTTCAGTCAGTAATTTTACCACGCAGGTAACCCCCAGTGTATAAAATATCTCTAGAGATGGAGATCAGAATTTTCGAGATTTGCCTAGTGGCACCAAGCAGGAAAGTGATTTGCCCAGGGTGCTGATGCTACTATGTGTGGACAAGATTTGAACTCAGGTATTCCTGACTTCAAGGCCAGTCTTGTCTCTATTATGTCACATATGTACAATCTGAAACCTCAATGAGATTGTTCTCTTGTTCTGAATTCCTTCATTCCTTCAGCATAAATGTACTCAACCTTAAACACCCTATCACAATTTCTTTCAATTCTACCTTTGCAACATTTCTCTTATATCGCCTCTCTTCTAACACTAACACCACTCTCATAATAGCTAATAATAGTTAACATTTATGAGGCACTTAATATGTGCCAGGCATTGTGCTAAGTCGCTTTGCAATTATTATCTCATTTGATCCTCACAGCCCTGGGAGGTAGGTGCTAATATTATCTTCATTTTACAGATGAGGAAACTGAGGCACGTGGAGGTTAAGTGATTCTCCCAGGGTCATACAGCTAGTAAGTGTCCGAGGCAGGATTTAAACTCAGGTCTTCCTGACTCCAAGTCTGGCACTTCATCTTCTGTGCTGCCTAACAACCCCAATCATCCTCCATCACTTTATGTTGGGACTATTATGATAGCCTTCTCATTGGTCTCCCTCCAGTCTCTCTTCCCAGGCATAATCTTCTCAATTGTCAAATTTGTTTTCCGAAAGCACAGGTCTGACCAAGTAAACCTCTTCCCCCATTCAATACACCCCAGTGGCTCCCTACTTTCTCCAGGATCAAATATAAAATTTTCATTTTTTTATATTTAAAGCCTTCATAACCTAGTCCCTTACTACCTTTCCAAACACTTTACACTTTTTTTTCTCTCCATGGACTACATGGTCCAGGTCTCCTTGATATTCCTTGCTAAAGGAATTTGGCATTTGCTAGCTCTAGGCATTTTCATTAGCTGGCGCCCATGCCTGGAATTCTCTCCCTTCTCAGTCCTGGCTTCAGGTTTCCTTCAAGCTCAGCTAAAATTCTACCTTCCACAATAAGTGTTTTCCAGTCTTCCTTGACCTTACTACCTGCCCTCTAAGATTATCTCCAATTTATGATAGATGGATAGATAGATAGATAGATAGATAGATAGATAGATAGATAGATGGATAGATGGATGGATGGATGGATAGATAGATAGACAGATAGTTGATAGATATCTGTTTACACATAGCTGGGATTATTTTTTTTTTTGCCTTTCTTTATCACCCAGCATTTAACACAATGTCTGGCACACAGTAGGCACTTAATAATTGCTTCTTGATTTGCCTTGCCTACATATTTTCTAAAATTGATCTGTTTCGCAGGTAGATTAGTGTCATGTCTGTACACCAAGATTGCATACTTCTCAGAAAAGGGATTATCTTTTTTTATGTCCCTCATTATATGTAGCATAGTAGTTAGCACATGGTAAACATATGATAAAAGCCTTTATTGAATTGAATTAAAGAATTGAAATTTAATATATTCAAATAGGCAAAAGACTTCTAAATATAATTGCAGCTTATTTTTCAGCATCTGTTACGAAGAATTAAGAGATAAAGACATTCTATGAAGAAACAGAAAAGCATTTCCACACCAAGTTACCATCACTTAATCTACAAATATATATTAAATGCCTCTTCTGTGCCAAACAGTGTTAGGCACTGAGGATATGAATATAAAAGCTGGACAGTCTTGCTTTCAAGGTGCTTACATTCTATTATGGGGATACAGCATGTACATGCAGAGAGAGAGAGAGAGAGAGAGAGAGAGAGAGAGAGAGAGAGAGAATTGCATCTCAGGCATGGGGGACAGCTAGTGCAAAGATGGAGCATCAGGAGTGAGGAACAGCAAGCAGGCTAGAATGACTGGACCATAGATAATATGGAAGGGATAATATATTAGGAGGCTAAAAAAGCAGAAAGGGTCCAGATTATGAAAAGCTTTAAATATCAAAGACAGGCTTTTATCTCTTATCCCAAAAGTAATAAGGAATCACTGGAGTTTATTGGGGAGGGTGGGCAATATGATCACACCTGTGCTTTAGAAAAATCACTTTGACATTCATGTAGGAAGTATCTGAAGAGACAGGGACGTGTATCAGAGGAACCATTTAGAAGGCTATTCCATTAGTCCAGGCAAGAAGGGAGTGGCTGTGTGAGTGGAGAGATGTGTACAGATGTAAAAAAAAAAATCATGGAAATGGAAATGACAACTGTAAAGGAAGAGAAAACAAGTCTAAAGAAAGTTTAACATGAGATCCAGATGAGCAATTTCATTCTATCCATTCAGAGATGAAACTTGCAGAGAAAAATAAAAAAGGCATAAGATTTTACGAATTTGCCAACATTTTTATAATTATCAATTTTCATTATCAGTTACAGAATTACCACATTTGTACTCTCACATCTCAATTCCCAGTGTTATACAAAGAAGAAATGGCAGTACCATATTTAAACTATATTACAAAGTGGTAATCATCAAAACATTCTGGTACTGGCTAAGAAATAGTGATGGATCACTGGAATAGATTAAGCACACAATACATGGAAGCAAATGACCACAGCAATCCAAGGTTTGATAAACCCAAAGATCTAAGATTTGGGGGTAAGAGTTCATTATCTGACAAAAAATTGCTAGGAAAACTGGAAAGCAGTTTTACAGATAGTAGGTATAGATTAATGTCTCAGACCTATCCCAAGATACAGACAAACAGGTACATGATTTAGATATAAAGAATATTATGAACAAATTATGGAATTGTGGAAAACCTTACCTGTCAGATATATGAAAACATGGAGAATTTATGAACAAACAAGAGATAGAGAGGATCACAAGAAGTTGAATGGATAATTTTGATTACATTAAATTTAAAAGAGTATATACAAACAAAACCAATGCACCCAAGTTAGAAGAAAGTAAGAAACTGGGGCAGGGGAGATTTTATAGCAAGTTTCTCTGATCAAGGCCTCATTTCTCAAATATATGGGAAAATGAATCAAATTTATAAAAATAAGAATTATCAAATTGATACGTGGTCATAGGATAATAAAGAAATATATAAAGAAAAAGAAATCAAAACTACATATACTCATATAGTCATATGAAAAAATGCTCTAAATTATTAGAAAAATGCAAATTAAAACAATTCTCAGATACCACTTCACAGGTATCAAATTGGCTAACACTATAGAAAACAAAAATGACAAATGCTAGAGGAGATTTAGAAAAATTAGGACATTAATGTACTGGAGTTGTTAGAGTTGTGAATGAGTCCAACCTTCTGGAGAACAATTTTCGACTATGCTTAAAGGGCTATATCGAACTTTTCATACTCTTTGACCCAGCAAATCATTACTAGGTCTGCCTCCCAAGGAGATCAAAGAAAAAGGGGAAAGACCTATAAGTACAAAAAAATTATAGCCATTCTTTTTGTGGTGACAAAGACTTGGAAATTGAGGGATGCTCATCGATTGGGGAGTGACTGAACAAGTTGTGGTATGTGAATGTAATGGAACACCATTGGTGCTATAAGACATGATAAGTAGAAAAACCTAGAAAAACATATGAACTGATAAAAAGTGAAATGAGCATGACCAGAACATAATCCATAGTAACAGCAATATCGTAATGATGATCAACTGTGAAAGACAGCTACTCAGATCAATATAATGATCCAAAACAATTCCTAAGGACTCATGATGAAATGTTATCCACCTCCAGAACTAATGATGTCTGAGTGCAGATTGAACAACCATGATTTTTTTTTTCACTTTCTTGTTCTGATTTTACTTTTTTGCAACATAGCTAATATGGAAATATGTTTTGCATGGTTTCACATGTGTGATTGGTTATCACATGGCTTGCCTTCTAAATGAGTAGAGTAGGGACAGTTGGGTGGGAGAGAATAAAGAATTCAAAAAAAGTCAATTGTTAAAAATAAATACATTTTAATGTATAAAAATAATACATTTCATTATAGTCAGGGAAAAAAAGAAGAAATGGCACTTAGAAAAACAAAGTCAGGGAAAGTGACTGGACCAGCCCAAGAACATACTGAGGGGTCTTTTTACAAGATAGGCCTGGGATAGGAAGACATTTTTAAAAATAGGAAAAGTCAAGAACTGTATCAATGTAACAGAATATAGAAACAATTAACAGATATATGTGTATATATTTGTATATACATACATACAGATGTGTGTGACCAAAAGTATTCCTCAACAGATAAGAATTCAAAGAATATGAATGGTTCATATGCAATGTCTTATACAAACAACAGCAAGTATCACTCCATCTAGAAGTACTTGATGAAGAGTAATATGTAAAATAATTGGAAAGATAGGAAGGCAGCATGTTATTGAAAGCTTTACAAGCTAAACAGTATTTTATATTTGATCTGGGAGGTGATAGGGCGCCACTGGAGTTTACTGAATGGATTGGGGACAGATTTGCACTTTAGAAAGATCACTCTGACAGTTAAGTAGAGGTTTGATTGGAGTAGAGGGACTTGAGGCAAAGCTATTACAACATTCCAGGCCTGGGGCTATAAGGCTTGCTCTGGGGTAGAGGTGGTGTCAAAGGAGAGAAGGGTATATATATGAAAGATATTTCAAAGGTAGAATCAACAGGCTTTGGTAACAGATTGGATATTGGAGATGAGAGAGAGTGAACAGTTGAAGCTAAAAGCTAGGCAAGCTTGGGTAACCAGGGGGATGGTAGTACCCTTTTAATAGGATTTTTCTAAGAGTTTCTCATTTCAAGGGCCTTTAATTTTCAGACTTTGTCTTCCTTTCTTTTTTTAATTTGCATTTTTGTCCTCCAATCCTGTGATATCCCTCCTATTTTCCATGATCTTTCAGATCTTTATGTTGCTCAGTGATAAAATAACATCTCTCAGTTATCCCCATGCCTGAAACAGGGATAATCTGTGTCTAATGACTTAAATTTCTTAGTGGTACTTTGGTACTGTCTTATTATTTTCCTAGGGAATTTAGTTGTTTTCTACCCTGTAACAGTAATCAATTTAGCAGATACTTAGCCCTTAGTAACTTAAGGCTAAGTATGGAAGGTGTGAGCTCTGTACCCTGTTGAGAGGACATGAACTCCCCTGTTGCTGATGAGGCAGGAGGGGGTTGGCTGAGACAGAAGGCCAGTGTGTGTACATAAGAAGAATTCCAGAGACAGAGAGACAGAATCAGAAATGTTCCTCCTGGTGGCTCCTGTTGGAGGAAGCAGGCTTGTCCCAGCATCTGGGAGCTGGGCTGCTAGACTGAAGAACTGAGTTGGAGTTTTCTTGAGAAAGAGAAAGAGAGTTTCTCTCCTAGCATCTGGAAGCTGACTGAGAACTGAGATGGAGTTTTCCTGAGACCAGAATCTGGTGAAGGCTGTCTGGAAGGCTGAGAGAGCTTGCCTGGAAGGTTTTCTGCAAGGCCAAGATTTCTCCTAGGTCCTAGGGTCAGCTGAACTGCTGGAGGACTGAAGAATCATGACCAGGATAAGCCTTTGTTGGTTCATGGCTTGGCTGATCTTTGAGTTCCTGGCAACAGAAGTGGTGAAGGGTTTGAGATGTGCTGGACCCTGTGAACTTTGGTGTGTGCCAGGGACTGCCCAGAGGACTGGACAAGGATCTGGGAGCTGTCTACCTTGGAGGACTGAACGAGGACCTGGAAGCTGTCTGCCTCTGAATCCAGGTGACTGTTTGGTGGATTCATGTAGGAGCTCGGACCATGGAAGGGGATCCAGGGAATCAGAGAGATCACCCCGAGTCAAGATGAAGAAAAGGCCTCTCCTTGGATGAAATTGAGGTTTGCTGGACACCAAGGGGTGGAGGGTATGTGTAATTTTCTAATGACTGTACTTAGTGAATAATGATATTTAGTAACTATGAATCTAGATTAGTGACTGACTAAGTTAGTGGTTGCCCCATGAGTGGAAGATTGATTATTGTATTGTGGATTGATTGAATGATTAAGCGAGGAGTGTTCCCCCCTTAGGGAAACCAGATGATTATTCTTTTGTTCCTTGTTCTAAATATTGTGGCCACTGTAGTGAAAACTGTGTGGCCACTCTAATGTTAAGCTGTTATGAACACTATATTGTGATTTTCTGTAATAAGATGCAATATTGTGAATATTATATTATGATTTGTTGTGAATGTTTGCCTTGATTTGTAGTATCGATTATTATATTGTGAATATTGTACTATACCCTGATTTGCTGTGAATATTTGCCTTAGTTTGTAATGGAATAAACAGTGTTCGCTATACTGTGTAATTTGAACTTTAAAAGCTGTTCACAGTAGCATTCTTTTGGGAATCTGCAGCTAGTGCATGGTGTTACACACCCATCTGAATAGTCCCTGTCTGTCTCTCCTGTGTCTCTAGTCATGGCTTCTGCTTCTCTTCAGGTCAAGCTCCCTCTTAGTTGGGCCCCTCTTTTGCTCATTTACTAGGTGACCTCTAGATCTCATACCCCCAATCCCAAATTCCAAATACTAATTACTCCATCTTATACTCACTCTGAGAAACAGGAGGTAAGGGTTTGAGGTAATAGACTACAACTCCCAAGACACCATTATGTTATTCAAAATATTTGCTCCAATGAGGTCTCTAATCCTTGCCATGACTATAGGACAGTATCATCAAGCTCTAATGGAAACAGGGGCCATTAAACCATATAGAAAGATCTCTGTAGTCTGCATATTAACTTAGAAAAACACCTAGAAATATTGGCTATGCTTTACTGCATTTTTCTTTTTTATTGTTAAATGTTTCCCAATTACATTTTAACTTGGTTTGGGTCCACTCAGAAATTTTATTGGCCAGGCCAACAGATCCCATGTCTGACAACTCTACTATAGGACATTATAATATTTACCTTGGGTATCTACTCCCTATTAGCTATTTTTATTTTGTTTTCTCCAGTCCAAATATAATTTATCTTGACAGAGAAAACTGAAACGGTTGAACAGAAGTTCTGTCTTCTTCCCTTCATCCATTATCATCATTCTATCCATACTACCAAGTCAAAAGATATTAGAATCAGAGATTTAGAGCTGGAAAGGACTTTAGAAGTCACAAAACCTAACCTACTCCAAACCGTCTCCCTCCCATTTGCCCCAGCCCATTGTAACTAACAATATCTTGGTTGTTTGGTGTGGTTTTTTTTTTTAACCATCCCTACCCTTGAGCCCAAGCCTGGAGTTGAAACAAAGATTTGAGAAACATTGTTGCACTCTTAAAAGCTGGGATCAGAAAGAGGGAATAGCAGGAACCAACAACAGGGCTGAAGAAGGAACTGAGAGTAGGATCCAAATTTCCACATTCACTATTCACTCCTGTCTCCAAATACAAATAGATGTCAGTCTTCATCCAAAGCATGCACATGCATATGATTATGTGACATCCACTGCAAAAATACCACTGTTGTTTCAGGTTTTCCCTTTTCTTGTCTGATTATAATTTGTTTTGAGTTTATTCTGTAGCGGTTACCAAGTAGATTTTTTTTGCATTGCCGCTGGAAATAAAGAGGCATAGAATTGAAAAGCTTTTTCTCATATGGCCTGGTCTTTTTTGTCTTTTTACAGGAGCACCATTAATAGTCACCTTGGAACATTTGCTTCACTTCAAAAGTTATAATTATGAGAGGAATGTTTTCTAAAATCTCAAAATGACTCATAACATTTAGATTGAGGGGAAAGTATAAAAACTCAACTTTCTTGGTCCCAGGAGTTAACCCAACTCAGGTCCAGAGTGATAAAACTGATTGACATCTGAAGGGCTACAACAAACCATTCATTCATTCAACAAACAAACATTAAATGATTATTATGCTTAGAACAGAGACCTAGAAAAAAGATAAATGACACAGGCTCCTTGTCCTTGGGGTGTTTAAACTTTGTGAACCAAATTTGTGGTTTTCATATCAACGCTCAAATATGGTTTTGTGTTTCAATTAATTTTTCGTTTCCTAATTTTTTTTTTTTTTGTTTTCAGACTGGTCTGCCTTTCTTGGGGCAGCAAGCGCATGCAGTGGATAGAGTATTGAACATTGAGTCAGGAAGACTCATCTTTCCAAGTTCAAATCTGGCCTCAGACCTTTACTAGCTGTGTGCCCCTGGGCAAGTCACTTAACCCTGTTGCCACAGTTTCTTCATCTGTAAAATGGCCTAGAGAAGAAAATGGCATACCAATCCAGTATCTTTGCCAAGAAAATCCCAAAAAGGGGTCACAGAGATTAGGACACGACTGAAATGACTGAACAACAACTCCTTATCTCATCACAATGGAAGTATTTTGACCACTCTCAGGGCTAATTTTTCTACTGATCAGTCTGGGAGCTTTGACCTGCTCAGTTTCTGACTTGGGCTGGTTCAACCATCCTTAGGTAGCCTACTGGCACCCCTCCCATTCCTTCCCTGGGAATCCACCAAACTGGTGCTGGACTTAGTGTGGACACCCAATTGGTTTAGTCCACTTAGTTCCTTTGGGTACATTTTTTACATGGTAGTAATATGTCATTCCATTTGTATACCACAACTTATTTAGTTATTCCTCAATTGATAAGAATCTATTTTGTTTCTAGTTCTTTGGTACCACAAAAAGTGCTACTAAAAAATATTTTGGTATATTTGTGGTGTTTCTTTTTACTATTGAGCTCTTTGGGTATATGCCTATCAGTAGGATTTCTGGATCAAAGAGTGTTAATATTTTAGTTACTTTCTTTGAATAATTCCAAATTGCTTTCCAGAATAGTTGGACCAATTCAGTTACACCAACAATGCATTCACATGCTTCTGTATCCATAACCACTCCAACATTAATCATTGTGATCTTTTATCTCAGTCAATTTGCTGAGTTTGAGATAAAACTTCAGAG
The DNA here is from genome assembly GCA_028646515.1 of Pseudochirops corinnae. NCBI lineage: Eukaryota > Metazoa > Chordata > Mammalia > Diprotodontia > Pseudocheiridae > Pseudochirops > Pseudochirops corinnae. The sequence goes on along the minus strand of CM053591.1, from coordinate 42,581,186 downwards.
TTATTTTAAATTGCAATTCTCTTAATATTGGTGATTAGGAGCATTCTTTCTTATGGTTCTGAATAGTACAATGTATTTTTTGAGGACTGTTTATGTTCTTTGATTGATAATTTATTGGAGAATGGCTTGATGGCAAATACCTTGTATTAGACCCTTATCAAAGACATCTGACACAAAAATTTTTTTCCCCAGTCAACTGATTTCTTTCATGTCCTAGTTGTATTAATTTTGTTTATACAATAGCTTTTAAAATTTCATGTAATAAGAATTTTTTCTTTGATTATGAATTAATCTCTCTTACCCTAGGTATAAAAAGTACCTGAAAGATTTTTCTGCATCTATTTATGCTATCATGTGGTTTGGGATATTTCTGTTTTAATATAAATATACACATATATTTATATTAATTATGAATCGTATATCTGTATATCTATACAAGTATATAGTTTTTGAATGCCTTATTATATTTGTCTCTTTGGTATAAATTAAACTTAATGACAGTGAATGAATTTAAAAATAATAGTAGTTGGGGGCAGCTAGATGGCACAGTGAATAGAGCACCAACTCTGGAGTCAAGAGGACCTGAGTTCAAATCCAGTCTCAGACACTTGACATAACTAGCTGTGTGACATTGCCAAGTCACTTAACCCTAATTGCTTTGCCTTCCACCCTCCAATAATAATAATAATAATAATAACTAACATTTATTTAGTAGTTTCTATGTGCTAGAGACTGTGCTAATCATTTTTACAATTATTATTTCATTTGATCCTCACAATAATCCTGGGAGGTAAGAGCTATTTATGTTGCTATAGTAATGTTTTACTCTAGTCTTTTTAAGATTTTATTTTAAAATTTTGAATATTCATTAATGATATTGGGATCAAAGTTTTTTCTTTAGTAATTCTGTTACAGTTAGTTCAATTTTCTTTTCTGAAATTTGAAAGTTTAAGGTCTCTATTTGGTATTCTAATAAATTCAAGCATTTATGTTTTACAGATAATCCTCTCTTTCCTTTGAATTCTCAGTTTTGCTGACATGTAACAGTGGATAGAAAGTTTATTTTTCTTTTTGCTGTGATTTGAACTTGTTCATCTTTAATTAATCTTATTTTATTATCTTATTTATTATCAGGTTGGCTACAAGTTTATTGGTTTTGCTTACTATTATTTTGGGTTATTATTATAGGCTTATCATTTTTTGTCTGGTAGAATGATTGAATCTTCTACTTATGGATTTGCTTGAACTTTTATTATAGGCTTTCACTTTGATTCTCTCTGTGTGTTTTAGATGTGTTTCTTGAAGGAAACAGATTACAAGGCTTTTTTTTTTTTTTTACTGTTGCTGCTCTTCTTCCTTTTTTGGCTTGTTCAATCCATTCACATTTAAAGTTTTAAATGTTAGTCTTGCTTTACTTCATTTGTTTCTTTCGTAGTACTTTTTATATCCCTTTTCCCTTTTAAATAAGTCTCTGAGGATAGTTTTGTCTAAATTTCTCTGATGCTAATCTGGTCTGACAGCCTCTCTCACACTTCTAGCCATTCCCTTTGCTTACTCTTTCCCTAGTCTGGGAAAATTATTTAAATTATTAATTTCTCTTTCTTTTGTCTATTTAGTTATTTCTTCTTCTCTGTCTCTTCTCTTTCCATTCTTAATTAACATAATACTTCAAAAAAAGACCAAAAAATTAACATACTAAAATACACCCCTATTTTTCCTGCCCTCCAACTTATTTTATTAGTTATTTAATTGTGACTTTTCTAAGTTTTGTTCTCATTATTAATTCTCTTTCCTTCCAATTTGGTCTGTAATTTTATTCTCTGGTTATTTGTGTGTACCTTTATTTACTCTCTCAGTGTTCTTCATGGGTTTAAAACTTTTGAAGTATCAGACTTGTACTAATTCTTCTAACCAACTTCTATGTCACTGAGTCTTTTATAACTTGCCCCATCATCCCTTTTCTCAGTTTTCCAGCAGCTCTGGATGGTTGAAACTACTCTATGTCCCAAATCATTCAACCCAGCCCTACCCATTCATTACCCTCAGCATAAGTCTCATTCACCCTAACATTGCTATCTCATCTGTGGGTCCATCTCTGCTGCTTCCCCCCCCCCCCATCATTCTGCTCCTAGGAACTCAGATATACCTTCTCCTGGGTCATGATATTGTATATTGTTACTTACAGGTTGTTTAGAAGGAAGGAAAGACACAGAAGCAAAGAAATATAAATTCTCAAAGTTAGAAAGAGCTTCAGAGGTCCTCTAGTATAACAAGCATGTAAGCATGAATACTCTGCATAATATCTTTGACATATGGTCATTCAACTGCTATATGAAGGTTCCCAATGAAGCAAAGCATGTCATTCTTAAAGTCAACTCATTATAATTTTGGATAGTCGTAATTATTAGGATGATTTCCCCAAATCAAACTTGTAGATAGTGTCCTGGCTTCAAATCTCAGCTCAGCTATTTACTTGCTGCATGGAACCACAGAATCTTATAGCTGGAAGAAACTTTTTAAATTGTCTAGTTCAGGGAGTAAGCAATAAATCGTTGTAACTCACCCATATTCACCTCCAAATAACCACAAGGTAGTTCCCCCAAATAAAACCTGTAACAGCAGAACCAGTGGGGAAAAAGGGGTGAAGTCAATCAATCTTTTAGCCCAAGAAACTTGGAAGATCTTCAGGAAAGGTCTGTCTCACTCAGGTAAAAGGGAAGCACAGTCCAGAATATGAAGTGTCCCAGCAAGCAAGCAGCAAGCCCTGCTTCAGCAAACCAGGGGGAGATTCTGAGCCCTAGTGCAGCGGAGCAGGCAAACACCAGCACCAAAGCACCAGGGGAGCAAACACCCCCCAAATGCTTTAGCATAGCCAGGGCACTGTGCAGACTCCAACTCTGAGAACTCCCATGTGTTTCAGCATAGCCCTAGGCAAAGTGGCAACCTCTAGCAGCCAGGTGTGCTTGGGTGTAGCCCCAGGGAAAGGTAGAAACACTGCACCAGCCTCAGCACATGCCAGACACCAGCACTAGGACCCTGGCTCAGCACCAGGTAGGCTGCCAAACCCCTACAGGCCCCAGCAGCACTAGTCACTCCCCACTCCACCTTGTCAGCACAGCACTAGACATGAGGGTCCCCCACAGGCTGCAGGGCAATATCAGTGCAGCATGAGGTAAAGCACTAGAGCCTGCATCCCTAGCACAAAAAGCCTGAGACATTGCCCCTTTAACCCTGGGAGCAGAGCTCACATTTAAAAGGGGGAAAAAAGGCCAAAAAAGATGAGCAAAAAACAACAACAACAAAAAGGAGCTTACCAGAAAAAATTATTATGGTGACAGGGAATATCAAGATACAAACCCAGAAAAGGATAACAATGTCAAAAAATCAATGGGCAAAGCCCCAAAGAAAAATGAGACATAGTCTCAAACCCAAAAGTAACTCATGAAAGAGCTCAAAAGAGAGCTTAAAAATTATGCAAGATAGGTAGAAGAAAAATTGGGGGAAAAAATGAGAGTGGTACAAGAGAGTTATGGGAAAAAAAGAGTCAACAGTTTGGAAAAAGAAAACAAACACTTAAAAAAACAGAACTGGCCAAATGGAAAAAGAAGTACAAAAGCTAAGGAAAACAATTCCTTAAAAGTTAGAATTAGGCAAATGGAAGCTAGAGACTCTATGAAACATCAAGAATCAAACAAATTTAAAAGAATGAAAAATTAAAAGAAAATGTAAAATACCTCATTGGACTGACCTGGAAAATAGATCTAGGAGAGACAGTGTCAAAATCATTGAACTATCTGAAAACCATAATTAAAAGGAGGACATGGACAGCATCTTTCAAGAAAATATCAAGGAAACCTGCCCTGATATCCTGGAACCAGAAGTCAAAATAGGCACTGAAAGAATACACCAATCATCTCAGAAAAGAGATCCTAAAATAAAAACTCCAAGGAACATTGAAGCCAAATTTCAGAACTATTGGGTTAAGGAAAAAATACTGCAAGGGCCAGAAAGAAACAATTCAAATATCAGGGAAACACAATCAGGCTTACACAGGACTTAGCAACTACAACATTAAAGGATTGAGTTTATGGAACATAATATTCCAGAAGGCAAAGGAACTAGGATTACAACCAAGGATCACCTACCCAGAGAAATTAAGGATAATACTTCAAGGGAAAAAATAGTCATTCAATAAAATAGAAGGATTTTGAGCTTTCATAAGAAGAAAACTAGAACTGAACAAAAAGTCTGATATCCAATAGCAAGAGAAGTCTAAAAAAGGGAAAAGATAAAATAATTTGAGATTCAATGGAGCTGAACTGTTTATATCTCTACATGGGAATATGATAATTGTAATTTTTAAAAAATTGTACCACTAATAGTACAGCTAGAAGAAATATACATAGACAGTATGAGTATAAGGTGAATTTGAGGGAATGACAAAAAATAATTAAGAGGAGAGAAAGAAGAGTACACTGGGTGTAGAAGAAGTCAATTATTTCACATGAACAGACATGAAAAACCTATTACAGTGAAGAAAAAGATGAGAGGGTAGGCAATGGACATTGCTTGAACCATACTCTCATCTGTATTGGCTCAAAGAGGGAATAACATACACAATCAATTGAATATAAAAATCTATCTTACTCAACAGGAAAGTAGGAGGGAGTAAGGTGGGGACAAGGGGAGGGCTAACAGAAGACAGAGCAGAACAGGGGAGTGGGTAGGCAGAAGTAAAACAGTATTGAGGAAGGAAAGGGTAAAAAGAGAGAGAGAGCCACAACAGGAAGGAAAATGGGATGGAGGGAAATACACAGTAATTAATCATAATTGCGAATGTTAATGGGATGAACTCTCCCATAAGATGTAAGCAGATAGTAGAGGGGATCAAAAGCCAGAATCCTCCTCATTTTTCAGATACATAGAGAAGTGAGTCAAATTTATAAGAATACATGCCATTTCCCAATTGATATATTGTCAAAAGCTATGAACAGTCAGTTTGCAGATTGAGAAATCAAAGCTATCTATAGGCATATGAAGAAGTGCTCTAAATCACCTTTGATTGGAGAAATGAAAATTAAAACAACTCTGAGGTACCATAACCTCATATGTATCAGACTGGCTAATATGACAAAAAAAAAAAAAAAAAAAAAAAAAGGAAACTGAAGATGTGGGAAAATTGGGACACTAAGGCATTGTTGGTAGAGTTGTGAACTGATCCAACTATTGAGAGTAATTTGGAACTATGCCTAAAGGGCAAACAGACTGTGGATACCTTTTGATCCAGTAATACCACTAGGTCTGTATCCCAAAGAGATCATAAAAAAAGAGGAAAGGAATTAATGTGCAAAAATATTTATAACAGCTCTTTTTGTAGTGGCCAAGAATTAGAAATTGAGGGGTTGCCTCAAATTAGGGAATGACTAAACAAGCTGTGGTATATGAATGTAATGGAATACTATTGCAATAAGGAATGATGAACAGGCACATTTCAGAAAATCCTGGAAAGACTCATAAATGGATACAAAGTAAAATGAGCAGAACCAGGAAAACATTGTACAAAGCATCAACAACATTGTATGATGATACACAATGAATGACTCAGCTCTTCTCAGCCATACAATGATACAAGACAAGTAAAAAGGATTCACGAAGCAAATGCCATCCATATCCAGATAAAGCACTGAAGGACTCTGAATGTAGATCAAAACATACCTTTTTCACTTTGCTCTTTCTGTGTTTTTCTCCTTTGATGTTTCTTCTCTCACAACTGTGATTAATATGGAAATACGTTTCACATGAGAGCACACACACAATTTATATCATATTGCCTATCACTTGAGGAATAGGGGAGGGGATGGAAGGGGGAAGAAAATCTGGAACTCAAAATCTTGTAAAAATGAATGCTAAAAATTGTATTGACATGTAACTTGAGAGAAAAATAAAATACTATTTTCAAAAAAGATCATTAATAAAAAAAAAAGAAATTGTTTACTCCAGTCTCTACAGGAATTCCCACTATAATGTCCCTGACAACTAACCATGATCCAATCATTTAATACCTCCTCTGAAGTAAATTATTTTTTGTTGCATTTTCCACATTTTTCTTTTTAAAAAAATCTACAATTTTAACTCTATGCGTCAGCAAAATGAAAACATTTTTTTAAATTTTATTTTAGTTTACATCATTCATTTCCACGAGATTTTGAGTTACAGATTTTCTCCACATCTTTCCCCTACCCACCGCCCCAAAACAGCCATCCCAGTGTAACCCTCTCCCTCAATCTATTCTCTCCTATGTCTTCCCCCCCACCCCTCTGACTTTTCGGTAGGGCAAGATGGATCTCCCAACCACAGTGCCTGTGTATTTCAAGTTCCAGTTGGATGCAGTTAATAATAAAAAATAATAATAATTGCATATATATATATATATA
>CM053591.1:42558056-42574252 GCA_028646515.1 Pseudochirops corinnae | reverse complement strand
CTCCTGTGTGGCAAAATGCCCAGTTTAGAGTTTATGTCAGGGAATGGCATTTTAACTGAGCATTAAAGGATGGTAGAATTTTAGCAAACGAAGAGGATGGGATAATCAAGCCAGGAAAAGGGACAAAACAGCATAGGATGGGACTAAGACAAGGAATGGTCAATAGTTCATTTTAATTGGGCCACAAGCAGCTAGATGGCAGCATGAATAAAGCACTGTACCTTATAGGCAGGAAGACCTGAATCCAAATCTGGTTTCAGATACTTGTTAGCCATATGACCCTGGGCAAGTCACTTAACCTGCTTGCCTCAGTTTCCTCAACTGTAAAATGAGCATCATAATAGCACTTACCACTTCGGGTTATTATTAGGATCAAACAGCACCTGGCATGCAGTAGATGCTTAATGAATGCTTGCTTATTCTGTCATTCCGTTCCTATAGTCCATGTGAAACACCAGAAAGGTAAGGAATGGCCAGCAAACTGCCAAGTGCACTTATTAAAGTGCTCCAAGTGCACTCTAGAAACTATAGGAAATTGGTCCCTGTTTTTGAAGTGGAAGGAAATGAGAGAGAGAGAGAGAGACAGAGACAGAGAGACAGAGAGAGAGAGAGTGTCTCTCTAATCATAGTACCTAGAATAGGCAGGCATAAAGGCTTATGGAAGTGGTGACAGCAGGCCAAATCCCACCCCTCTTGATCCCAATAAACCATCTCTAAGAGAGAGAGAGGTGGTGGGGAGAGGGAGCTATCAACAAACCCTGAGGCATGCGTGCCCAGCTATTCTTGGAAGATCCAGTTGTAGACAGCTAACAGCTATCTGCCTCCTCCTCCTCCTCCTCCTCCTCCTCCTCCCTCTGCTTTGTGAACAGATGTAGAGCAAGCCAGATCTTGATGATTTGGGTTGATGGTTGAAAGGGTTTACATTTCTGCACAATTTCGATTATATATACTATGTAATACCCATGCCATAAAGTTTACTTGAAAGGGAAGATCTATATCTTTGGAATTTACTTCTTGTCGGACCAGGTCTAAGCTAAGCCTATTTGTACAGAGAGCAGGCTTTAAGGTATATCTTTGTTCAATCAGAACACTTCCTGATTTGTATAGGACCGCCATCTAGGAAAATCACAGATTATTCATCTAAATCAAGTTGAGCCCTGATTTATATTCTCTTCACCATATGCCCAGAGGTTTCAATGATGAAATATAAATCATGCCATAAATTTGGAAAAAGCAAACAAGCAACTGCAAAGTAGTATTATAACAAAATCAGTTTCAATCTCTGCCCAAAAACATTCTTTCAATTCTACCTCAGAAGTTCCACTTTGTGCAGGACCACTTGGGTTCGTTTAGCTGAGGCAGTTTGTAATCAAACTTGCCATCCCAAGCAGTTACTAGGAGTTGTCAGTGGAACTCCACTACCAAGAGCTGGTGAGTAATTTTTCTATTATATGATGCAAATAGATATGGAAGTTTTTGCCAGGGAAAGCTGAGAGGGAACCAATCAAGAAAAGTGCAAAGTTACTTCTCCTCAGATAGGAAAGATAGACACAAGTACTCAGGCACTCTTATAACACCATACTAATTCTGGGCAGCTTACTTTTTTTTCCTTCTGCCACAGGTAAGGAAAGGAAACAGGAACTCCCCATGGTGTGACATATAAAAACTTTGAGAGACATAATTTCTGGCTTATTAATCATTTTATTAATTATGGCTAGCAAATGATTACTATAAGGATTGGTCATTTGACAATCTCTCATAAACCAAAGGTAGCTCATGGCAGCCTATTGACACTTATTTGCCCTTGGAAGAGTGGGTGTTCCTGACAGATGGCAATCAACTCTCATTGGTTGGCAATTTATGAGAAGAATGAATATGATAATGAGAGGTGAACCTATTCTAATGGAGGGGAGTGACTCTGATTATGTCACTTTTACTCCCAGGCCCCTGGCCATCTAGACACTCTATACCACCACCCCAAACCAGTGTAGAACACTACGGGCTTCCCCCCTTGGGTAGGGTCTGAAGGAGATTGAAGAGAAAATTAATCCAGTCTCATTATCAGCAATGTCCTTCAGATGCTGGCTGAATAACCTACAAGGGGTTGATTTCTGAATGAGGAAATAGAAAGGGGGAAAAAACTTTAGTCCTAATTCAATAATTTGTTATTAATACATGAGAGAAACAATTATTTCTCTGAGCAGACAAACTTTGGCATAGAAAACTAAGACCTTCTATGTGATTAGCTTAAATGGCAAAGCCAAACTTCTTTGTGGAGAAGAGCTACTTTTTATTTCTGCAAATACTAAGGCTCATCCTTATGGGGGTTGTAAGACAGTGGGCAATAAGTCCCTGAATAGTACAGGGGTGCAGTAAAGCAAAGACATCAAACTCTGGTCTGCCAGTGGCCTCCAAAACTCCATAGTACTGATTAAATCTTATTAAAATGCCATGAAAAAATGTTTAATAAAATAAGTAAAAATACAATACGATCTAGGTAATGTTAATTTGTCATTTTCTGAGTCAATATGTGATCCATAGAGATTCTGTTCTTTTAGAGTTTGACATCACTATAATGAGGGGAGTGAAGCTCTAATGATTGCGAGCCCATTCCTAAGATTTCAAATGTGCGCTTTTACATCTCAGAAATAGGCAACTGTAACAAATTGGGGCTTTCTTTCTTGTTCTGTTCATTGTCTAGACTTGAAACAGTATTAAAAATGCAGATTAAATTTAAAAATATGTGCACACATCCCCCATCCTCAGGCTTTTTGTTAAACATTTAACCAGCACACCTCAAACTGTAGTAGAAAGATCACTGGAGTCATAATCAACAGACATATTTATGAATATTAGTTCTGTTAGTTTTTATTTACATAATCCTATGTAACCTATGTGACAGTCACCTTACCTCGTTCAACAATTTAAAATGAGTAGGTGGATTAGTGGGGAAGCTAGGTGGCAAAATCTGAATTCAAGTCCAACCTCAGACACTGGTTAGCCATGTGACCCTGTGCAAGTCACTTAACCCTGTTTGACTCAGTTTCTTCATCTGTACAAGGAGCTGGAGAAGGAAATGACAAACCGCTCCAGCATCTTTGCCGAGAAAACTCCAAATGGGGTCAAACATGACTAAAACTACTCAACAACAAGAACAATAAGGTGGGCTAATTCCCCACAAGTATCCTTTTCATCTCTAAAGTCTAAGACCTCTTATTTCTCATAGTTTCTGTTGACAATGCTCTCATGTGTCTGAGAAGCCCAGAAATCAGTGGAAAAGAGCATGTCTGGCAGCATCTACTGACTGGAGGATATGAGTTAAATTGTTGTTACTGTTTGCTGTGTCCAACTCTGCATGACCTCATTTGGGGTCTTCTGGGCAGAGATACTGGAGTGGTTTGCTGTTTCTTTCTCTAGCTCATTTTACAGATGAAGAAATTGAGTCAAAGAGTTAAGTGACTTAGGTCACACAGCTAGTAAGTGTCTGAGGCTAGATTTGAACTCAGGAAGGTGAGTCTTCCTGACTCCAAGCCTGGCACTCTATATACTGTATCACCTAACGGCTATTCATTAAATACAGCTGTTTTAATAACCAGATGCAAGCTGGGTGTGCACAGGATCACAGACCCAGAATTGGAAGAGACTTCAGAGACCATCTAGGCATCCCAGGAAATACCTGAGGTCCTGTGGCAAGCCCATCCCCAGATAACTTCCTGTTTTGAGAGGAGGAAAGAAAAGGAGGGAAGGGGGAGGGGAGGAAAAGGGATGAGAGATCATTTTACCATTAAAGTCAGTGTAATTTATAATATATGACCTACCAAGTAGTACTATATTTGTCATCAACGCAGAAATTTCTCTTAATGTCCCTGTAAGGATGGTCCAACCCTGTGAAGTCATGATGCTTCTAAGGACTAGTTGAATAATATAAAATATGATGAAGGATTATTTAAATATGGAAATTGGCATGGCTTGCCATATCAGATATGGGATATTTCTTCCTTTCTGTCAACCAGTCACCATATTCATAAGACTCAAGAAAATTATATTCAATGGAGTGTAATGGTAATTAATTTGACTTTGAAGACCCCTTTTTGTATTGGCAAGTAAGCAGGTACTTAGCCCTTAGAAACTAATCAAACCTCTGTGAAAAAAAAACAAAACCAGAAAGTATGAACTCCTTTCTCCTGTTGCTGACATAACAGGAATTGGTTGGCTGAAACAGGAAGCTAATACAATATGTATATAAGAAAAGCCCCAGAAAGGCACATTCAGAATTTCTTGAGACCAGAATCTGGTGGCAGAATTTGTTCTGCTTGGGAGAGAGAGAGTTTCTCTCAGAAGCATCTGAAGGCTAGGCTGCTACTGCTGGACTGAGAACTGAGTCAGAATTTCTTCAGACAAGAATTGTGGAGACTGAAGTTGCTGCCGCCAGGAAGGCTGAAGAGGAAAGCCCCCTTCCCCCCCTCCGCAGGCTGGAGAAAAAGATTTTGATTTTGAAAACTTGGGAGGAGTGATTTTGATTCTGGGAGCCAGCTGAGATTTCTTCTGGGTCCTAGGGCCAGCCAAACTGCCAGAGGACTGAGGAAGCAGGGCTACAGTACCGGTATTCTGTCTGTATGTTTTGATGTTGTTTTGCCAGATTTGTCTGCTGGTGAAGGACAGTGCCATTGTTGCAGAGCTCCTGAAACCTTGCTGTTGGCTCAGAAGCCCTGAAGAAGGATTTTCTTGTTGCACATTTACAAAAATCCTGGAAGAGGGTGTTGCTGATGTTTTCAGGGGTCCTGAGACTGTTCTGCAGGCAGAGAGTGAATTGACGAGGACACTAGCAATGTATATTGTGGCTTTGTTAAGCTTTGTATCCTCAGGAACAGAGATTGCTGAGAACTTGTCTCAGGTCAAGATGAAGAAAAGACCTCTCCCTGGGTACTGAATGCTGTGATGAAATTGTAGTTTCCTAGTGACCTAGGGGTGGAGTGTTTGTATATTTTCTAATGATTGTACTTAGTGATTAATGATACTTAGTAATTGATTGTTGAATAAGTCCTGATTGAATTAATTTAGTGTGCCCCATGAGTGGAAGACTTTGAGTGTTGTACTTTGAGATGATTGTTCTTTGTTCTAAATATTGTGACCACTTTGGTGAAAACTATGTGGCCATCTTAATGATAAGCTGTTGTGATTGTACTTAGTGATTAATGATACTTAGTAACTGACTGCTAAATAAGTGACTGATTGAGTTAACCTAGTGTGCCCCATGAGTGGAAGGCTGACTATAGTACTCTGAGGTGACTGAATCACTGAGTAAAAAGGCAAACCTTCTTAGGATGATTGTTCCTTGTTGAAAACTATTGTGACCACTTTGGTAAAAACTATGTGGCCATTTTAATGAGAAGCTGTTGTGAATACTATATTGTGATTTTCTGTGATGTTATAATATTGTGAATGATGTACCTTGATTTTCTGTGAATGTTTTGCTTTGATTTGTTATGGCACGAATAGAGTGCTCACTATACTGTGTAATCAGAACCTTAAAAGCTGTTTGTAGTAGCATTCTTCTGGAAAACTGCTCATGCATGGCATTACATGGAGCCACAAGGTTTAATAAATATCATAAACTAACATATCTAACCCCTTGTGATGCAGCATGCAGCTTTTCTCACTTGGAAGGAGATATTGAAACAATCACACAATATGGAAGCCTCAGAGGAATGGAAACCCAAGAACTTTGGGGCACCAGGGAGGTCTCAAGGAAGGCCAATGAAAGTCCAAAAGAGAAGGATCTTATATCCTAAAATGAACTGAATCATAAGCAGTTAAGTGACTTGCCCAGGGTCACACAGCCAATAAGTATCTGAGATTGCATTGGAATTCAGGTTTTCCTGCATCACCTAACTACCAATCATTTGTTAAAGGGAAGTGCTACCTCAAAAATGATTATGAATAAGAATAATTAGATCATAAGACAACTCCAAAAGACTCATGATGGAAAATGCTATCCACATCCAAAACAAAGAATTATGGAGCCTGAATGCAAATTGAAACATACTATTTGCTCTCTCTCTTTTTTTTGTGTTTCTTCTTTCTTGTGGTTCTTCCCATTGGTTCCAATTCTCCTTGACAACATGGCTATTGTGAAAGTGTGTTTAATATGAATGTATATGTAGAGCCTATATCAGATTGCATGCGACCCTGGCGAGGAGGGAAAGGAAGGAGGAAGAGAAATTTTAGAATTCAAAATCTTATGGAAGTGAATGTTGAAAACTAAAACTATATAAATAAATTAATTTTTTAAAAAAAATAATTAGATCAATAGATAAAACAGGGGTTCTTAACCTGGGGTCTATGAATTTTAAAAAATATATTTTAACCACATTTCAACACAATTGCTTTCTTTTGTAATCTTTGTGTTTTATTTTATACATTTAAAAACATTCTGAGGAATCCATAGGCTTCAAAAGACTGCTAAGTGGGTCCATGATACAAAAGGCTTACAGAAATCAATAGATTCCTATAGAAGCAGCATTCTCTACTGGATATATAGCTGGTCTGAAGTTCAGGAAAACTTGAGTTCAAATCCTGCTTGTGATACTTAGTATTAACCTCTTTAGACTCAAGAGACTCTAAGGTATAAAAGAGTTGCTATTTGTATTGATGGACAGTATTCGCACAGCAACAAATCATAAGTCTCTAGCATAATGATGTATAAATCACATTTATATTCACATACAAATGTTTCTAGAGAGAGGCAGCATGGTATAGACAGCTGCATTTAGAAAGTCAGTAAGACTTTAAGTGCCCCTCCCAACACATACTGACTGTGTGACCCTAAGAAAGTCAACCTAGCAATGCCCCAGTCAACTCACGAACAAGATAAATTGTTGAAGAGTTGCTCATCTCCGCTGGTGGGAGAGTTTCCTCTCCCAGCATTCCCTACACCCATGACATAAAATCACAGGTCTAGTCCTCTTGTGTCCTATAAAAATGCTAGGTGGAGTATTAGCTTTGGGAGTTCTTCCACTTGTAATAATAGATTATTGCAAAAAACAAGCTATCTGTCTATCTACCTACCTATTTACTTACCTATGTATCTATATATATTTCAGCATTTATTAAACATAATACTCAAGATCATGCTATAAGTTTCAAATGTGTATTAAAAGATTCTGGACTATCATGAGAAAAAGCTATTTGCCAAGATTTTAAAGAAATGTTTGAAGCTATTTTCCACTAGACTAAATGTCCCAAATTACAAAAAATTATCATCTGATTCAATATACACAACAAACTTGATATTTAATGCTAAATATCCAATGTTCTTTATGCCTCTCTGATCACTAATCATTTGGCACCATGTCGATGCTCCATGATGTCATCTGAAGACAGAAACATGTGTGCACTTCACTCCTAGCTGGCTCTCCAACCTTTTGTTCATTCTCCCTGACAACCTTCTTTTCACTCTGGAGAAACTTCTGTCCTAAAGCCCCCTTCTTGTGACTGCCTGCTCTAACCATTGTTTCAGTAGGGGACCCAGTCATGGTTAACTTCATTGTCCATTGGACTCTCTAGTCACCTTACCAATTGCCTTGTCCCTATTCAGGTACCAGCTCCCCTGACTTTCCAGATACCCTTTATGTGCTGTCTTCCCATAGTAGAGAGTCAGCACCTTTAGGGTGCTAGGGGGCACAGGGGATAAAGTGCCAAGCCTGAAGTCAGGAAGACTTACCTTCCTGAGTTCAAATCCAGCCTCAGACACTTATTAGCTGGGTGACCCTGGGCAAGTCACTTAATCCTGTCTGTTTCTTCATCTGTAAAATGAACTGGAGAAGGAAATGATGAACCACTCTAGTATCTTTGCCAAGAAAACCCTAATGGGGTCGGAAAGAGTTAGATATGGCTTAAATGACTGAGCAACCACAACCTTGAGGGGAGGGACTCTTTTTCACCTGCTTATATTTTTATCCTTAGCACTAGCATAAATCCTGGTACATAATAATTGCTTTAAAATGTTCTATTTATCATCTCTCTGTGTATATCCAACAAGTATTTATTAAATACCTGCTATGTACAAGACACAATGCTAGCTGCTAGAGAGTAAAAGACAAAAAGAAAAATATATTTATATGTAAATGTTTCTTAAGACAGAAATTATTTCATATATTATTTCATAATATTTCACAAACTCAGTAATATATTTCATACAATGAACACTGAGATTACTATCTTTCAACAAGTTCTAAGATTCATGGAGTACATATAAAATATTGTAGAACAAACTTTCTTTGGAAAATTTCACTCATCATTGCTAAAAATGTTACTAAAAAAGAAATCTGTAAAAATAAAATGGCTTTCTGAGAGGCATTAGTCAATTCCCTTTGAATATGAATTAATTCCTCATGGTTTCATAAAGAGTTTGAAAATGAATGGAAACAATTACTCTCCACGTATCTTCCTCAGGACTCTGATCCCTCCTTCCCCCAGCTCCACCAACGTTCTCTCATTGATTTCAATTGGCAAGAGCAAAAGGACACATGAGACCCAACCTTCCCTATGATTTTAATGAACCATTTAACAAACCTTTAGTCTGTAGAAGAGAGCAGGGAAGTGACTGAAAATGACTATAACTGAGTTAAATATGGTAACTTTCTACCTGATTGGCCACCCAGAGATTTGCTTGCCACAAGAGAAGGAAACCTATGAGGTGGAGAGACTTTGCCTGCTGTCCTACCTTGAAAATCAATGAGTTTTCTTCCCTCTGTGACTTTGGAGAGAATTATCCTGTTGCTCTTTTCAAAAGAAAAGAAAAGAAAAAAATGTGATTATTTACTATAAGGTCCTGGAAGAAAGCTATTCTAAAGATTCAACAATATTTTGGGGGAGAAAACAAGCAAGCCCCTTGACCATTTTGCCTCAGTTTCCTCATCTGTAAAATGGAGATAAAAATGGCACATTCCTCCCAGGGTTGTTTTGAGAATAAAATGATATAAAATTCATAAAATTCTTTGCAAATGTTAAAGCACTATATAAATGCTAGTGATGGTGTTAATGACCGAATTATTATCATTGAAAAACTTGTTTTTGGAGGTTCTACTAATTTCCTTTTCTTAAAGCATGAAGGGAGCAATGGTAGGATGTTTCAAATTAAAAAGGCATAAAGTACAAGTAAAAATAATGATTGTTGTTGTTCAGTTGTTTTTCAATTGTATCTGACTTTTCATGACCCCATTTAGGGTTTCCTTGGCAGAGATAATAGAGTGGTTTGCTATTTCCTTCTCTGGCTCATTTTACAGATGAGGAAACTGAGGCCAAGAGGGCAAAATGATTTGCCCAAGGTCATACAACGAGTAAGTATCTGAGGCTGGATTTGAAATCAGGAAAAGTAGTCTTCCTGACTCCAAGCCAAGCACTTTATCCAATGAAGCCTTATTTGTGATTAATCACAACAGAAAACTACTCTGAAAATACAAAACTATCAAATGAGATAACATATATAAAGTGCTTTGTTATGTAAGTAGCAAATATATCATTATCATTGTTATTATTACTGTTAGTATTATTAAAACTTGCATTATTATAAAGCTTGGTATTACTGAAAACACTTTGCAATCCTCTGTGATGTAACTTGTGACCCAAGGAGCAGCTGAGGGAGGAGAAGAATTGGGTCAGCAGTTAAGTGTTCACAAGTTACATACAATCAACATCAGAATGTAGACCCCTATCACCTTCCCCAGGCTCCTTCTCTGACCCTTCCTCAGTGAAACATAAAGACTGCTGACCCAATGGCCCTTCCTGAGCTTTATGTGTTAGGTTCTATGGATGGGGGCTGCCACTGAAGTTCATTTTTACCTGCTTTGACTTGTATGAAAAAGTGAGACTGAAGAATGCACCAAATGATTTGTTTCAGCTCCTCCATGCCATTTAAAGGTGACCTTGCTTCTCCCCACCTTGAATGATATTCCTAGCCCTCAAATATGGGAATGAATCTATGTTCTCTCAACTGTAAAGATTCTCTCCAGAGATTGCAACCTATCCATGCAGGCCCGTTCATCCAGTGAATCCCTTGTCTATGTTCTCTCATAAGTTTGGCACAAAGTCCACTCAACATTCTGATAATGGTGACTTTTTCCCTTACCTTTAAGAATCTTACCTTTAAGGGGCAGCTAGGTGGCACAGTGAATAGAGCACCAGCCCTGGAGTTAGAAGGACCTGAGTTTAAATCTGGCCTCAGACACTTAACACTTACTAACTGTATGATCTTGGGTAAGTCACTTAACCCCAATTGCCTTGCTTTCCCCCCTCCAAAAAGACCAAAAAAAAAAAAAAGAAGAAGAATATTGCCATTAAGTCTACATTTCTTTGTTTAATGCTTTACTAGGCTCCTTTGTGCTATGTTCATACAAGCTTACATTTTCTGTGAACTTATGGCACTATATTTCTGTAGCTTACATGTTGCAAAAAAAAAAGTGTGTCACATCTATGTATTTTTGTGGCTCATTCAAGCTGAAAATAAATATTGTTTGTTCGACTGTACACGGTTTTCTTTTCCTTTCCTCTCTCTAATCTGAGTGAATGAACCAGCTCTGACAAGCTTAGGATAAAATCAAACATGCAATGGCTTATTGGGCACATTGCTTTTGCTTCAGTTAACACAGAGACAACTATTTCATATTTCTAAAGGTCAGAAATTTTCTGACCATTTGGAGCAGAGAGATTGACTACAAATTCCTTCCCTGGAGTTCTTCACAGGTAGTTTCATGCTTCTAAGTTCATTTAAGCTAAATTAAAAACAATAAGAAAAAGAGGGGAACAGAAATGAAAAAAGGGAAGGTAGTTGGAAAAGGAAAAAAAATGCTCCCAGAACTTTTAAGTCTTTTAGAATTAAAGATATTTCTGCCCTGAAGAAGAGCTCTAAATAGCTTATTAAAAAATGAAAATTCTTTATTTCTCTTTGACTCAATAGGCATTCTACAGCTTTCTGTCTTTGCCTTTCTTTGTTGCTATCTTTCTCCTTAGTCTGTTTTTTCAAAGTGGTTTGTTCCTCCTTAAGGGGTTTTCCTGATTACCTTCCAGCTCACATTCATGTTTGGTTCCCAGAATGTCAATTACCCCCACATTTAAGGTATTCTGTGGATCCACACTCCTAAAATTATATTATTCACACTTGTTTTTGTTCAGTGGTGTTTGGCTCTTCATGACCCATTTGGGATTCTCTTGGCAAATATACCAAAGTGGTTTGCCATTTCCTTCCCCAGCTCGTTTTACAGATGAGAAAACTGAGGCAAACAGGGTTCAGTGATTTACCCAGCTAGTATGTATCTGAGGAAGGATTTGAACTCAGGTCTTCCTGACTCTAGAGCCAGTGCTCTATTCACTGCACCACCTAGCTGTGCCTCTCTTCTTTCTTCAGTGTCTGTTTTTCACAGCTCATCTTCTAATAGTCAGGGCCGGCTCTTTTCTCCTCTTATAGAGTTTACACTCCTCTGAGCTATCTCAAACTGCTTGGCCTGCTCCCTGAGAAGTAAAGCATCTACTACTGGGCAAGAAACTCTGTTTTAGAGTACCATGATCAGTTTTGGGGAGAGCTCAGGGAGGAAAGGGCCTAAGGCCATTGGCTTGCCAGGATGATCCTACTCTCCAGCCTCCCAAAAGGCAGAAAGTCTGCACCCCAAGGACATGAAAAAGTAGAACTGGAGGGGCTTCTAGTAGAATAAGGATTCCTGCTCTTTCTGAAAAAATCTAAGAGGAGACCATTGGAATGATGGCAGCTGAGCTCACTAGTAAGAGGCCTATGGAGTCCAACAGAGTGACCCACTCAGTATAAATTGGCTTATACCTTGCCAGTTGCCCAACACAGAAACTGCATCCATTGGGGAACATTCTGAAATCATGAGAGGTAAAATGACTTCAGTCCAGTAGTGATGGAGGCCAGAGCTGGCATGGCCACATGTGTTTGTCAATGTCCACCCTGGGCATTTTCTCTATGTCCCATGCCCAGAACACTCTCCTTCCTCTAACTACTGACCTCCCTGACTTCCTTTAATTCCCAACTAAAACTCTACCTTCTTCATGAAGCCTTGCCCAACCCCTCTTAATTCCAGTGCCTTTCCCTTATTAATTATTTCCTATTTATACTATATAGCATTTTCTTTGCATGTGTTTGTGTGTATACATATAAATGTATGTGTATGTATCTATATATGTATACACATGCACATATACATATATATTGTCTCTCCCATTAGATTGTAAGTTCCTCAAGGGCAGTGCTATCTTTTTCCTCTTTTAATATCCCCAGTGCTTATTAGTGTACCTGGAATATAGAAGGCACTTAATAAATGTAAATTGATTGATTACACCCACTCTTCCCATTCATTTTTATGTATATCTGAGGAAGAACAGATCCCAGATTTATTGGGGTAGGAGATTCTTTGTAGCTGTTGTTCTTACAATGCTATCTTAACATATGTCTTCTCTTTGAGCTAATAATTTTCTCTGGTTGACTATTAAAGGGAAATTCACTAGTTGGGATTCATGAATTATATAATTTTAGGAGTGTAGAACCATAAGATACATTGAGTTCAAGGTAGTTGCCTTGCTAAGGACCCAACCTATGAGAATGAGTTGAGGGGTTCCAGATAAGGAGGACAACATTAATAAGATTCCTTCCAGAATGTTTATAAACTAAATAATCTTGAAATATCCACCATCATAGTGGTAGGTATTTCTGATTTGGCTCCTCTACATTGGCTCTAGAGTTTATTTCAAACACTATTAATTTTTTTTTCAAGTATTAGTGTTCTCAAGGTGATAGGAGGCCGTAGAATCCATAAAATAAATGCAACTAGGAGAGGGCTAGATGACTTGGATGATGTGGCGCACTGAGAGGCCCAGACACCGTGAAGCCCAGACATGGCCTGGTCAACATGGCAGCAAGTTGATCCATCAACCACAAGGGCCATTCCCAGGCCTATCACCGCAGGGCAGGGATGAGACAGAGCTGGGTAAGAGACAAAGCCAGGGCCCAAGGCAGGAGGAGCAGTTATTCCTGGGACTACCAATCCATAGCCAGGAAATTTAAAAAGCCCCTATCCAAACTTTCAGGCACCAGGATGGCAGAGTGAACCCTGGCTGCTCCAATTCCCCCCTCTGACCCTGAAAACACAGTAATTATTGTCTCAGAGCAAAATTTTAAATAGTAAAGGCTTGGGAACTGGAGGAAGGGTGTGGCTAAGGTCCTGCTTCAAAATGGGTAAAAAGCAGGCTACAAAGACAAAGATTCTAGAATCCTATTACTGTGAGAGGGAGGAACCAAATTCAGAAGGAGACAGTATTGACTCCACACCTACAGCTGAAGCCTCACTGGGGAATATGTACTGGTCTCAAGCACAGAAAGCATTCTTAGATGAGCTCAAAAAGAACTTTGAAATCCAAATTAGAGAGGTAGAAGATAAAATCAACACTTCTTTTAAAATCAAAATTGTGAAATTAGAAAAACATTACAATGAATAAAACAGCTCCTTAAAAAGAAAAATGTAAGAACTAAAAATGAAATCTGAACATATGGAAAAAGAGCTTCAAAAACTGAGGAAAATAATTCACTAAAAATTAGAATCAATAATATTGAAGCTAATGAGAAACCAAGAACCAGTCAAACAAAACATCAAGACTGAAAAATTACAAAGAGGTAAAATATCTCAATGGAAAAAAAACTGACCTGGAAAACAGGAGAGATAATCTGAGAATTATTGGTCTACCAGAAAATCATGATTAAAAAATGAGCCTGGACAGCATCTTCCAAGAGCTCATCAAGGAAAACTGCCCTGAGATCCTAGAACCAGAGGATAAAATCAAAATCATGAGAATCCACTGGACACCTCCTGAAAGAGATCCCAAATTGAAAAGTCTGCAAAATGTTGTGGCCAAACTCCAGAACTATCAGGTAAAGGAGAAAATACTATTAAGTGGCCAGAAAGAAACAATTCAGATATCACAGAACCACAGTGAGGATTGTACAGAATCTGGCAGCTTCTACATTGAAAGATTGGAGGAACTGGAATATGATTTTTCACAAGGCAAAAGAGCTCAGGTTACAACCAAGGATTACCTATCCAGCGAGACTGATCATAATCTACCAGGCAAGGAGATGGTCAATCAATGATATAACAGAATTCCATACCTTCCTGATGAAAAAGCCAGAGCTCAATGGAAAATTCAACCTCCAATTACAAGACTCAAGAGAGACATAGAAAGGTAAATAGGGAAAACACACACAAACAAACACACACAAAAACACACACACACCACACAACTTGTTACTTAATAAGAGCAAACTGTTTACATTCCTATATGGGAAGCTGATATCTGTTAATATTGTGAATTCTATACCTATGGTGATATCTAAAAGAGATATAGGTAGAGAGTGTGGGTATAAATGATGATTAAAAAAAACCTTATTAAGAACTGCAAAGGGACTGCAACAGAAGAAGAGGAAAGAATGAAGCAGAAAACAGTAAATTATGCCACACAAAGAAGCATAAAAACATTAAAGCAGAGGGAAAGAAGGGAGAGAGATGACCGTCATATGACCTTTTCCCTCATTGGTTCGGGTGCAAGGAGGGAATAACAGAGTCAGTTAATTATAGACTTAAGTATAAGACTCTATCAAGAAGAGACATAAAACTTATCATAATAGAGGGAAAGAGGGGAGGGAGAGGAGCATTGCATGAGATCTATTCTCATCAATCTTGTTCAAGGAAGAAATAACATACTACAGTAAATATAAAAATCTATCATATCTTACAGGCAATAGAAGAGGGGAAGGGCCAAAAAAAGGGGGAGAGTTAGATGGGAGGAAAGAAGTAGTAAGGGAGAAGGGTAGGAAAAGGGAGGGGGGGCTGATAAGAAGGGAATACTGATGGAGGTGGTGGTTAAAAGGAAAACTCTTAAGGAGGGGAAGGAAGAAGGGGGAAAATAAATGCATAAACAGAGGAGGGAATAGGATGGAGGGAAAGATACAGATAGTAATCATAACTGTGAATGTGAATGGGATGAACTCTCCCATAAAACAGAGGCAGATAGCACAATGGATTAAAAACCATAATCAGACAATATGCTGTTTACAAGAAACACATCTGAAACAGGGAGATACACACAGGGTAAAGGTAAAAGGCTGCAATAAAATATATCATGCCCCAGCTAAAATTTAAAAAAAAGTAGGGGTAGCAAGCCTTATCTCAGACAAAGCAAAAGTAAAAATAGATCTAACTAAAAGAGATAAGAGAGGAAACTATATTCTGCTAAAAGGAACTACTGAAAATGAAGCAATATCATTACTAAACATTTATGCACCAAGTGGTACAACATCCAGATTCCTAAAGGATAAATTAAGGATGTTACAGTAAGAAATATAAAGCAAAACTATACTAGTGGGGGACTTCAATCTCCCCCTCTCTGAGCTTGGTAAATCTAACCTCAAAATAAACAAGAAAGAAGTTAAGGAGGTAAATAGAATCTTAGAGAAGATAGATATGTTAGACCTCTGGAGAAAATTGAATGGGGATAAAAAGGAATATACCTTCTTCTCAGAGGTACATGGCACATACACAAAAAAGTGACCATTTACTAGGGCATAAAAAACTCACAATTCAGTGCAGAAAGGCAGAAAGATTAAATGCATCCTTCTCAGATCATGATGCAATAAAAATTATATTTAATAAAGGGCCATGGAATGATAGACTAAAAATTAATTGAAAACTAAATAACTTAATCCTAAAGAATTAGTGGGTCAAACAAGAAATTATATCAGTAACTTCACTCAAGAGAATGACAATTATGAGACAACATACCAAAACTTATGGGATACAGCAAAAGCAGTTCTAGGGGAAGTTTTATATCCCTGAATGCATACATAAATAAAATAGAGAAAATGAAGGTCAATAAATTGGGCATGCAACTGGAAAATCTAGAAAAAGAACAAATTGAAAATCCCCAATTAAATACTAAATTAGAAATAATGAAAACTAAAGGAGAGATTAATAAAATTGAATTTAAGAAAACTATTGAATTAATAAATAAAACTAAGAGATTGTGAAAAAAATCAAGAAAATTGATAGACCTTTAGTCAATATGTTAAAAAAAAAAAAAAAAAAGAAAGAGGAAAACCAAATTACGAGTATCAAAAATGAAAAGGGTGAATCTGC
>CM053591.1:42538872-42551451 GCA_028646515.1 Pseudochirops corinnae | reverse complement strand
AGCTCCATGTCCAGCTCTCTTTCCATATTGAAGTTTCACTGTCCAGTCCACCTCAAGTCCTTCGCAGTTTCTGTTTCTGGGAAGATAAAGCTTAACACAGCCAAAGCAACATTCATGCACATTGCCAGCACCATCATCAATTCACTATCTGCCTGTGAAATCAACACAGACCCACAAACAAGGTCTGAGAAGTCAACACAAATCATCAGCATAGTTCCAGGACCTCTGAAACCCTCCTCCAGGACTTCTGTAAACAGACAACAAGAAAAATCCTCTTTCAGGGCTTCCAGTAAGGTCCCAGGGCTTCTGTACAAAGTATCACAAACACAAATCAAAACAGACAGAACAAACAGAGTGCCAGCCACCACAAGTGTCCTCCTCAGTTCTGCTCTGTCCCAGCTTGTGTTCCTGTTTTTATAAGGTCAGTTCCTTCTTGTTTCACCCCTTCGTAATAGTAATGAAATTTGAAGATACCTTTGTATTTCCAAGCTAACAGGTACTTAGCACTTAGTTTCAAATCAAGCCTCTGTAAAGAAACAGAAGGTATGAACCCCTGTTGCTTATGTAACAGGAAGGGGCTGAACAGGGAGGAGTTAACACCATATATAAGGAAAAGCCACAGCTAGGAGAGTCAGAACTTCTTGGGACAAATATCATTGAGGCAGAGCAGCTACTGCCAGAGAGAGAGAGAGAGAGAGAGAGAATTTCTCTCAGCCAGCATCTGGAGGCTGGGCTGCTACTGCTGGACTGAGAACTGAACTGAGAATTGAAAACTAAGAAGAGAAATGAGAATTGAAAACTGAGACAGAAGTTCTTGGAGCAAGCTGCATGGAGGCTGGATAAAGTGATTTTGATTTTGAGAATGGAGCAGGATAAAGTAATTTTAATTTTGAGAACAGAACTTGTAGTGGTGGAACTTCTTCAGAGAGCTAGCCAAATTCCTGCTGAGAGCTTTTGAGAACCAGCCGGAGTTGCCAAAGACTTTTGAGGGCCAGCCAAAGCTGCCAGAGCAAGCATGACTGTGGTGTCAGTACTTTGTCTGTTTGGGGTCTATGTTGATTTCACAGGCAGAAAGTGAATTGAGATGATAGTGCCAACCATGTGTGTGAATAGTGTTGTAATTCTGCTAAACTTGATGTGTGTATATATTGTTGTGGCTCTGTTAAGTTTTCTCTTTCCTGGAACAGAAACTGTGAAGGACTTGAGGTGGACTAGACATTGGACATTCACAGGAACTGCATGGAGAGCTGGACAAAACTCAGGTGGCAGTTGGTTAGACTTGGGCAGGAGCTGGGACCATGGAAGAGGAACCATGGAATCTGAAAGCCTGTCTCAAGTCAAGATGAAAAGGCCTCTCCATGGGTACTGAGTAGTAACTGATAAAATTGTAACTTACTTGTGACCTAGGGATAGATGGCCTTTTGTACTTTCCACTACCCGTTAAGAAAGTACTGAGTTGTGACTGATGAAATTGTAACTTAATTGCACCCCATGGGTGTAGGACTTTGACTTTTGTACTTTGTGATTGAATTAAGGACTTTGTGATTAACGAAATGAATGTACTTTGCTTAAAACTATGTGACCACTCTGGTGAAAACTACATGGCCATTTTAGTGTTAAGTTGTTGAGTTGTGACATGGTGAATGCTATACCTTGATTTTCTGTGAATGTTTTGCCTTAAGTTACTGCTGAATAAATAGAGAGTTCACTAAACTATGTAATCAGAACCTTGAAGCTGTTCACAGTAGCAGTCCTCTGGAAAGCTGCTTGTGCTTGGCTTTACACCCTTCCTGTTGCATCAACAAGTTCCTCCCAACTTCAAATCACAAGGGGCTCAAACAAGGTGCCAAATACTTAAGTAGCTGAAACAAGGTGCTAAATATTCATTTGCTTGCCATTCCAATGCCAGAACACAAATACAGAATAGAGAAAAGAAACAAAAGCCTATCATAAACTTAAATATTGGAACTTAAATATAAAGTTAGGAATAAAGCATGTCATGTGCATTGCAAAACATAAGAGAGGATTCAAAATGCGTAACAATAGATTTTCATTTCAATAAAGTCTATATGATGAATAATAATTGTTGTGTTGAGAATTGTCCATCTTTTCTTTGCTTCTTTGTGAGTTTTGTTCTCTGTTGCATTTTTTTACTTTCTTCTTTTTTCCTTCCCCCAAACCTCCCCCAGAAGACCACAATAAAGTTTAGATGTGTTTCTCTATACTATAGATATATACACACATATATACAGACAGAATAGATATATAGACATATACTTGCCGAAAACTATTCTATTCCTGACCTTTTTTTTAAATGTATGATTATCTCTCTTGTTTCTTATTGCTTCTGCCTCCTCTACTTTACTTCTAGCCACTACCATTCCCTCCTATGACTTGCCTACCCCCCTACAAGGAGCCCTTCCCTATCCTCCCATTCTCATAAATCTAAACACCCTTCTATACCCCTATTTACCTATTCCCTCACTTTCCCCTCTAAAGATCCCTCTCTTGTCCTCTACCCTCTCCCTATGCCCTACCATTTTATTTCTTCTGAATTTAGAAAATATTGTGTAATATTATAATTTTGTAATATTCGATATTAGACAATATTATATATTATATAATTATATATAATATTAATATTAGATAATATTTTATAAAACACTTAGAACAGTGCCTGGTACATAATAAGTGCATAATAAATAAATGCATGTTTCCTTCTTCCTTCCTTCCCATATGACTTCAGAGAAAATAGTCCGAAGCATTAAAAATGATTATCACCCAGAACAATAGAGAGGTACATGGTAGGTATGAACAAACTCAAACATATAACCAATAAGAAACTCCAGAGAAGTAGAGAGGGAAAAAATATAATCAAGAAATTAAATGATAGGAAGAGAAGGTCGGCTGGCCACATGGCAAGAATGGGAAATGGCACAGATACAACCAGAGTGCTCTTACATTATTCCCTTGATACCATGTTATAAAGCACTTTTTACTATTATCTCATTTGTTTACTGTTCTCTGTTGATCAGTTACCCATTTATCCAAGTTCTCATGATTATCTCTGATGATTATGCTTACTTAAATTATAAGATTATGGAGATTCATGCCTATTCATGCTTGTAGTCTTAAATAAACATTAGTCAAAATATCATTTGGCATCCAAAAGTTACACTGGTCACTTAACCTTGAGGCCTTACTTAATTGTATCTACCTCTATCCACTGCTAAAATTTCAGAGTTCTATTTGCAAGGTTTTGTTGTTTGTTTGGTTTTTTTCCTGAGAAAATTAACTGATTCCCATAAAGAAAAAAAATGGAAAAGAGTCAAATTTATCCAATTTCTCATTAATTCCATTGTCTGATTTTCATTAGGAACTAGTCAAATGTACTTGAGCATATTTTCATTGATAGGCAGATAGGTCTGAATCAGACTAATGGAGTTCCCATACCACTCCCATTACTAATATTTTGTGTGACATTATACTTGGCCTGAAATCACCATGGACTTCAATTCTACACCATGTTCAATTTTTCTACACATTCTTGAATAAGAAAACAATACCACTAACGCATCTTCAGTAGAGCGTGTCTTTCAATTTGCTTTTGCACAAGTAGTGATAGATAGGCATTAATTTATCCATATACTCTCAAACAGTTGACCTTGATTCAAGGAAATAATATTTGCAAATTGACTCACTGAAGTTAGAGAGAGAATATGCAGCCTGGAGCCAGTGAGTGTTCTGAGAAATATTTAACAACTAGTTGGCAGTGAAGGGGCCAGAGGAAAATACTACTTTTGAGTCTAATCTGAATTATTAATATTTTCTTAAATCTAAACCAACAAAAAAATAAAACAAGCCCTGAATTGTAGCATTTGCTTATTTCTTAGGTGGGAATGCTCATACTGAAAACGTAGCATTTAGTTCTACCTGAGCCAATTCAAGTTAGATACAACATAGTCTCTGCCGGGAGCCAAGAAAAAGGGCAGAGGACAGTGGCCTCATCAGAGTCTGAGTCTATGACATTTGACAATATAATTCAGTGAGCATTTATTAAGTACTCACTATTATTAAGGTGATGTGCTAAGGCCCAAGGGTGGCAAACCTGCAGCCTGGAGGTTGGCCATATGAGGTTACTACACTATATCTTTACTATACTATGTCTCAAAGGACATAATACCTTAACAAAAATGTTTAAAACCTTTTCCCACCATTATTATAAAGCAGGTGCTAACAAAATTAAAACAAAAAGATCATTGAATGAATATTAAATGACTATTAATTTTAAAATTGAAGGAAATTATTAAAAGAAAAGAGGTTGTTATCTGGGAGGAAAATAAGGTGATTTGATTTAATTAAAATCAACTCAAATAATTATTAAGCACCAGCCGGGTATAAGGTTTTGTGCAAGGGACTATTGTGTGGAGAATAAGAGTGAGCCAAGACCTGGGTTCAAGATAAATTTAGGTGTGGATTTATTAAGCAAGCACGTGACTACCTGAATGCATTCACCCAAATGAGTAGTGATCTTTGGGGGGTACAGACTTGATTATATAGGCCCAAACCACAAAAACCACAATCAGGGAGGGCAGCTAGTGAAGGCATGACATACAGAAGCAAAGAACAGCCATTGGTTAGATCTTTGGGTCGGGGCTAATTTTGGAATATGGTGTGAGGGTACAGGGGTGCAGTCTTCCTGTGACTCAGGTGTCCCTCAGAAGAGCAGGAGTAGTCAGCTCTTTCCAGAACAGGGTGGAGGGTTATGGGGCAAGGGGGAACTGGAAAGTCCCAGAACAGGCCAGGGTCATGTTCTGGGTAAAGGGTCTGGGGACCCTGGTTGGTCAGCGGAACAGGACAGGGTGGTCTCTATATTACACCATAACCCTGAGTTGTACTTTGTACACTCATACTGATTCAAGGAAAAAAATATATAGAGAATTCTAATAGGGAACTTTGCCCTGAGCAATACCCAGGCATGCCTTTAAGCTGTTCCAAGCTATGACAGGATATAGGATAGGGACAAAGACAGAAATATAAGAGGGGCTTAATGGTGGGCCACAAATTAGGTGGTGTATAATAACCTGGGATTTGGGTTTGGGTACAACAGGACTAGGGATAAAAATACAAAAGCCTTCAAGGATATTACAGTTCTAAGAAAGGAGATAAAATAAGTACATAGATGCATCTCAAACAAGGTAGAATATGATTTATAGAAAGGACCAGTCCAAACAAAGTACAATGTGAAATTTCAGTAGTTCAGTTCAGTTGTTTTTCAGTCATGTCAGACTTTTCTTGACCCCATTTGGTGTTTTCTTGGCAAAGGTACTGAGTGATTTGCCATTTCCTTCTCCAGCTGATTTTACAGAGGAGGAAACTGAGGTGAACAGGGTTAAGTGACTTGCCTGGAGTCACACAACTAGTAATAGTCTGAGGCCAGATCTGAATTCATGAAGATAAGTCTTCCTGACTGCAGACCCAGCACTCTACCCACTGTGTCCCCCTAGCTGCTCCAATCATTTCAGCAGTAGGAGATAATTTTCATCTGAGGGGAAAGCAGGGAAAACTTCTGAGAGGAGGAATATAAACAGACTCTAGAAGGAAAATTAGGATTTCAACAAATTTTTCTAGACCTCTAGTCACAGTAACATCTAGTCCTTTAGGCCACTTTGTGATCACTAGGTAGAAGTCACCCCAAGGTCTATTGCTGTTATCAATTCCATACGACTTTTGTATTCTGAAGGTCAGGCCCTCCCTGCACACTACTCATAAAGGCATCACCAGAAACTCCAGAAATAGAAGGTTGGAGTTAACAGCAGCTGTGGTGGTAAATCTACCATGGTGTGAGTAGAGGGATAGCAAATATTATGGAAGGAAAATAATCCTAGGATAAACTTCCAGAATTCAGCATTAACTGTAACTAGAACCCCCTGAAGTAAAGGAATAGCTTATCCACAAGGTCTCCAAAAATTGTTAGAATGATAAATAAGAGAATTAAAAGAAAAAAATAAGAAGTAGAATAGATGATTTAGAACAGAAGCTGGGATTTTTGGCAAAGTGGCTGATACTTTAAGAAAAAGAATGGAGGAAATAGAACTAAAAAAAATCAATAATATGACAAATATAAAATATAGCTAAAGGCTAGGGAACTGGAATAACTAATGAGCAAACTCTGGAAAATAGGACAGAGATAAAATCTAAGACACTACATGCTTCCAGAAAGCATAACAAATAATATGTTTCAAGAAATCATTAAAGACAATTTCCAGGAATATTGGAAATAGAAAGCAAAATGTAAATAACTAAAATCTGTAGACCTCCACTAACAAGAAGCCTCAGGTTTAATGCACCCAGAAATGTTATTGCAAAACTCTGCGACACTCAGGTAAAGGAAAAAAATATTGCAAACAGCTAGGGAAAGATAAATTATGTACCAATAAATCTCAGTAAGAATTATGCAGAAGTACTTATTAGCTATAAGAAAAGAAGGGAAATTTATGATATTATAAAATAAAAATAAAAGAAAATATATAAGAATATCATACAATGTCAAGTATATTCCTGGGGATAGTATTGGGGATGAGGGAGAATGAAATTTTAAAAGAATTTATGACTTCCAAGCATTTGTTTTGAGGAAATTATATGGGAACTCAGACATCAAAAGACTTTATTTTGAGCAAAATAAACTTAAGGAAGACTAACCAGTTTTTATATTTCAAAAAAGCTAAGTGATTGTCAAGTGCTTTCATTATGAAAAGCAGAGAAGAGACTGTTGCCTCTTCAGAGTCTCTTCATATTTAGGGATCACTGATTGGAGGGGAAAGAGATGAACTAAAAGCTTAGATGTCCAAAAAGGTAGAAGAGGAGGAAAAAATAAGTCCATGGGAAATAAAAAACTTGTGATATCTTATAATTGGAGCATTAGTAGGATAGTACCATACTTATAGACCTGGAGAGCATCCTTGAGGTCATCTAGTCTAATGTCTTCATTTTACAAATAAGAAACCAGGGCCCAAAAAGATTAAGCATCTTGTCCAAAGTAATAAAGGAAATAAGTAGCAGAAGCCAGATCCAAATCCAATTCTTCTGTCTCCAAATTCACAGTGGGATTTACTGCATTTGCCTCCTGAGCTTATCCAAATGTAGAGGTAGACAGTAGAAGGAGAAGATAATGGCATAAAGTTCACTTTTATTTTGATTAGATAAGGAAAGTTTAAAAAAATTAGCAATGTAAATAAACAAACATGAGGGTAGGCTGAGGTGGTTTAGAGCAGGGTTGAATCAAGGGAAATATTGCTTCAAGCCACATAGACTATAGCTGTAGAGTTCTGGTTACCAAAGGAAAAAAAGAAAAGAAAAAGTACAAGATTCACCATTTTGGTTCCAGACTGGAAAGAAAGGAGAGAAAAGAAAATGGGATTGTTTCCAGCAATATAATTCTAGATACCTAGCACTAATTTCATTTTTTCTTTCTGTTTTTTCTCATGGGGCAGAGGGTTATATTTTTTAAATTATTTTTTTCAATCAATGAAAATCTATTTTATTTTTCTCCTACCTCCCTCACTCCATGAGAAAGAAAAACAATATCCCTGTTACAAATTTTTCATAGTCAAGCAAAATTAGTTCTTCTATTACCTATGCCTAAATATATATGTATATGTTTGTACACATATATACACATGTGTCCATGTGTGTGTATACATGTATACACAGAGAATGTACATTTGTATCTGTGTGTCTCAATATGTATGTGTGTATATGTGTGTGTGTCTGGATGTCTCAACCTGCACTTTGAGCCAATCACTTGTCAAGAGTTAGGCAGCATGTTTCATCATGAGTTTTCTGGAATCATAACTGGTTATTGTGTCGATCAATAATCTAAAGTCTTCTAAAGCTGTTTGTTCTTTAGTAATGTTGTTATTATATAAATTGTTCTAGTCTTCCCACTTCGACCCCAAATCAGTTTATAAGGTCTTTCCAGGTTTCTCTGAAACCTTCCCCTTTGTCAATTCTTATAGCACAATAGGATTATATCATGTTCATATACCGTAACTTGCTTAGCTGCTCCCCTCTTGGTGGGCATGTCCTCAGTTTCCAATTATTTTTTCTCCCCTCCCCCCCACCAAAAAAGAACTGCTGTGAATATTTTTATATTAATACACTAGGTGGTACAATGAATAGAGCACTGGGCCTGAAGTCAAGAAGAATAATCTTCAATTAATTCAAATCTGGCCTCCGATACTTACTAATTGTGTGACTGTGGGCAAGTCATTTAACCCTCTTTGCCTTAGTTTCCTCATCTGTAAAATGAGCTGGAGAAGGAAATGGCAAACTATTTCAATATTTTTGCCAAGAAAATCCCAAATGGGGTCATGAAGAGTCAGGCATGACTGAAACAGTTGAATAAATGAAAATTCTTGTACATCTAAATCCTTTTCTTCTCTCTTGAAAAAAAAATTTTTTTTGGTGACTATAGACCTAGTAGTGGTATTGCTGGATCAAGGAGTATGTACAGTTTAATCACTTTGTAGATATAGATCCAAAAAGCTTTCCAAAATGACTGAGCTAGTTCATAGTTGCACCAGCAACACATTAATATGTTTGTTTTTCCACAGGGAGACCTATAGTACAATAGGATTTGATAGAGTGAAAAACAAAGGTAACAATTATAATTCTGGATGCAAATGGAATGAAGTCAACCATAAAATAGAGGCATGTGATATAAGGGATGAGAAAGCAAAAGCCAATAATTTTCCATATAAAAGCCCACTTAAACATAAACATTTATGTAAAATTAAAATGGTATTTTGGAGGAAAATTTATTTTGCCTTAAAATGAATAAAAAATATCAAGGATCACACTCATTATCTCAGGCAAGGCAATAATAAAAACAGATGTAGTTCAGAGATAAGCAATGAAAATTCAATCCACATAAGCCCTTTAGAAAGAGTAATTAAACTGGACAGAGGAGAGGAACAAGAAATTGGATGAAATCTAAATATCATGCTTTGAAGTAGGAGTTTCCTAGATTCGTTTAGTCTTTACTTTTATTTTTAAGACAATATTTGGTGACTGTTTTGAGGCTTTGCGGTGCACGCCAAGATCACCTAAAGGAGTCAACTTTGTGGGAGATGAGAGAATCTGCTTCTGGGAAAAGACATTCTGTGCTGTCCTACTTCATGGGTGAGAAGAGTCTCTTTGCATCTGCTGCAGAGCTAGAACAGGCTGCACCTATAAAACCAGGCTACGTTAGACTGCTTTCCAGTAGCATCCAGGGAGTGAAGGTCTTTGACTACCTTTGTTACATCTTTGAAATTAATATCCTTTTGCAAAAGCTAATCTAACTTTTAAGTAGTTAAATGGAACTGTAATTCAGACGACTCCCTAAAATTAGGGAGAAACAATCAGTTTTCTGAACTGCAAAATGAAGTGGAAAAGGAAATGGCAAATCACTGCAGTATCTTTGCCAAGAAAACCCAAAATAGGGTCACAAAGAGTCAGACACAACTGAATAACAATTATGTAGCAGACACTGTGCTAAAGACTTTCACAAATATTATTTCATTTGATCACCACAATAACCTTGGGAGGTAGATCCGGTTCTTATCTCCATTTGACAGTTGAGTAACCTTAAGCAATCAGTAGTTAATAACTTGCCCAGGATCACACAGTTAGTAAATGTCTAAGGTCAGATTTGAAATTATCTTCCTAATTCCAGGCCCAGTGCTCCATCCAATGTACCTTCAGCTGCTTCTTCTTCAGCTGAATCATAAAGAAAGTAAAAACCCTGTGAAGCAAAGGTGAGGAGGGAGATTATTCCAGGAATGAAGAATGACCAGTGCAAGATGTGGAGGCAAGAGATTGTTAGTGATGGATGGAGGGCAGTGTATAATGAGTCTGGAAAGGTAGATTGGGTCCACATTGTACAGAACTTTTAAAATCCAAGGAGTTTGTAAATTATCCTAAAAATGATAAGGAACCACTGACATTTATTGAGTAGGGGAATGACACAGTCAAACCAATGTTTAAGGAAGATCATTTGGCAGCTGAATGGAGGATGGATTGGAGTACAAAGAGACTTGAGTCAGAAAGGAAGCTAGTTTGGAGGCCATGGCAATAGTCCAAGCTAGAGATGATGAGAATTTTGACAAAAAAGGCAGCTGTGTTAACAAAGAAGAGATGGAAACAAGAGGTGATGAAGAGGTAGAAATGGCAAGATTTGGCAACTGTTATCTATGTAATGACCTGACAAGTAAGAGAACTTAGTACAGAGAAAAGAACCCTGGATTTGGAATCAAAATAGCTTGATTTAACCTTGGCTCTGTTTCTTACTAACTGTATGATTCTTACTAACTGTATGATTACCTCTTGGGGTCCCAATTTCCTCTCATCTTTAAAATGAGAGACTTAAATCAAATGACCTCTAAGCAAAGATATTATCACCAGCAGTTTTCGCACCTGGACCAAGTAGTATAAGTGGCAGGTATGTGTCTGTGCATGTGGTAGTGGTGTGGTAGAGGTCTGACAAGCTTACTAAAATAGGATACTATTGGGAAAAAATGGGAAGTTTTTAAGCTATTGAGTGTAATATTAATGGAAGAGGAAGATCTTCTCCACCCATTAATAGCCTATGTGACCTGCTTGGCAGCTCACAGCTGTGATACAGCCTAAGTCACTTGGAGTCCAGTGTGGGAGGAGCTGGCCCAAGGGAAAGAGAGTGAGAGCAAAGCAGAACAGAAGGAGGAACTTGCCCAGGGGAACCTGTTTGTGGGGAGGCCTGACAGAAAGAATGCTTGAGATGTCAGTGATCCCTGAATTAGTGATGAGTACCTTGCTGAATCTTACCTCCTGGCATCCTAATAGTGATGCTTCAAATAAATAGTTTGGTTTTGCCTTGGAGGAAGAGAGTTCATTATATTTTGCAAATCTAAGCTGGAAATATGTATGGATATTAATAGTGGTTGCTAGGAGTATCACATTGGCATTACACTGAGGGAGGAAGAAAACTGCCCTGTTACGAACATGGCTGTATTATAGCCATCAAGGGAGCAAGGTAAGAAGAGGAGGAAGCATGCTCAAAGATGGTCCTATAGAGCCTCTCAATGGATCACCTGGGACCAAGTCTCTATCACCTTATCCCAGTTACTGCTCTCTTTCAAGGCCCTTCCCAGCTCTAAATTTACAATCCTATTATAACGTGCAAAATTCAGTTCAATTTCCTTAACTATTTCCCTTTCTGGAACTTCTTAATGTATCAGAGAAGCAAGAATAAGGTGACAGTGAAAAGCTGATGTTCAAGACAGCTCATTTGGTCTCATTTCTCTGCTTCCATCAAAGAAGACATAGCACTTTGATGGGAATGAGTAGCAATTAAAGTTGACTTCTGAAATGTGCTTTTCTTTCTATCCAGGAAAATGGTCTCCCAATGAAGACAGCATGTGCCTCAAAGGCACAATTAGTTTGTTTTTATAGATAGAACTTAAGAAAAATGTTCCAGGAACATCCGTTGGTCATCTGTGTTTTGGTCTCTCATGTTTTCTTTTAAAAGTAAGGAAATAAAACCATGAATAAATTTCAAAACAGATCCAGTCTGGGAATGGAATGATCTTACATTTGATATACATATCAAAACTATCAAAATTAAGCATATCATAAGGTAAATGAGAATCCTTCACTCCCCAAGAAACTTCCTTGGGTTTAAAAAAAATGGACTTTGGTAAACTGTTCCCTAAATCCTGGTCAGCTTCCTAACTGAAACCTTAGAGTGAGCATGATGCTGTGGAAATGACCCAGGACTAGGAGACAAGACAAAGACCCTGGGTCTGAATTCCATCTATCACTCTTCCCACTCTCTTATCATATCTGAATTTCTGTTTTCTCTTCTGTAAAAATGGTGATAATGATACCTTATAGTACATACATGAAAGGTTAATGGGATAATAAGATCTTTCCTGCCCATTAATAGGCCTCATGTGGAGCCCATTGGGGGAGAGACTTGTCTAAGGGTTGTGAGGCTTTTTGGCTATGAGAAGTATATATATATATACTCTGAATTGGTATTTTACATTGGGGGTTCACTCATGAGAAGGAATTTTTGATCTCCAGGTTGAGACTCTGAGTAGCCATATGTTCAGAGCCCTCCTCTGCCCACTACTCAGATGTCATCTGTGCTCCTTTGATCCAGTGATGTATGTAAAGTATTATTGTAAATAATTGTAAAGTATTATGTAAAGCAATATTGCTTTACCCAGATAGTTGGAGCCCTATCTGTTCGTCTTTGTGCTAATTTCTCTGCTTGTTTTTTTCTCTGTATTAATTCTGCTTGTATTTTCTCCATGTTCAGTGTGCTGACCTTTCCACTGAACTAGTGAATATAATTAAAGTAAGATTACTGACACCTTTAATTAAGTTGCCTTTCCTTTAAGAAAAGCACATCGGGGGGGCGGAGCCAATATGGCGGCGTAGCAGCAGCAACATATCGCAGCTTTCACATAGCCACCCCAAAATACCCATAAAATAGGACTCTAAACCAATCCTAGAACTCCAAAACGCACACAAAGATACTTCCCACTAAAGTCA
>CM053591.1:42521325-42538372 GCA_028646515.1 Pseudochirops corinnae | reverse complement strand
GGAAAAGAAATCATAAGGTACCTATCAAAAATGAACTATTTACATGACAACATGGAAAAGTGACAATTGTAAGAAAAGCAGATCAAAGAATCTGTGCTAGTAGGCTGTCCTGGGTGTCCTAGAGTGCTTGCTACCACAATACCTCAAAGAGGTTTTTCGAGTCCTAAGCAAGATAATGTCATAGTGCCTTTTGCAAAGTCAATAGAGCTGTTTGCCAACCTGAAAGCAGTGGTCCTTAATTTTTTTGGACTTAGGACCCCATTTACATTCTTAAAAATTACAGAGGATCTCAAAGAACTTGTGTTTATGTGGATTAAATCTGCAGTTTCAGGCTGAGCTGGTTTTGGCTCCCAGCACTGAGATGTTCCCTTCGAGTAGAGCTGCCTTCAGAGGGAGGTATATCTGTGTGCATTTTAGAGCCCTAAGATTTGTTTAGAGTCATATTTTATGAGTATTTGGTGTGCTGTGTGGGAGCTGCCATATCTTGCTGCAATAGTTAGGATGACTTGTGGTGGCCCTCAATGCAGTGGCTGACCTTGGCATCTTAGATTATCTAACCAAGATTTAAATGTTCCATAGCACTGAGAGATCAAGTGAATTGCCTTGAGTCACACAATGTGTGTAAGAGGCAGATCCAGGTCTTCTCAATTCTGGTACCACATTCATATACCATGTTGCCATTCACGGTTAATAAAATACAAATTAATTCAATATGTTTTTGTCAATTTGTATTTCTTCTTTAGCCAACAGATGCCCATAGCACTACTAAAATGAACTTTTTTCACTTTAAACATTTGTCATTTTTTAGAAGATCCAAATCAACTGTCCTCAATCAACTTTTGGGAAGACAATTAAAGCTTCAGGGAGATTTCAGTTATGAGAAGCAACTCATGTGAACCCTACAACAACATTGAGAGGTAGTTGCTAAAGATATTATGATCCCCATTTTACAAATGAAAAGAAACTGAGAGGTAAAGAAGCATGGAATTTAATTGCCTTTTACCAGATCACCCAGGTAGTAAATGTTGGAGAGAACATTTAAATTCAGATCATCCTAATTCCAAGTCTAGCATTCTATCCACTGTGCTTTGCTTCACTTTCTTTGGCAAAATGGATTACAAAGCCCCATCCTGGTTAGTTATCTGACTTTCAGCTAGAAGACAGATAGACCATCACCTGCTTCAGTCTCAAAGTTTCTTCATCTTGAAAAGTCCCATCAGAGTTTGTGTCTGATGGCACAGCCTTCAAGAATATTAATATTCTTTTTACAAAAATGAGCGTTCTGATCTCTTGACCTATTTATCCCTCCTCCACCAAAACTGGAGTACCATATTTAAGGAAGGACACTGGTTAACTAGAGTACCCCACAGCAGGGTGACCAAGATGGTCAGTGGTCTCATGATCATACCATGATCGTACTGGATAAGGCATTCATCTGAAGACAGTGACATCTATCTTCAAGTACTTGAAGAGCTGCTTCCTGGAAAAGAGATTCAATTTCTTTTATTTGGGTCCAGGGAACAGAAAGAGGAACATTGAATGAAAGCCAAAGAGACAGATTTGGGCTTGATATAAAAAAAAATCTTTCCTAACAATTAGAGCTTTTCCAAAAGTGTAATGGGATGGGATGAGGGAATGAGTTTCCTCTTACTAGAGGCATTCAAGAAAAATCTAGATGACCACTTTGTTATTGTTTAACAGATTCTTGACTGGTAAAGTTGGGATAACTGGTCTCTGAGGTTGAGATTCTGTACAGCTAATGTCCAGAGTGACTTGCCCAAAGGCATATAACAAAAATGACTGAGGAGGCCTTCCCACCCAGGATTCAAGACTCAGTCCATCCCCAGGAGCTTCTTCTGTTAGGGGAGATTTTCTGGGGCTGAAGCACGTCTGATAAATTCTGCCATCTTGGGAACCTCATTCCTTGGATGTGCTCCTGACCTTGGCAATTGGGCAGAAATATGGGACCCCAGTACATGTCTTATCTGGGTGGGATGAATATTGCTTCCTTGTCGAATGTTCACCAAGGGGTTCTGATTTTGAGAAACCAAGGTTGGATTTTTGGGGAGCTCAGTTGGGCTTAAGGGCATGGGGGGGTGGGGAAGAAGGGATATTCATTCAGCAGAAACCCATAATGGTTACTGATTAAAAGATTCTCATCAGATAGATAATTGGAGGGGTGGGGATGAGGGGTGTCAATGTTTGAATCTGCCAAGAGTGCAACACAAAGTAAATCTACTAATTTCTGGTCGTGATACCCATGATGCCAAAGGGACTGAAGCCAGAAAATAAGTGGGGGGAGGGATATAACAAGACCTTTTTGAGTGTCTGTTTCTCTGCCCCTTTCCATTTCTGTATTTTGGAATGAGAATTTCCTAATTAGCAAAATAAATCCTTTTAGAACAAGGGGTTTGGGGAAAAAATAAACCAAAATGTCCTGTACACCTTTTGCTTTCCTAGATCTCAGGGCTTTCTGAAGAGAGATGGAAAGTGACCAGAGATCATCAGAAATCATGTTTTCAAGTGCATGTCCTCCCTTCCCCTTTCCCTCCCTCACCTATCACCTAAGAGCCTATTGCCAGGAGGCTGGGAATGCAGAGGGGTGGCCTGGGCTAGAGTTAGGGTGGGCAAGAGAAGCTTCCTTGTTTAGTGCTGGAATTTGTCTTTTTATATATATATTTATGTGTATATATATATATATATATATATATATATATATATATGTTTCTTGGAGTAAGTATTTTAAATAAATGACACCACTGTTTAAAAAAATAAAGACTCAGTCTAGTCACATTCCACTACATCCAGCTGCCTCTCTGTCATAAACAGATGAAAATTCCATCTATTTTCAAATAACTCCATTGAAGGGGATTTCACAACATTCCTCAATAATCCATTCCAGTCTAACTAACCTAATAATTGATAAATGGTGCCAACATGAGATATACTTCATCCCACAAACTATACCCTCATGGTGAGGGAAGCTCATTACATTCTATCCTGTCCTCAGTAAAGAACACTTCCCTTTAAATAAAAAATCAAAAAGCCAAATATATCCATCGCTTAGATACTTAACCTTGTTTTTCAGATTCAGTAATATCTTTTGATTTAGTAAACAATATTCCCAGCAGCCTAAAAGCACCTTCACTTTTTTTTTCCTCTGGGAAGTGTGTATGTTTCACAGAGAACAACCCAACTGAAAATTGTTCTTGTTTGAACACATTCTGATTGAGATGTAAATGAATACATTATATCTTATTTGAATATATATTCTTTATGTACATATAAATGAAAAAACATATATATAGTGTGTATATATAGTGTGTGTATATGTATATATATGTGTGTGTATACATATTCATTAAAAAGTCATTCAGAAGGGCAGCTAGGTAGTGTAGTGAACAGAGCACTGGCCCTGGAGTCAGGAGTACCTGAGTCCAAATCTGGCCTCAGACACTTAACACTTACTAGCCACATGACCTTGGGCAAGTCACTTAATCCCAACTGCCCTGCCTTCTCCCCTCCAAAAAGCAAAAAAAGAAAAGTCATTCAGAGCTGACTGAACACTTTGCACATTTTCTCATCAATGCAAGCCTCCCTTGAATAACAGAGCAAAGTGGATTACTGATTATTACCGACTCCATTCCCCTTGTCACTTTCTTCAGAACTCAATAGCACCCCAGCTTTCTTCTTACTCAGAGCTTGCAAATTCTGAAATGGAAAATACCCAGCCATATGTTTCTCCTTTGAAATTGCTCTGTATTATAATATACAATCACATGTGATAAAAGAAAATGTAGGAAACATATGGCGTGAGGGTCCAGAGGTATTTGGATGATTGCACTAAGCACAGCTTTTAGCTGGTTCCATACAAGGACATTGGAAAAGCCTCCTGAAAAGACATTTTCAGGGGAATATCCACATGATTGTATTTGTAATCCATTCTTTTGATGTTGAAGCAGAAAGTGACAGTCTAGCAGACCTACCCATAAATCAACAGCTTGCTCTGAGGCTGTCTGGCACCCTCCTCTAGCCTGTTGATCTTTTGCACTAAGATGCCCTGTCGACTTGCACATGTTGGGACAAGCCTATAAATCTGGTTATCTTTGGGGAAGGGTGATGGAAAGGACAAGCAGGAAGAATGGGTGAGAGGGGAGGGTTGGGAGTAAATATAACACGGTGAATTAGGAAAACTCTAACATTCTGAGGAAGGTTCAAAAATCTTTGCAACCCCACTGTTTTAACTGCACCAACGTGGGCACCATCTTTCTCTTTGCCCTAGTCCTGCCCCATGCCTGGAATGTACTCCCTCCTCACCTCTGCCTCATAGAATCCCACTCTTCCTTCAAGGTATCAACTTCAGTATCACCCACCATACAAAGCCCTTCCTGGTCTGCCCAACC
Source organism: Pseudochirops corinnae (assembly GCA_028646515.1). Lineage (NCBI taxonomy): Eukaryota > Metazoa > Chordata > Mammalia > Diprotodontia > Pseudocheiridae > Pseudochirops > Pseudochirops corinnae. Next base: position 42,533,969 of record CM053591.1, on the reverse strand, counting down.
AACAGTATCCCCCTTCAACTAGCTAGTATTTAACCACTTTGTGTGTATTTGTATTTATTTTCTTCCTGTAGGGTTCTGGTTGTTTTCTCCCCAGTTAGAATGCAACTTTCTTGCAAGTAGAGCTTGTTTCATTCATCTTCTTTGTATCTTTGGTGCTTAGCACTGGGGCCTGGTACATAGCAAATGCTTAATAAATGCTTCCTGGTTGTTTTTTAGTTTGTTTGTTTCAATCATGTTCAACTCTTCTTGATCCCATTTGGGGTTTTCTTGGTAAAGATACTGGAGTTATTTGCCATTTCTTTCTCCAGTTCATTTTACGGATGAGGAAACTGAGGCAAACAGGGTTAAGTGGCTTGTCCAGAGTCTCAAAGTAAGTGTCAGAAGCCAGATTTGAACTCAGGTCTTCCTGACTCCAGGCCCAACACTACCCACTACTATCTAGCTGTCTAATTACGGATTGATTGATCAACCTACATGTAAAAACTTAGCTCTAGGGCGTGACTTGTGATTCTCGTAAGATCACAGAATTTGGGAGGTGAGAGACTTTAAAAGTCATTTAGTAGTCCCATGTAAAGAATGACAGATAACTCCTTAAATCCAACAAATAAGTAAACTGAGGCCCAGAAGGATAAAGTGACTGGCCTAAGGGAATATAAGTAGTAAGTAATAATTCCTGACATTTATGTAACACTATATGCATTGAGAGAAAAACTGACTCTATAGCATTTTAAGGTTTGCAAATTCTTCTATGTGTGTGATCTCATTTGAACTTCAGAACAATTGTTATAGGCATTATTATCACACAGCAAGCCCAAGATTTGAATGCAGGTCCTCCCAGTACCAATCCAGTGCTCTTTCTGTTTTATTACATGAAAACCAAAATTAGGCTTCCTGATTTCCAGTCTAGCAGCTTTGAATGCAATCATCACCACCATCAATGAGGTTTGCAAAGCTATCTCATTGAGACTAAGAACAATCCTGTGACGAAGGTAATACAATTATTATTAACCCAATTTTACAGATAAGAAAACGGAGCTCCGAGTAGTCCAATTATATGGTCACATAGCTAGTAAGGATTAGAGGGAGGATTTGAACCCAGTTTTTCCTAATTCTGAGTCCAGTACTCTTTTCATACTATGGCACTTCTTATTGTAGAAATAGGATAGATAATTTCTTTTTGGAGAGAGAAGGGATCAGAACTGTGATTTTGTTAGTCTAAGGAACTTCTTATGAGGAAATTCCGTCTATCAATGCAAACTACATAACTCATAGTGTTAGATTAGACTGAGGGCTGAATAAAAGACCCCATGTTTCAATAAGACCTTCCCACTCACTTCTGTTCTGCCCTTTTCCCCTAAAGCGATTCAGGTCAGCAACTATACCTTACCCAGGTCTCCTCCCCAACCTGCAATGGATCATTGTGCCACAGCTCTGGGATACAAGTGACAGAGTTACTTACTGCTTGCCTCTTCCTAATCCAAACACAGCATCAACCCCCAAATGCTGGATCTAGGAACTCTTCTTGCCTAGTGCACAGCCACAGGCCCAGTTTGGTCCCCTTACCAGAAGCCTCTGCTCAGCACCCTCTTGGATAGAACTGGTCCATAATGCTCACAGACCTCTCTCTCTCTGTAACCTAGGCTAGAAAAATAACTCACTGTGATTTTTCCTTGGTTACCTGATCAGGACTTGCTCTGGAGCTCTTCCTAGTAGGTCTTTTATGGAGTAGTTGTGGAAGGGGAGAGACAGGCTTTACTATTTTGTTCTGCTCTGCCATATTGGTTGTCTCCAATATGTCTCTACGACTCCAAGTCTTAGAAAGCTGGAGTGGGGGAGGGGGTAGGGAGTGATTCAGTGACTTATCCCAGGTATCATAGTCAGAGTGTGCCAAAAGGGGCATTTAAATCTAAGCCATAAACACTCTGATGCCAGCTCTCTAGTCACTATTCCACATTTTGCCCTAATAATGTGTAAAATGGTGAAGAAATGAATATCAAATTCAAGACTGACCATTTTATATGACAAAAAGCATGATTTTTGTCAGACAATGAAATAGATGCCCCATTGAGCTAGTCTTCTTGTTGTTGTTCACTCATTTCAGTCTGTCCAACTCTTCATGATCTTATTTGTGGTTTTCTTGGCAAAAATACTGGAGTTGTTTGCCATTTCCTTCTTCAGCTCATTTTATAGATGAGGAAACTGAGGCAAACAAGGTTAAGAGACTTGCCCAGGGTCACAGAGATAGCAAGTGTCTGAGGCCAGAGTTAAACTCAGGTCTTTCTGACTCTAGGCCCAGAACTCAATCCACCTCACCACCTAGCTGCTCCTGGTACGGATTAGTCATTTAATTATTAGCTATATAATAAGTGTGGCTAATTTTTGTTCATCCAGTGAGGTTTCTCCTTTCTGACTCATCTGAGAAAGTTGTCCATTCTTTGTAAAGGGATCATTGATACTAACACTTTGTTACCATATTGAAACCTCTGTGATCACCGTTTGACCCAGCAATACCACTTCTAGGTTTGTATCCCAAAGAGATCAGAGAATTGGGAGGAGGACCCGTATGTACAAAAATATTTATAGCAGCTCTTTTGGTCGTGGCAAAGAATTGGAAATCAAGGGGATGCCCATCAATTGGGAAATGGCTAAGCAAGTTGTGGTATATGAATGTAATGAAATACTATTTTGCTATAAGAAATGAGGAGCAGACGGACTTCATAATAACCTGGAGAGACATATAAACTGATGCTGAGTGAGGAGGGCAGAATCAGGAGAAATTTGTACACAATTACAGACACAAGGTATGTGTGATGAATAACTTTGATAGACTGGGCTCCTCTCAGCAACACAAGGTTATAAGACAAATCCAAAAGACCTGTGATGGAAAGAGATATCCACACCCAGAGAAAAGAGCTACAGAGTCTGAATGCAGATTGAAGCAAACTATTTGCTCTCTTTCTTTTTCTTGTTTTGTTTTGATTCCTCTTTCTCATTGTTCATTTCATTGGTTACAATCCTTTACAACCTGATTAATGTTTAATGTGAAGGTATTTGTAGATCCTATATTTAATTGCACACCACCAGGGGGGGCGGGGGGAGAAAAAGAAGGAGGAGGAGAATATTTGAAACTCAAGGGATTGTGGAACTGAATGTTGTAAACTAAAAGTAAATTAATTAATTAATTTTTTAAAAAACCTCTGTGACCACATTCTTTGACAACATGGACAGCCAATAGTGGGAAATCAAATTCCTACTCTCTTACAACAGAAAAGCACGTGATCCAGCCAAAAAGTAAAAGTGAAGGGTAACAGATGAACAGCACACATACAAGGGAAGAAAGTAATACAGCTACTCCACTATGTGCCAGTGGAGACTAGAGGCTTCTTTCCCTTCACAACTTTTCTGACAGCCATACCACTGCTTTCATTTAATTAATTAGACTAAATACTAATTTACCTAACCTTAATCTCTAAATGGGTATTGTCTCAGACAAACTAAGACCTGGGAAAGACCTTATTTTAAAAGGCCAATATCTCTCTCTGCAACCAGGGCCATCTCCAGTTATCATGATCTATATAGAAAGTGAGGCTGGTGACTCATTCAAATACAATTCACTTGCAAGTCATGGCATCACTTTCCTGAAGTCATGGTCCTCTTCAAGAACAAAGGCCAAACAACAGTCATTAATATCAATCCTCCTGTCGAGACCCATACGTAGATGGACATTAAAACTACAGAAATGGCAACTATGACCACCTGACCTTACTGGCTACCATTACCATAGAAGCCCCCAAATGTACTTTGTTCCTTCTTTTTTCTCTCCTTTCCCTCCAATATCACTTTAAAAAACCCAACATCTTATTCTTGTTCTTAGAGTTCCTTAACAGCCTCAGGTCGTTTTGTGCTATAACATTCCACACATTATTCTCACAGAAATATGCCATATTTTTATATTCATACCCTGTTCCTTGCCATTGTTTCCATCTTCTGTACATGTATTTTTTAAAAATCTAATTTGGTTTACTAGTTGGTTCCCTGTATGTACACAAAGGTCTCATTAAATAGCCTTCCCTTTACTTTCCCACTGGAATTGTTCTTTTTGTGTCTTGAGAACTTCTTTCTTAAGTTTCCCATTGCTTCTGAGATGGATGAATAAAGATGATGAGAGTTTCAAACTGTAGAATAAAGGAAATCAGGAAGTTCACCAGGGATGGTCTTAATTTTCTCAGTGAAGTAAAAGTAAGGCAAACTGCTGAAAGAGAGAGACGGTTGTGAAGGTTCCATTGGGACCTTGAGGAGAAAGATAAGAGATTCTTTGTTCCAAATATTCAGTGGTCATTTTTGTCCTTCCTGCTATCATATTTCTCTATCTTCCAACCTTTTGACAGGGGTCAGAATTCCCCTTTACTTCATGTAATCCCTTTTATTCTCTGTTCTCAAGATCTTCTTCTCCCCTTCTTAAAAAAAGGAATACTACCTTCTCCTCGGTAACCTGAATATAGATAACAAGTCATTTGATACTAGTATAAATACAATACCAACATCATTATAATTTATGAAAGCCACTGTAAATCCTTCTCTACCCTCTATTTTGCTGCAAATTAAATCCTTAGTCTTTTGTCATTTTTCCTATTAGCTCCATTGGGGAAATGCTTGTCAAACTGCTTGTAGGGCTCTCCTCACCTCTAAGCATCTTCTCATTCTGTTAACACTTCATCTTCTTAGAACTTTGACATACACAACTTTCTTTCCTTCATCTTACTAACCTTTTATTTTGTCTTACCAAGTTGTATTATTTATCTCATCTTACCAATTTTTCACAATTCCTCAATTATTCAATTATCATCAAGTCCTTTTTCTGTTTGAGGGTATCATGTTTGGGGTGTATGGAATGTTCAGACAGAATGAACACTTCTGGTGTGAAGACTTGCTGAGCCCTTTTCAGGATTGTTCATCCGACTCCAAGAAGCTGGAGCATGCACAGCAGCTACACCTCAGTAAAACTGTCTTGGCAGATGTGCTAAACCTGACTGGTGGTAACTTACAGGCCTCAAACCCATTGGCAAGTTAGGGAAATGTCTACCCCAAGCATGTGAAGACTTTCTTTGTGTAACAGTTAGATAGAACAACTTGCTCCAGTGGCCATGAAGGCGGTTGAAACAAACTCTATAGGGCATTCAGAGCTTGGTCAGACATGGAAGATGCTAATGTTATCCAGTGAATCCTGGAAAACATAGGACAAACAATGGCCATCCTTGATTTTCCCCTCCCCCTATCCTCTATATTCCATTAGTTGTCAAGTCTACTTCCATTATTCTACTCATGTCAGTATCCTGCTGTCTACTCACTTGGCCACCACCTTAATTCAGGATCATATCCCCTCTCATCTGAACGATGCAATAATCACCTACTTGGTCTTCCAGCTTCCAATTTCTCTTCTCATCAATATTCCATTTTCACCTGCTCCAAAACCTTCAGCCATTCCATAAGGGCCACTAGGAAACAATACAAATTCTATTTTTTGGGGGGTAGGGGAATCATCATCCATATCACACTCCCTAACTATGGGTGCTCTTCATTTCTGTGTCCCAGGCCCCTTACTCTTATCTCTCTACCCTCCTCTCTCATTAACTTCATCAGCTTCCATGGGTTTAGTAATCATTTCTATGCGCATGACTCCCATGTCTAAATATGCAGTCCCAGTTTCTCTCCTGATCTTCAGTCCTCTATCACTAATTGTCTACTGGAGATTTCTAACTCAATATTGGTTTGGTTCCATCTCCTTTTGAAATAATTGATATTTCAGAAGGACAAGGTGCTGTGTCCCCTCTCACCCAGTAAAGCCTTAGAAGATGCTAGCCCTGCTATCTTTTCTTTTTTTAAAATTAACTTTTGTGTTTATTTTTAGTTTACATCATTAATTTCCACAAGATTTTGAGTTACAGATTTTTTCCCTGTATTTCCCCTACCCACCACCCCAAAACTATGATCCCACTGAATACCCCCTCCCCCAATCTGCTCTCTCCTATATCCTCCCCCATGCCCCCTCCGACTTTTTGGTAGGGCAAGATGGATCTCCATACCCCAGTGCCTGTATATCTTATTTCCCAGTTGCATGGAAATAATAATAATAATAATTTTTTTTAAAAAACATTTGATTTTAAAACTTTAAATTCTAGATTCTTTCTTTCCTCCCTTGTCTCCCACCCTTATTGGGAATATAAGAAATTCAATATGGGTTGTACATGAGTAGTTACTCAAAACATTTCCATAGTGGATATATTGTGAAAGACTAAACATCTTTCCCTCCATCTTATCCCACCCCCCACTTGTTCTATTCTCTACTTTGTCCCTGTCCCTTTACAAAAGTGTGTGCTTCTAATTACCCTCCACCCCAACCTGCCCTCCCCTCCATCATCCCCTCTTTCATTTCTTTCCCCCCTACTCTCCTGTAGGGCCAGATACCCAATTCAAAGTGTATGTCATGCCCTCCCTAAGGCAAATTCAATGAGAGTAAGGTTGATCCATTCCCTTTTGCCTTCCTGTTCTTCCCCTCCATTGTAACAGTTATCCCTTGCCTCTTCTCCCCATCTCTTCTCACTATATTCCTCTCTCACCTCTCAATTTTACCTTTTAAATATCATCCCTTCCTACTGAATTGATCCCGTGCCCTCTGTGTATACCTGTACATGTATATACATACATTCATATATGTATTCATATGTATAAATAACCTCCTATATCGACATATATGTATACATATATGTACATTTATATTCCCTTCAACTATCCTCATATTAAGAAAAGTTTCATAAGTTACAATTACCATTTTTTTATGTAAGCATGTAAATAGTTCAGCTTTGATAAGTTCCTTACGATTTCTTTTCCCTGTTTACCTTCTCATGCTTCTCTTGCTTCTTGTATTTGGATGGCAAATGTTCTATTCAGTTCTGGTTTTTTCATCAAGAATGCTTGAAAGTCCTCCACCTCATCGAATGACCATATTTTCCCCTGAAACAACATACTCAGTTTTGCTGGGTAGGTGATTCTTGGCTTTAATCCTAGCTCCTTTGACTTGCAGAATACCATATTCCAAGCCCTTCAATCCCTTAATGTAGAAGCAGCTAGATCCTGTGTTATCCTGGTTGTGTTCCCACAATATTCAAATTGTTTCTTCTTGGCTGATTGTAATATTTTCTCTTTGGTCTGGGAACTCTGGAACCTGGCTATAATATTCCTAGGAGTTTTCTTTTGGGGATCTTTTTCAAGGGGTGATCAGTGAATTCTTTCAATTTCTATTTTGCCCCCTGGTTCTAAAATATCAGGGCAATTTTCCTTGAGAATTTCTTGAAGGATGATTTCTAGGTTCTTTTTTTGATCATGGCTTTCAGGTAGTCCAATAATTTTTTAAATTGCCTCTCTGGATCTATTTTCTAGGTCAGTGGTTTTCCAATGAGATATTTCACATTGCCTTCTGTTTTTTCATTTGTTTGGATTTGTTTAATAGTGTCTTGATTTCTCATAAAGTCATTAGCTTCCATTCGCTCCCATATAATTCTGAAGGAATTATTCTCTTCAGTGAGCTTTTGAGATTCTTTTTACCTCAAGCAAATTTAGCTTTTTAAGGCAATCTTCTCTTCATTGGCTTTTTGGGCCTCTTGCCATTTGAGTTAGTCTATTTTTTAAGGTGTTATTTTCTTCAGTCAGATTGTTGATTCTCTTTTCATGATTTTCTTGCATCATTCTCATTTCTTTTCCCAATTTTTCCTCTACTTCTCTTGCTTGATTTTCAAAATCCTTCTTGAACTCTTCCATGGCCTGTAACCAGTTTACATTTTTCTTGGAAGCTTTTGGTGCAGGAGTTCTGTGTTGTCTTCCTCCCATTCCATGATTTGATCCTTTTTGTCCCCAAAAAAGGAATCTAAAGTTCAATTGCTGTACTTGCTCTGCTTCTTCTGCTTGCTCATGCTGCCAGTCAATTACTTGACTTTTGATCTCTTTGCCACAGTAGAACTCTGCTTCCAGAGGGTAGAGCTTTGTCCCACATCACTGGGGTTTTTGTAGCTGCTGGAGCTATTAGGAGGGCATCTTCTCTACAGTCCCCACCAGCTTTGGGGGATCACACACTTGGTCACACACCTCAGGACTACCACCCAAGACCACAATCCAGATCCATGCAGGTTAAAGCAAGAGCAATTAGCTTCTGAATGGTTGCTTGGCCCCTCTATGATCTGCAGGCCAGGAACTCTGAAGCAGCCACTTGGAGGCAGCTGCAGGGCCACTGCTTCTGCTGCTTCTTGCTCCGGGAGCAAAGGCCGGACTATACTCTGTCTCCCCCAGATCCAGGAGAGCTCCACTGACCTTTTACTTTGTCTTTGGCATTTATGGGTGGATAATTCTGGAAACCACCATAGCTGCTGGTGATCCACTCTCCCAAATGCTCCAGTAGTGGCTGGTCGAAGCCACCTGGGAGCTACAACAGCGGGGTTGGGCCTGGCTCCCAGCTCACTGCAATGAACCCTTCTTGTTCACCTTCCAGGCTGCCTTCAGCAGGAGGTTTGTCTCTTTCTGTCACTTCATGGGTTTTGTAGCTCTAAAATTTGTTTAGAATCATATTTTACAGGTATTTGAGTTGGTTATGGGGGGAGGCACAGAGTTTTCCTGCTTCTATGCCAACATCTGACTTCCCCCCCCCCCCCGCCATGCCCCAGCTTTTCTTGTTATAGGTGAAAGAGATTAGAGAGAGCTGTAATCTTGTATTCTTTAAAAGGTCAAAGGAGCAAGCCAATAAGAGGTAGGATGGAGGAAGGGAAGGGGATAATACATCCCCAAATGTGGCAATAAGCCCAAATGTCACCTTGTGGTTTAAAATAATCTAAATCTGAAATGTATATTGTTAAAAAAAAATTCAAAGTTATAATCACAAAGCTAACTTCCTTAAGAGGTCAAAGCAGTAGGCGAATATCCTCCTTCCCACCCCAACTCCTGCAAAAATATAAAAAAAGTCCTAAGTGATTGATGAAAACATGAAAAAGTTTAAGAACAGCCATATTTACATTTCTTAAAAGGCAGGATTCTGAAACAAAGATGTAGTTAATTGCTTTATTCTTTACATCTTTTTTTACAGATTGTTTTTTTTAAGTCCATTCCTTACTTTTTCTTCCTTCCTATTGATTTACATGTATAAGAAAATAAAAAAAAATAATGCAAAGGTTCAAAAACTTAATAGGCCTTTGGCCCAGACAAATCTTGGCAACTTGTCAATGGGGCAACCACTAAAATGATGCTGGATGATTGCAGTTTGGGAATCAGACATTAAGGATGGTGATAGAAAGATCTTCTGATATGAAGTGAGATATTCCAGAGAGAGAAAGCATTCTTGGTAAGCAGGGAGCTGAAGTTAAAATATAGAAAATGGTGAAAATATAACTTCGTAGTTTGGCTGTTATATTCCAGAAGCCTTCATTGACCCTAAAGCATGAGATGAACCTCTGTACATATACATGTTATATGTGTTCCTGACAAGTGTACAATCTTACCAATGATATGTGTATTTGTGGGAAAGTGCCTCAGATTTATGAGGGAAATGTTTTATTTCTACTTTTCTGATCATGCTATTTAATGAAGTACCTTTAATTGGAACTATTGTTTGACTAACTAGAAAAAAGAAAATTACATGGTCAGGAGCATGTGACAGGTGGTTAAGGAGTTAAGGACCCACAGAATACCTTGAACTTGTCATGGGAACCTATATGAGATATCTTGGTAAAGGAGATTAGAGGAGAGGCCCCTGACGTGCTACATGAGAACTAGTCCTACACAAGAGCAGAGTAAACATTAATTTAGGTAGTATGATTTTTATTATATCCTTAAGTAGGATGTTACAATGGGATGTCCTTCCAAGGCAGAGGTTCCATTTTAGAACTCTTGAGGAAGAGGGAGGATAGGGCAGATATGAATCAGGAATTAGTTAGAAATGGGAGACAAGAATACTGATAAATGAAATGAGACTATGGAGATGACAAAGACAGATTTTACATACTTCAGAACATTATGTAGGTCAGTTCAGCGCTACATGGAAATGCATTATATACATGGTAGGCACAAAAAGTTTGACTAAAGAGGAGGATCTGTATGTGGAATCAGAATACCTGGGCACAGTTTCCAGTTGTGCCACCAGCTGGGTGACCAATGAGTTTCAATTTCTTCATCTGTGAAATGGAGGTGGAAGGCAGTGTGTCACAGTGGACAGAGCTCCAGCCTGAAATTCAGGAAGACTACATTCAAAGCCTACTTCTGTCACACAGCTCTCTAAGGCTATAAGTTGCAGATAAGTTTGCTGATACATATCAGTGCAGGGGGTTTCCATATCACAAGTCTAGTGCACCAATAAACAATGAGAATAATAATATCTCCTCCATTTTGTAAAGCTGTTGCAAAGCAAGTCCAGCATAAAATATAAAACACTATGTCAATATGTCAATGAAAGATTGAAATCTATGCACTCCAGTTAATATACTCAACAATACAATTTATTTCTTTAAAAACTCACAAATAAAAAGACAGCTAACACTTGTTCTAGGTCAGAGATGGAGAACCTGTGGCCTCAAGGCCACATGTGGCCCTCTACGTCCTCAAGTGTGGCCTTTTGAATCCAGACTTAACAGGATCAGTCAAAAGGTTGCACTTGAGCACCCAGAGGGCCATGTGTGGCCTCAAGGTCACAGGTTGCCCATTCCTGGTCTAGTTCCCCAGTTCTCTCCATCTTTTCTCCCTCCTGTTGAAGGCCTTTTGGCCATTTTATTGACACCAAAAGAAGATACAAAATGAGTGAAATGCAAATAAGTCACTCTTGCCACTTAGCTGCTCTGACAGGAGTTTGATATAGAAAGACGTTGATAATTTCAGTCAAAATGAGAGACTCAAGGGAAAATATTTCATAACTTTTCCCTTCTCCATTGCCAAAGATCATTGCCAATCAGACTTGGCTGTACACAGTCAGGTTGAGGTTGGAACACTGAGGGCTGACATCATAGACTAGGAAATCATGCTTTGCTCAGATCCTTAAACAGTGGACTTCTATAACAATCGTGTTTAATTTACCCCTGACGAAAAGAATGTCTGCCTCCCACAGGAGTAGTTGCTGAAAATAAGACCTAAAAAAATAGGTGTACATATCTCTGTCTTTGGATGTCAAATTGTAGACAGCAACTTGACATAAAATAATGCCTGAGGCCAGATGGACAGGAAAGAACCAGTATCCACACAATGGAAGACGCTGCCATTAGGAGCAGATGTTTATAGGATATAAGCCTGTTAGAATGAAGAAGAGGGCATTGGCTGTGAGCTTGATGGGTTTAATCCTCTTCCCAGGAGAAAGGTATGCAGGGTATCAGTAAAAGGAAAGGAATTACTATTCTTTTTCTTCTCCTTAAACAATAAAATTCTGGAAGGCATGAATTCCATATCCATGATGGCCCTTGGGTCTTTTCCTTTCCAACCTTTCTAAAGTGTGAAAGTTCACTGTACTGTATAAGCAGTGGAGGAAAGGGAAAATCCATGAATGGAAAAATGAACAGATGGCAATCATCAGTATTTTCCCTAGCCTTCAAAATGGAAAATATTTTAACACAGCTGACAGTAATGGAAAATTATAACTGCAGATTCAATCAGTGACTGATATAGGAAGAACACTGTATAGAAACCTGAAGAGGCCAAGATCAAGGCAGTATTAAGAAAGACATGCCCATATGAGACAGAAAATCATGAAGACATAGGATTTGCAACTATCAAGTCAGTCTTGGTAGAAATAGGTCTATTTATATCATATCTTTTTCTTCTTTGACAATCTCCAGTGATTCCCTATTGCCTCAAGGATAAAACAGAAATTTCTCAGCCTAACATTTAATATCCTTGACAACCTCCTAATTCTCACATACTTTTCCAAATTTATTTCATATTACTCTCCTCATGATCTCTATGTTCCAGCCAAACCGTCTTTATGAACTATTCCTTAAACTCAAGAAATTCTATTGCCTCTCTCCATGTCTTTGCACACAATTTCTCCCATGCCTCAAATGCACTCCCTTCTCACCTCCTCATCTGAGAACACTTGGCTTCTTTGAAGGTTCACCTTGGGTTCCACCTTCTCTAAGAATTTATTTCAGTTCAATTCAATATACATTTATTAAACACCTAGTATATGCCAGTCACCATGCTTAGAGTCAGGGAAACAAAAAAGACAAGGCTTTAGAGTCTAATGGGGAAGATAACACACAAAAGGAAATGGAAGGGGGGAGGGGGAGCAGGGAGGGAAGAACCAGAGGGTACCTGAAGGGATCATCATGTTCCTTGGAGTACAAATGAAGCAAAGCTTGGAAAGTGGAAGGTTAATAGTGAGTTCAGATTCCAGTCCTATATAAGGGAAACCTTTGAGAGAAATTTGGTGTTCCATCCTCTAGCTTTCCATCAGAGGAGAGAGGAAGCTGGAGAAATTGAGAAGGAGCTGAATGTCCAAAGCCCAGTTAATCATATGATGATCAGTCTATTCCGGGTAAGGTGTCATGGAGTTCAAACCAACAGATCTTAATTTCCCCTCCTGGTTGTTAAGAATTCTCTCTCTTGGAGTGGCTAGGTGGCACAGT
>CM053591.1:42508619-42521225 GCA_028646515.1 Pseudochirops corinnae | reverse complement strand
AAGCAAAAAAAAAAAAGAATTCTCTTTCTTACAATTACTTTTTATTCATATTTATGTACATGGTATAGCCTCCCATTAGAAAGTACCTTAAAGATAAGAACAACTTCTTTTTTATTTTTGTATCCCCACTACTTAACATCATGTGTTACATATATTAGGTGTCTAATAAATGTTTGTTGAATTTAATAGAATTATTCTTAATTGCTGTTTTAGGAACAAATAGAGAGTCAGAAAAGGATAGCAACCTTATATGTGCTGTATTACAATAGAACAGTCATAACTAGAAATTGTTTCCTCAACCATAAATAGCACTCGGGACAATCGCCATAAATTCTACACTCAATTGATATGAGGATAGGGACCCAAGACAAAGATTTCTTGACACTTAGGTGAAGCTACTTCAGAGGAGGCCAACTCACAGGGTGGAGGAATGTTGGGTGAGCAGGAGAGAATATGTGAATAACTTACTCTACTTCACCATCTGGAAGTTTCCTATTTAAGTAATCATGCTTTGTAACTAGGTACTAAGCTCTTTTGTTCCTATGCTGCTAGACTGTTAGCTCTGCCAACACCTTACAAATTAAATAAGCAATCTTTAAATTTGGTATCCTGAGACAAAGTACCATTAACTCCCATCCTAGTTACTTCTCTGCTACGTACAGAATGTACTATAACAAGAACCTTAGGTAGGAAGGAAGAAAACTGGAGAAGTTTCTTAAATTATTTCAAAAGAAAAAAAGAAGCTGGAGCCTCAAACTAAAATGTTTTCACTTAGAAATTTAAAATAAGAGGGAGGACCTCAAAGTTTGTCATCCCAAATGGTAGAGGCAACACACTGGCTGCTATAAAGCCAAAGATCACTTTCTGCCCCCTCTCCAAAAGAGGATCAAATCTTATAGAAATAGATTCCAATCAGTAATTATGCTTTGACTAATAACATTTCATATACACCAAAACCATAATTACATAATCCCTCAGCTTTCACTTCTCAAGGTACAAAAACCCCAGATTCTTTGTCCTTCTCTCACTGGTCTTATTTTCCCATATTTTAGTTATCTTTGCAATTTCTCATGCATACTTTTCCAGGTTCTTCCTAATGTAGTACATGGTAGTCTTCAATATAAATTATTTTAATGTGTGTCATTTTCACAGATTGAATATGACTTTCAAAAATAATATTTAATATCTAATACTGACTTTTTAAGACATTCTTCTCCTCACTGGCTTTTTGGGTCTCTTTTGCCATTTAAGTTAATCTATTTTTAAGGTATTATTTTCTTCAGTCAGGTTGTTGACTCTCTTTTCATGATTTTCTTGCATCATTCTCATTTCTCTTCCCAATTTTTCCTCTACTTCTCTTATTTGGTCTTCAAAATCCTTCTTAAGTTGATCTATAGCTTTTAGGCAGTCTTCATGTTTCTTGGAAGCTTTTGGTGCAGGAGTTCTGACTGTGTTGTCTTCCTCCCATTCCATACTTTGATCCTTTTTGTCCCCAAAAAAGGATTCTAGAGTTCAATTGCTGTTCTTAGTTTGCTTCCTTTGCCTGTTCATGTTGCCAATGAATTATTTGATTTTTTAGTGGAGCTCTGTGGAATTCTGCTTCCAGAGGGGAAAGCTCTGTCCCAAATCACTGGAGTTTTCCCAGCTGCTGGAGCTATTAGGAGACTGCTGCAGCCCCCATCAGCTTTGGCTCATTGATAACACACCCCAGGACCACCACCCAAGACCACAATCTGGATCCAGGCCACTCAACACAAGAGCACTTAACCTCTGAACGATCACTTGGCCCTCCTGCAGTCTGCAGGCCGGGAGCTCTGAAGCCGCCACGTGGAGGCAGCTGCAGGGCTGCTGCTTCTGCCACTTCCTTGCCCTGGAGGCAGTCTGGCCAGACCGCTTTTCTCCCCCAAATTTAGCTGAGATCCACTGACCTTTCACTTAGTCCTTGTTTCTTATGGCTTGAGAATTCTGGAAACTGCCACAGCTTCCACTGATCCACTCTCCTGAAGGCTCCAGCTGCGGCTTGTCCTGGTCACCTGGGGCCAAGCCCCAGTTTCAGGCTGGGCCGGTTTTGGCTCCCAGCATGCTGCAATGAGCCCTTCATGCTGAGCTGCCCTCAGTAGGAGATGTGTTTTTCTGTATTTTTGTGTGAGTTTTGGAGCCCTAAAATTTGTTTAGAGTCATATTTTATGGGTATTTGAGGTGGCTATGTGTGAGCTACAAAATGTTGCTGCTTCTACGCCACCATCTTGGCTCCTAATATCTAATACTGAAAAAAATTTAATTTGGAATAATGTGTTTCAAACTCAAAGTAGAGGGGATTGGTGATTTCATAAGTTCTAAAGACAAAGCATCTATTTGTCCAGAAAACATAATTTTAAGTGAGATTTCTTTAAAAGTCATTTTTATTTTTACTTTTAGGTTTTCTTTTAATAAAAACTCTCCTTTTTGTGTCAACATGGATGAAGAAAAAAATAGTGCATTTACCCCAAATTAATAAGAATAAGAATCCTTTAAAAATGTTTATCCATTTATTCAAAATCCATTTGCTAAATAAGTAAGCCTACTATGTGCAAAGTACTGTGCCAGATGAAAAATGATCCAATCCTTAAGTCTAGGATCATCCTTTGCTGGTTCCTCTTGCTTTAATATTCTGTTCATGATTCTCCAGCAAGCTCTTTGCAGGCATCTACATTAGTATCTTTAGGCAAATTCATCTTTTTCTCCTCCTTAGAAATGTTTCTATTTCTGTGTGGGGAGGTCATTGACATTTGACTGATTGATTTTCAAACCTACCCTCAGGTGAGGAAGTTAGAGAAAGCAGAGGGCAGTTAAGACAGATAATGATATATTCCTCTTTTAACAAGATATTAATATTGTCTTATCCCTTTCAAGGGCAGCTAGGTGGGCAGTTGATTGAGTGCCCAACCAGAAGTTAGGAAGACATAGGTTCAAATCTGGCCTCAGACATTTATTAGCTGTGTGACCCTAGGCAAGTCATTTAACCCTGTTTGTATCATTTCCTCATCTGCAAAATGAGCTGGAGAAGGAAATGGCAAATCATTGTAGTATCCTTACCAGGAAAACCCCAAAGAAGGTCAAGAAGAGTTGTACACAACTGAAACAAGTCAACAATAGCAACAAATACGTCCTCAGGATGTGCTGGCACATCTGATCCTCCTTTTATGTGTGTCTGTGCTCTAATACTTCAAGGTCTATGGTGTTTTAAGTAGTAGTCAAGAAATCCAAATCTCATTCTCAAACACTACTTTCTCAAACCTTTCTCTGAGAACTGAAATTTGTACATGTTTGCATCATATTATTAAACTGATTAATCTTGTTAATTCTTATGTGTCCTGTTATGAATCAAAGAAAATTAAGCCTTCCTCAATATCAATAAGGGATATTTATTGAAGAGCCACAAAATGAAAATTATGCACTTAGATATAGTTGTATATCAAATGCCCTTTGCCCATAAGGAGCTTTTATTCAAGCTATGAAGAGTGAAAGAGAAGAAGTCAAAGATGATTTTGAGTCTTCAAGTCTGATGAAATGGTGGTCCCATTAAGGAAAAACAAAATAACAAGAGGACAAACTAGTTCAGGTAAAAGGAAGAGAAAGATGATTACTTCAGTTTGAGAAATATTGAGGTAGAGGTAGAGATATGTGAAATTAGAGCTTGAGGAACAATGATATTCCATAATCACTACATTCAAAGGAAGAAAGATTTTTCAAGGAGTGGGGTAGTCAAAGATGACAAATTGTACAGAAAAGTCATTCATTTTAGCAATTAGAAAAGGGATGGCAATCCTCATGAACAAGAGTTCTTAATTTGGGATCTTAGGAGCCTGTTGTAGATTTCATGGAGCCCAGGGACTTGAATGGGGGGAGGGGAAATTAAATCTCTATTTTTAACATACTTGGTTTCCTTTGTAATCCTGTGTATTTTATCATATATATTTAAAAACATTATTCTGAGGAGGGGTCCATACATAGGCTTCACTAGAACGCCAAAGGGTCCATGATACAAAATAAGTTTAAAACCCCTGGTAAGTCAAATGAAAAAAGGTGAGGAAGCCAGTGGATGATCAGGGAAGTGATCATGGGTTCTTAAAGGGTATTTATTCTAAGAGCACAGCCTCTGAAGTTCCCCCTAAACTGGGAAGGCTTCAAACAGGGGATTGTCAATGGATGTTATATCCATTGTGCAAAGACCAATCTAGCTAAAGTCAGAAAAGCTCATCTTCATGTTGGTCACAAGGCAATGAATTTTTTTTGCTGCAGTCTTACTAAAGACTCATCACTAAATTATAGAGGGTTGTGACCTGCCTTAATGGTGGAACTACCCAAACCAAAGAAATAATAGATTCTTCAAGTAAGGAACAAGTTTGGGGTGTTATGAAAGTGGAGGCAGCAATTATAGTCTACTCTTTTTACAATTTAGGGTCACATAATTATAGAGCCATAGAATTTGGGGTTTGATATGATCTCATCTATTTCCCTAGGCTCTAACTTGCTTGAGAAAAAAAAATTGTTTTCTATTTCAGTTTTTATATGAAGCACAAACCATCCCTAAAATTTCCCTAACAAGTAGTTATACAGCCTTTGTTCAAAGACTTTTATTGACAGAATCTCACTACTTCACGAAGTGGGTGATTTCACTTGTGGACATCTCTAACTGGTAGGAAATTCTACCCTAAATTGAGCTAAAACTTGCTTTCCAGTATTTTCTACCTAGCAATTCTAGTGCTGCCCTCTTAAGACAAGTACCATTGATTTAATATTGTCTTCCCGGCCACCCCCCCACTAAATGACAGCCTTTCAAATATTTAGAAGCATCTACTATATTGCCCTTTCTCCATCTCACCCCACCCTCAACCAACTCCTTCTTTTCCAGGTGGAACATTCCATCTTCTTTTAACCAGTAATTTTATGGAGTGGTCTTCAGTCCACTGACTGTTCTCTGACCTCTGGGAGTCATCTTAAGAAAGAATACAGAGGGTCTATAAGCTCCCTTATTCTGAAAAGTATACATTTCTTAAACAGTCTCAGGCAGCATTAGCTTTTTTGACTTCTAGGTCATACTGCTGACTCATATTAATCTTTCATTCCACACAAATGACCTAGCCAAGTTTCTTTTATTTTATTTGTGTGCTTTTTTTTAACATTAAATTTTATCCTAATTAATTTGGCTTATCACTCCAGTCTATCAGAATCTTTGTGGATCCTAATTCTGTTATCTAAAACATGTGTGAATTAGCAAGATTTAAGGACGAAGGTTGTTTTTTGTTGCTGTTGTTGGTTTTTGGAGGGGAGGGAGGAGTGCCTGTATTTTTGGTTTTTCACAGTTTGCTTTTTAAGCTCAAGAATACCTGAGAGTGTTTATAGTCAGTAGCAGAAGAAATAAGAAAATTGAAAAAAAGAAAGAGCATAATTGAGGAACCAAAGTCCCCAAGGAAACAGAAGGGGATAAATCTGAGAGCAATAGTACAGGGGGTAGTCTGGAAAAAGAAGAGAGCTGCTCTTTCCTCTGAATGGGAGGAGTGAAGAGGATAGGCAAAGATACAGACAAATTTAGAAGTAAAGAGGAAGAAAATTAAAGGCATTTGTGTCAGACAGCTTAAATCTCAAATAAGTAGAAGTCCTCTTTTTAGAAGAAGAAAAAAATTGCCATCGAGGAAAAATAGGAAGGATTCTTAATTACATGTTCCTCTCCTTTCATCATCAAAACACAAGGCATCTACAACCAGCACTGAAAGGAATAATCTTTAATGAAGAGCAGTGGGAATTTACAGTGTAAATTAGCTGAAGGCTAGTGCCCACCTCATCCCTCACATGTCTTAGGCATGTATAATGGTAATATAAAAGGAATTAAGAAACAATGTCTGTAGAGACTTAGACAATTGACAATCATATTGTTGATTGTCAATATAGAGATAAAAATTTTGTAAGTTTTGTTTGATGTCATTGGGTGGAGGAGAGGGGTTGGAGGTGCTAGTCCTGTTTCATATTAATTTTTTTATGGTAATCTCAGTAAAAAAATTCCTTTTTTCAGTTTCCCTTTCTGTGAAATGAGATGTTTGGATTATTGCTAAATTACTCCCAAATCTGACATGCTACAAATCCTTAGGTTCAAGATATTCTTCTCACTAGAGGGTAGATCCTAATGCAATAGTCTCATATTAGAGGGGACATTAAGTGATAGGATCATATATTTATAACTAGAAGGGCCTTTAGAGGTTATCAAATCCAAGATGTCATTTTACAGATAAAGAAATAGAGGACCAAGCACTGTGTCCAAGGTCATACATTCAGTAAGTGGAAGAGATTAGATTTGAACCCAGGTCCCTTGACTCCAAATCCCATGCCCTTCCCATTCTACCATATATAATGTTCATGGGATTTAAGATCTCCTTCTCCCCGCCCACGCCCCTGCCCCTGCCATTTATAGGCCTCACATGGACCATTAAGGAAAGCTTGCTTAAGACAGGCTTGCTTATAGGAAAGCTTTCACACCTTTTGCTAATTCCTAATTAGGTACTGAGTCATGAGGGTTATGATGCCTTCTGGCTCTGAGAAGTGTATATTGAAGAATATATATATATCTGAGAAGTATATATCTGAGTTGGTATTTTGCTTTGGGGGCTCCATTATGAGAAGGACCTTGTGATTCCCTGGTAGAGATTCTGAGTGGCTGTAGTTCCTTGACTACTCAGATGTAAAGACTCTCTCAATCTAGGGATGTATATAAAGTGTATAGTTGATTCAGGCAGTCAGAGCCCTGTCTATTGGTCTTTATTTCTCCCTTTGTATTTTCTCTAAAGTTCAGGGTGCTGACTTTTCCCCTGAACTAGTAAATGTAATTTTTAAAAGATTGTTGACCTGTTAAACAGTTATCTTTTCTAGTAAAGCAGATTTAAGAACCTGTTCTAGCAGTCATCCTGGGTATGTATATCAGCAAGCACCATATCCAGGATGGCTGCTAGCACAGGTTCTTCAATCTTTTCTAAAGGAAAACTCAAAAAGGTTAACAATCTTACTTTAATCAAACATACATACACATATATATATATATGCATATGCATATGTATACGCACACACACACACACACACACACATATATAATTCACTTAGTTCAGGAGAAAAAGTCAGCACCCTGAACTTCAGAAAATACAAACAGAAATTAAAAGCAGACAAAAAATACATAGAAAATAATACAATTCAACAGACCAATAGACAGGGCTTCCAGCTGTCTGACCATTACATACATGCAGTGTTAGTTACCAGAGAGAAAAGCACCAACATCTGGGTTTTTGAAGCCAGGGGGCTCAACAGCTGCCCAGAGTCTCATCTGGCCAAATCACACAACTCTTCCCATGAATGGGCCCCAAAGCAAAATCTCAACTCAAGAGTATATATATACATACACACACACACACATACATACATATATACATACATACATACATACATATTTATATATATATATGTGTATATATATATATATATATATATATATATATCCTTCTCCAGGATCAAACAACATCACAACCTCCATGACATGCTGCCTAATTACAAAGTAATAAAAAGGTGTAGGCCTTCCTGAAAAACGAGCCTACCCTAAGCAAGCTTCTCTTGTTGGGCTCCAAGTGAGTCGCATTAAGGTGAAGGGTAGATCTTCTAATTCCCTTACCATTAGAGTATGCCAGTGTGGTTGTCACTACACCATACTGGGTATGTGAGTAGGGAGGTGACAAGGTTGCTGGAGGCCCTCCCTAGGCAGTCTATGAAAGTTGGTTGCCAGTGATGATGAAAGGTTGCAAGATCAGATTCTATTTTGTTACAAATTTCAAAGCTTCTAAACTCTTGATTTCAGTTTGGGAGGGAGGGGAATGATTCTCTGAAAGGGACCCAAATGTGTGTTCTACTCTTTCCATGGAGGAAAAGTCTAACCACAAAAGGCAATTTTAGCCTATCTTGAGAGGAAATAGTTGCCCCCAAGATGGAAAAGATAAAGTGGGTAGTACTCACATTTCATCATTTTAAGTGGATGCTTTTCCAGCAAGGATTGATAACCAGAACAAGATATCTAAAGTAGCAGAAAGCTTTGTTGCTGTTTTGCTATTCATTTTCAAAGAGGATGATTGTGAGTGAATTGGATTTAAATGAGGCAGAGTTGCACAAAGCTGTCAGCCTCACTCTCTCTTTCGGAGTCACTCAAGTCCAATGGCAGGACAAAAGTCAAGACAATAGCGCAGGATGGAAGAGATGATCTTAGCATCTTTGTAGCTTGAGTAAGCACTCTACCTCATCTATTTTACCCACCTTCATGGAGCTTGGTAATATCATGACTCTTTCTCATTCATCCGTATTAAGTAATTATCCCAAAGAGTCATGACATTACCAAGCTCGAGATTTTCGTGGCTATTAGCTACTTGGCTACATCTGTTAGTCCTAGTCCAAGTTTCTACTATTTCCTCATAAGGAGAGGGCTGAGGATTATAGTGAAAGCAAACTGCTTACCTTTTCATATATTGAAATAACTACATGCATTCTGCCCATAAAATTTGCCTCAAACCAGCAGTTCTCAACCTGTGGATTGTGGGGGTTGAACAACCCTTTCACAGGGGTCACAGGGGTCACCTAAGACCATTGGAAAACAC
Organism: Pseudochirops corinnae; assembly: GCA_028646515.1. Lineage (NCBI taxonomy): Eukaryota > Metazoa > Chordata > Mammalia > Diprotodontia > Pseudocheiridae > Pseudochirops > Pseudochirops corinnae. The sequence goes on along the minus strand of CM053591.1, from coordinate 42,512,565 downwards.
ATATTTCCAATGGTCTTAGGAACTGAGACACTGCTCCTCTATCCGTCTCCAAGCAGGTCTGCCCACATGCAGATACGCCCACATATGAGTATTAAAGAGTTGTGGCATTAGGAAGGTTGAGAACCACTGCCTTAAACCATCTTATTTCCCAATAATGCCACTGATACATTTTAATCAAATCCCAGAGTACAGAGGCTGTATTTATACTAGAGATGACATCAGATCACAGTGGAGACCTTATGGTTCATCAGATACACTCATTTACAAGTCATCAGCTCAAACCCATTCACAGTTGAGGAAATTGGGCCCAGAGAAAGGAAATGATTTACCACAAGGAGTATGTTGCAGAACCAAGATTTGAACCCAAATCTTCTGAGCACTTGCCATTCTTTGGTCAATCCCCAGAAGTCATACTAGCCCAACTCAGTCATCCAATCTGAATCTTTGCTCTTTCTGCAAGGAGGGAAAAGGAACAAGAGAAAGTAGAGAAGAGATGATACAAAGGAGGAATGATTAAGGGAAGCAGGGGTTAGAAGTGAAACAGACTTTTGAGGATAAACAGGATGAAAAAAGAAAGAAGAATAAATAGAAGAAAGTGGGATGGAGGGAAAAACACAATTAGTAATCACAACTGTGAATACAGATGGGATGAGGTCACTCAAAAAACAGAAGTGGGTAACAGAATGAATTAGAAACCAGAATCCAACAATATGTTGTTTACAAATGACACACTTGAAACAGAAAAGATACACACAGTTAAAATAAAAGGCTAGAGCAGAATCAAATATGCTTTAGCTGAGCTAAAAAAAAAAAAGGCAGTAGCAATCATGATCTTAGACAAAACGAAAGCAAAAATAGATCTAATTAAAAGGGATAATCAGGATAACTACATTGTGCTAAAAAGGTACCATAGACAGCAACATAACACTTTACAGCAAGTTTCTCTAATAAACGCCTATAAACTGAGCATAGAAGTGAGTCAAGTATAAAAAGATGTCATTCCCCAATTGATAAATGGTCAAAATCTATAAATGCGGTTTTTGGAAGAAAAAAATTCACAGTTATCTATAGTTATATGAAAAAAATTATCTAAATCACAATTGATTAGAAAAATACAAATCTTTAAAAACTCTAAGGTACTACCTCACACCTATCAGAAATGACAAATGCTGGAGGGAATGAGAAAAAATTAGGTACACTAATGAACTGTTGGTGGAGCGAATAGTGAACTGGTACTACCGTTCTGGAGAACAATTTGAAACTACACCTAAAGGCCTATTTCTGATCCAGCAATACCACTGCTAGGTCTGTATCCAAAAGAGATCAAAGGAAAAGAACCCATAAGTACAAAAATATTTATAGCAGCTCTTTTTGGCAGCAAAAGAATTGGAAATTGAGGGGATGCTCATCAATTTGGGGAATCAAGTTGTGACATATGATCATGATAGAGTATTGTGTTGTACAAAACAAGGAGGGGAGTGTTTCAGAACAACATGGCAAGACCCATATGAACTGATGTAAAGCAAAGTGTGAAGAACTGAGAGATCATTGTATATAATTACAGCAATGTTTTAATGATGATCAATCATGAAAGACTCTGGGCTTCTCTGATCAATACAATGATCCAAAACAATTCCAAAAGAGTCATGATAAAAAATGCTTTCCACCTCCAGAAAGAGCACTGATAAACTCTGAACACAAACAAATATAATTTTCTTACTTTCTTTGTTTTTCTTGCTTTTAAAAAATATGGCTAATATGGAAATATGTTTTGCATGATTTCTTATTTATAACTAATCTCATATTGCTTGCCTTTTTGGTGGGAGCAAGGGAGAGAATTTGGAACTCAGAATTTAAAAAGAAAATAATGTTTTAAATAAATAAATGATTTTTTAAAAAAGAAGTACCCATTCCAGTTCGCTTTTCATTCTTAAGCCAGCTGTCACACCTCTCACCTCATCCTCTGTTTTCAAGGTAAATCTTCTATTCTTTACTGACAGATGACCAAATAAAAAACTTCTGGGTTTCCTTTGTGCCTTGCAGTTTCAAATCTCCAAACCTTAGGTCTATTAGCACATCTAAACAGCCATATAACCAGTGCTTAGCACAATGCCTGGAACATAGTAGGCACTTGATATATGTTGACTGATTGATGTTCTGCCCAGTCTAGGAAAGTTCAAGTCTCGTAATGCTCTGGTATGGTTCTCTATCTCTGTAGAAATCAAATTGTGTCTGCCCAGGAAATAGCACCCATTCATGATATTGTTGCCAAGGAAATAACTGCCCCTTACAATGTTATTTCCCCTAGTTAGGTTTTATGGAACCAAAAGATGACAACAGTTGAGGTATGCTTGGGAACTTAATGTAATCTGAGAAAAAAAAATGGTGATCCATTAGGAACTCATGTTCTATCTAAGAGAAAAGAAAAAAAACAACTTTCCACTGGATCCTAAGCCACATTTTTGCCCCAAGTGAAACTTTAATCAACTCAAAAGTGTATCACTTTTGTGCGTAATTAAAGTGATACACTTTCCAAAGTCAATGAATAAAACACACAAAGATGGACAAAAGTTGGTTCTGCTCAGAGGCAGATTTGAAAATGCAGTCAGTCAGTTCCTTCAGGCAATGGTGACTTACTCCAAATGTTTGTGGAATGCCTAAAAGGGAGAATAGATTACATTCAAAAATAGGCCTGGGCAAAAAAACGAGAGGTGACTTAAGTTTGCCTTGAAGTTTCTGCCCCTCCTACCTGTCCTTTCAGGAACTTTCTCCCCTTTCTAGTGCTTTGCTTCCCACAACACTACCATCTCTCCCTCTTTTGGATGGCATTACCATTGGACTTTTGTTTCTTCTATATCAAATTTTTGGCGGGGGGGAAGGAAATGCAACTAATTGAAAAGATGTTCATCAAAACAGGAATAAAACCCAGAGGGGCATTTGCATGTTAATGGGTAGTCTTCCATTGAGACAAATAAATAGTGAGCCTTAAGATAAGGAAAACCTGAGGTCAATAATAGGAGGAACATGTGATGAAGCTGAGAGCTCAATGTTTCACACATAGATCAACATGAAATATAGGACTGGTGCTGAATGTTGAAAAGAAAAAGGTGGGATGAAACACACAGTTAGAAGGCCATGAAAAAGTTAGTCATACAGACCCCCTATGTAAGCAGGACAGTGTTTTGTAATTTTTGTTGTTTGTCCTTAGTTCTCTTGAAGAGGACCAATGACATTACAAGGGTGATGTCTTGACTTCCAAGTGAATTCGATTTAAGTGGGGCAGGGCTGGGCAAAGTCTCCTCTAGAATCATCTGAACTAGTATTTGTAACTAAGCAGAGATGAAGCATAGTCCTGTTCTTTGTATGGTTTGAAGGTATCATTCATACATTTAGGGAGATTGCTCCTAGCCTAGGAGGGACAACAAAAAAGAGTGACCATGAACAGTACAGTGTAGCTTCACTGTCTCGGAGCAGTCCAATGGAATACAAACCAGCAAAGACAAGGCCTGGTGGATCATATATTCTCAATGGAAGAATTTTATAGAGCCTGGATACCTGAATCCAGAAGCAACTAAACTTGAGCAGGCAGAAGGTCAGGTATCAGGGACAGTGGCAGTAATAAGTGAGTCCAACATCTGGTATCCTGACATGGAAGAGTGAATTGAATGGCACACAGACCCAGAAATTCGTCTGACGACAAAAATTTTAGGAATGGTAAGAAGCCACTAGGAGAGAGTTTTTAGGTTTTTCTTAACACCTTTCAGATGAACTGATTAAGCAAATGATACTAAGCACCTACTATGTTATAGCACATAGGTAAGTCTTAAAGGTAGAGATAATAGGCTTCAAACTCCTTGAGATCAAGGATTGTTTTCACCTTCTTATTTGTATCCCAACCACTGTTTATATCACAGGGTTCTACACATAGTAAAGACTTAATAAATGC
>CM053591.1:42483225-42508119 GCA_028646515.1 Pseudochirops corinnae | reverse complement strand
TAGGGTGTTAATTTCTTCAGTCAGATTGCTGACTCTCTTTTCATGATTTTCTTGCAACATTCTTATTTCTCTTCCCAATTTTTCTTCCACTTCTCTCATTTGGTTTTCAAAATCCTTTTTCAGCTGATCTCTAGCTTTAAGGCGATCTTCATGTTTATTGGAAGCCCCTGGTGGGGGAGCTCTGGCTACGCTGTCCTCCTCCCTCTCTCTGCCTTGGTCCTGCTTTTCTCCAAAGAAGGAATCTAGGGTTTGGTTGTTGTTCTTACTTTGCTTCTTATGCTTATTCTTATTCATGGTTGGTCAGTCTGTGATTTTTTTTTTAATCTCTGTGGAGCTCTGCTTCCAGAGGGGAAAGCTCTGTCCCAAATCACTGGGGTCCTCCCAGCTGCTGGAGCTCACAGGGAGTTGCTGGGTCCCTCCTCCACTTCTGGCTCACTGATGGAAAAAGGACCACAAGACCAAAGCCCAAGACTGCGAGCCGGATCCAGGATGCTCAACATGAGAGCACTTGGCCTCTCAATGATCGCTTTGTCCCTCTGAAGTCTGCAGGCCGAGAGTGCTGAAGCTGCAATGCAGAGGTGGGTGCGGAACCTCCACCTTTTGCTTCTCAGCCCTGGAGGTGTTTTGGCCAGACTACTTTTCTCCCACAACCTTGCAAGTCCCACTGACCTAGTTCTGGACACTACTGCAGCTGCTGCCAATCTGCTCACCTGAAGCTCCAGCAGGGACTTGGCTCCTCTCATCCAGCCCCCTCACAGCTCCTCTCATCCAGCTGCCCCTGGGGCACAGCCAGGGCTTCAGGTCATGCTGGTTTCGGTTCACAGTGCTGATATGGTTCCTCATAGCTGAGCTGACTTTAGTGGAAAGTATATTTGTGTGCATTTTGGAGTTCTAGGATTAGTTTAGAGTCATATTTTATGGGTATTTTGGGGTGGCTATGTGAGAGCTGCAATATGTTGCTGCTCTTATGCTGCCATCTTGGCTCCGCCCCCCGGATATGATTATTTTTGTATATAGCTGAGATGTTGTAGAGGAGTAGGTTGTGAGAAATGAATAAAAATGAATAATTTGAGGAACTAAGGGGTTAGGGTGTCTGAGGGATTCTCTCTCTCTCTCTCTCTCTCTCTATATATATATATATGTTAAACACTCCTGGTATGAAGGTAAGAGTTAAGAATGCAAGAAAGACAGGCACTGAATTCATTGATCAAAGAAAGAAGAGTGTCATAGAAGACTGGTAATTGACAGCTACCAGAATCTTGATTAGGTGGTAAATATGAATTGAGTGAACTGCAAGAGGAGGCTAGGTTACTGAGTCATGATAGTAGAGGGAGAGGCTGGAAGTGCTATGGGAAATGAGGAGTATTTTCAGTTCTTTCACCTTGACTTGTGAATTTGGGGATATGAATGCAAATACAATCAGTGCTGGAAAGGATGGCCAGGGAGCCTCTGTAATCAGGATGGAACCAAGTATCATTAAGTGCAAAAAGCAGTGAGAAAGGAAAAATTTAGGATGAAAACAAATTTGTTACCCATGCAGCAGACATTACGAAGAACACAGTGGAAAGGCATGAATAGCTTTAGAATGGGACAGGGAAGGTGGGGAGAGGTTTGGGTTGCTAGGAATGGAAATAAGGCAGTAGTCAGCGAAGGGGGAGGGGCAGAGAACAGGGTTTGAGCAATGACAGCAAAGGGTTCAAAATCACTAAGATAGGGCAGGCATGATAGAATGGGAGTTTCTTAATCATTGAGAAATGAATTCAGGTAGGTTATCATCATCCCTAGTAGTCTGGATTCAGGGTGGAAACCACCAAGGGTGCTAAGAGGGACTACAATAGAATGACTAGAAAAGAGACTGTTGGGTAGGACCCTTACTCCTTCCCTGGGAGGTATGTCCCTCCTTACCTTAAAGGCTCAGATGAGGCAACTGGTGGAGGCAGAGTTGTAGGAGGCCACAAGGTTGCTGAGATGGATCATAATAGTGCATTAGAAAGAGACTACATTAGGACAGAAAACCTTCTAGTCTTGATTCTGCTAAGCGTGTGTGTGTTCTGAGTGTGACCTTGAGTAAATCATTTGTCTGAGATGAACCCTTCTAGGTCTAAGATTCTAGATGAGTTATAAATATGGGGAAGCAGAATCAGAATACAGGAGACAGATTTTGAAACTGGCTTTTCATAAGCGAGTTTTACTATGAGGTCTTTGGAGAGCGCTATTACAATAAAGGCAGATTACAAGATGCAAAGCCACTTGCTATCCTGACGCATTCTTTTTGAGGCACAAAACAACTGGATCCAGAAACTAACCTTAACCACTTTAACAAGTGCTGACCCAGAACCAGACATGCTATTTTTTTCAGGCAGACTATAAAGAACAAGGAAAAACAAGTCAAAGATTGCCTCAAGATATTGCCTGTCTTAAGAAAAGATTGCATCTTGAGAATGATAAAGTTGAATTTGATGGCCTCTATGGTTCTGTGCAGCTCTAAAATCATAATACTATTATGGCATATGTTTTAAAATGTAAAAATATTAATAAAATGCAATGTCCCTCCAAAAAAGAGAAAAGATCGAATCAAGCAAGGCCTAATCACAAGAGTCGGAGTCACTGAAATTTCCAGGAAAGACAAAGGTAAGGTTAATGCAGAATGGCGTGGACCAAGTGGAGGAAATTGGAGGTTTCAGGATGGGACAATTAGAATAGTTTTATTCTCAAACAGGGATCATTTACTGGTAGATCAAACTGGGAAGCAGATTCTAGAAGGGACTGAGCATCCTAATAGCCTTGCCTGCTTAAATCTTTTTTGGATTGTAGTTGCCTGTGGGCTTAAACCAGAATAAAACCCAAACCAGGGGAGGGAGCTAATGTCAAGAGCTAATAACCAAAGGTGTGCCAAAGAAGAAGAGGAAGCTAAGAAACATTAGTGTCTAGTTGCATTTGCATTTTCCTGAGGACTAAGGTTTGTTAAGAGTTCCTTTAACTTTAAAACTCCCTCTCTTCTGTTATTTTTAACTCTTTCACTGTAAGTACAGTAAAAACTCCTAAAAGGCCTAAAAGAAAAGCTCTATGTATATTTTGCAACTAGAAAGCAAAAATGTTGGAAGCATGTGTCACTTTTTTTTTCAGAATTTTTGAAAGCCCCTAGAAGAAAGAGAGGGTGGTGACTACTAGTCATCAAGGAGACCAGAGGTTCAAGTCTAAGGTAGAAACAAGTGAGCCCTAGAGGAAGTTAGCCCAGAACCAAGGATCTTTGAAGGTTTGGCTCCATTTTTTCTCTTTTCTTTTAAATTTATTTACTTTTACTTTACAACTTTCAGTTCCACAAGTTTTTGAGTTCCTGATTTTCTCCCCTTTCCTCTTCTCCCCCTTCCCCCCCATGGTGGCATGCAATCTGATATACGTTCTACTTGTACCTTCACATTAAACATTAGTCAAGTTGTAAAGAAGGATTATAATCAATGGAATAAACAATGAGAAAAAGGAAGAGAACAGGTAGTTTGCTTCAATCTGAATTCAAACTTTGTAGTTCTTTTCTCTGGATGTGGCTATCCCTTTCCATCATGAGTCTTTTGGAGTTGTCTTACAGCCTTGCATTGCTGAGAGGAGCTTGACTCCATTTCTACACCACCTACACAAATAAATCTAACAACATCCTCTCCAGGTTATGCACCAGACACCTCTACCACATTCCAACTCTTCATTCTGTTGCCTCACTTTAGCACTTAAATTCACATATTTCCGTTTTCTTTACATGTTGTCTTTCTTTGTTTATATGTATATTTGTATTCTCATAGTGAGTGTTTAGTAGTGTTTAATAAATTGACTGACAAATTTGTCTTATGATATTGATGGAAAAAATAGGTACATGTGTGTGCACGTGTGTGTGTGTGTGTGTGTGTTTGTGTATGTGAATGGAAAGAACAATTAGCCTTAGAAAAAATAGATTTGGCTCTGCCACTTTCTATGTAAGTGATCCTGGAAAAAAGTCTCTGGACTTTAGTCCAGAATTTTTTTTTAGTGTCAGAATTTTCAAACCCAGGATTCAAGGCTCTAGATCTTGGAAAAAAGGTGGGAAGTCCACCTTAAAGATGTGGAGGTATTCCTTCTAAGGTATAAGTTTCTTTCTGTGGGGAGAGAGGGGGCGGTGAGGTAGAAGGATGGAGCTGGATCTTCTGAGGAAGGAATAGTTTCTTATGCTGGAAGGATCTGGATTTGCCTGATCATAGTCCCCAGTGTTTGATCCCCCAACTTAACATGGTATTTTGCCATCTTGATTAGCAGAGAATCATAAGAATGATTGAAGATTAAGGATCTCTCTTCTAGCAAGTATGAAGAGCAAGGTGAATTTCTGTGAGGTATGCATTATGCTTTTCTTTCTGTCATCACCAAATAATAGTGATATAAGCAGAAAGTTCTTGATGGTTACCTTAGTGGAGAAGATGAAAGGACTGAAGGGATTCCAGGTTATCAGGAAGAAAGAATGGGTAGAAGGGGAGCTTTAAAGAAGAAACAAAGAAGAAAAAACAAATAAGACCTTTTGGAGGAATTAACAATATTCGAAAGATGTGGAGGTATTCCTTCTAAGGTATAAGTTTCTTTCTGTGGGGAGAGAGGGGGCGGTGAGGTAGAAGGATGGAGCTGGATCTTCTGAGGAAGGAATAGTTTCTTATGCTGGAAGGATCTGGATTTACAGGTGTGTCATCACTGCTGAGAGGAACCAACGATACCTAGAAAAAAACAACACAGAAATAGTCGCCCTCATAGGTATCAGTGAGATTTGAAATCAGTCATAATTTTTAGAATATGACTCTAGAATAACATACTGTATGAAAAAAAGAACAAAGTAAATAAAATGGGGGGGGTAGAATAGGATTTTTTATTCATTCAATTTGATAAACAAGATTAAGCTAGTACATGCAAGAAGTACTGTCTCACAATGGATAGAACTGGCCTAACAGTCAGGAAGATTGGGTTTCTAGTCCTGTCTCTGACATATACTAGATATGTGACCCTGGGCAGGTCTCTCAACTCTCTAAGAGTAGAAGCTGAAGAGTAGGGGTTGGCATACCAATTTGGTAAAGGGAGTTTCCTCACTAATTCCTTATCCAATGGAATCACAAGTCTGGTTCATACAAATTTATGCATGCAAACACACAAATATTACACACATATACATACACACACATACATATTGTACATGTGAATGTGTGCATGCATTTACACGATATATATTGTCTATACATATATATACCTATATTATACATATATGCATATATCCACAGTATGTATATACACAGTATAAGACATGCATGCATCCACACATATGTATTGAATATAACATGCATGTGTATATACACAAATGAATATTTTGTGCTTATATATGCAGAGCAATAAATGTGTATACACCTATGTCACATATATAGAAAATATAGTTAGAAAACCATATACATACACATGTATACACTGTGTATCTTCACATTTATGCATGTGTGTATTATATACACATACCATGTATCTATAAATGTGATGCAAAGATAAAAATGAAACTTTAGTCCTTGGCCTCAAGAAGTTTACATTCTACAGGAGTACATGACATTTACAATTTCTAGAGAGGAGTATGTAACTTAATTCTGTATAATATTCGGTATGATACCTCTACCTTTTTGGAGACTAGAGACTAATTTAGCTTCTTACAGACTGAAAGCTCATCTAAGGATTTAATTTTCTCATCTCTCATATCATACTAACTGATTTAATGAGTATAGCTTTTCTTCACCTTTTAGTTGGTAAGCAACAGGATGTGATGCTTTTTGTAGGTAGTCTTTAAGGACTAGGAGAAAATTCCTGAAAGAAAGGAGTTAAAAATCGTATGTAGCTTTCTCAAGGGCTTTATTATGGTAAACATCATTTTCTCTGGCTGTCCCCCATCCCTGATACACTTTGTCTCTTCAGTTCTGCCTACTGGCTTCCTGACTATCCCAAATAAAAGTCCATCTTTTATAAGAAATCTTTCCCAACCCCTCCTAGTACTTTCTCCCCTTTTAATTATTTCCCATTTTTGATATACACACACACACACACTCACTTTGTGTGTGTGTGTATATGTATATGTATATGTATATGTATATCTATATCTATCTATCTATCTATCTATCTATCTATCTATCTATCTATCTATCTATCTATATCGTTTACTTGCTTTCTCCCCCTTTAGATTGTGAGATCATTGAGGGCATGTACTATCTTTTGTCACTTTTTGTATCACTAGTACTTAGCCCAGTGTCTGGCATATACTGGGTACTTAATAAATGTTTAATGAGTGATTGATCTCTGAGAAGAAAGAATGGATGAGTTAGATGTGAAGTATGATATGGAGTTGGCAAAATTTGTCAGTGATTGGGAAGGGGAAGTGAAAGGTTGATTGATGACCAAACTTGTGAACCTGGGTGGCATGGAAATGATGGTTGTGCTTTGACAGAAATAGGGATGTAGGAAAATGGCAGGTTTAGGGATGATGAGATGAAGAGTTTCATTTTGCATATATTGAGTCAGAGATGTTTATAGGATATCCAAGTGGAGATGTTCAGCAGGCAAGTTTGTGTTGTAGAATTGGACAGCTCTGGATATAGATTTGAGAGGAGCCGTTGATGGGATTATGCAGACAGAGTATGTGGGGGGAAATCCAGGAAGAAGCACTGTAGAGGGAGAGAAGCAATATTGTCATGTTCCTTCTAGACAGAAGGAAGAAACACAAACTTGTCAAGGAAACATGATAAATTGGGGCTTCAATTATTCAAAATTATTCATTTATTCAAATTGGAAGCTCTCTGTTAAAAGGAGAGTTAGCTGAGAAAGTCCTGACTTGCCTTATGAAAAAACTTTTTTCCTTCAAAACATCTAATAAATAACAAGGAAAGGTACCTGACTTATGTTCAAGGAAGGATTGGTTATTTATAGATTAAAGAATACATCTGATAATGGACAACAGTGAGAAGTCATTAATTGGGATCAATGGATCATAAGTTTGAGTTGGAAGGGACCAGGTCATATATGTGGTTCAAGCTTCTTGCAAATAAGGAAACGAACTCTGACGCTGAGCAGTGTCCAAAGTCACCCAGGTATAATTAATTAGAAGTCAAGATTTGAGTCCATGTGCTATGATTCCAAGTCCATTAAGCTTTGCATATATCATACCTACTATTCAACTCTTATGTTGCTTCTTCTTTTGTCTTCCAAGGAGAAGAGCTTTGCACTAGGAAAGCTAGAACAAAATGTAACAGCCACAAAACTTCCTCCCATTACTGGTTTCTAGACAAGGGAACAGCAGTGTAAAATAAATAATAATTAAAAAATACTTAGGTGGGATGAGTATTTGTAGCATACTCTATGAGATTCAGTTTGCACTGGTGAGGCAAGAAATCCTTCAGCTCAGAAAAACAAAAGAGGGCAGAACTAGACAGGACACTGCAGCTCAGAAATTTTCTTAGCTTACTTAACTGCCCACTTAGTGCCAGCTGGCCGAAAGTTTAGCCATTTGCAAGCGGGACCACATACAGGTGAAAGCAATTCCATTAAATGACAGACCAATCATATTCTTCAGGGGGCGGGACTAGGGCATCTCTAACCTCATTCTGAACTCATACATAAGTTAGTGGTTTCTCCAGCCTTTAAATGAATAGGAATCAAATTAATTCTGATTAAAAACAAATGTTTTGTCCAGTGTCACAGCTGTAGATAGCTGAGGGTCTCCTGTGTGTAGTTTGTGCTGGAATGAACTGGAAGAGACAAAATGAGGCATGGAGTTTATTGAAACGTGATTTTTTTTTTTAACTCTCCGGGTGCCCTCTGATTTCCCCTCTTAACTACATTGTCAAATTTTCACACATGATAACAATATTTTACTTTGCATCATATGGAGCCTTTTATGAAGGATTTTTGCACATTATTTTTGCTTTCATATTTATAAAAATTATACATAAAAAAACCCAAATGTGAACAATTCACCCAAATTCTGCCAGCTCTTTGTGTCTTAACAGCAAACTTGGAGGCACTTGGGCTTTTCAAGCATTGAAAGTAGGTAATGACCCCATTATAGGAATTTGAAAAGCTGTCAAATCCTTAAGTATCCAAATGTTTCCTGGATAGAATGGGATGATGTTAGTTTTGGGCACAGAAGGAGCCCATGCACTGCCAAAATGTTGCATCCAAAGTGTCCAGTCCCATTGCCAAAGGTTGAGCCCAAAATGGCACAACAAAATGATGCTTCCCCAGGGCTTAGCACCATTTTAAATAGTTTGCCATTTTGGACACATATGAAAAAAGAGTATTTAACCAAGTAAACTTTCACAATGTAGCTGCAGCTGCTGCTTAGATCACTGTGATTCACCACTGTAACAGAGCCTTGGCTAGCAAGACAAGGGAAGGAGAAACCTTTTTTTTTTTTTTTTTTAATCTATGTAACTTGCTAGGTCCTGAGACTGAAAGCAGGGTGATCCTACCCTGAGTTTAGCAACAATGTTCTGTCAGGGTATTTTACTTTTCATCTTTGTATCCCAAGGTCCATATAAAATGGTAAGAATCGTAACAAGGAATTAACCTACTTAGCTATTAACTTTGTAAGATATGATGCTCAGAGCACAGGCCCACGTGGATGTCTGAAATGACTCCATGAGGCTTTGGGCTTGTATCATTTGATTGTTTTAATGGTGGAATAATTGTAGTCCAGTGAGACACTGATTACAAAGATAGTGAGCATGTATATGCTTTTTTGAAAAAGAAATCATAGTTTTACAGGATTTAGAGTTGGGAAATGAAAACACAATTAAGTGATTTGCCCAGAGTCAAGAGCTAGTGAGGGTCTGAGGCCAGAATTTGAATTCAGGTCTACTTGACTGACTCCAGGTCTGGCACTTAATCCACTGAGCCACCTCACCACCTCAATTTTGTTAATCAAAATTACTCCAATCTAAGTATTTTTTTTTCCTGCTTAGAGAGAGAGCTATGTCCAAACTGACAGAGTACCCATTACCTCCATTCCCACAGACATCTATCTTTCTAACATAAGTCATTTTGAAGTCCCAATTTATAGGATCCGTAAACAAAAAATTTCAGTCAAGATCAGGCATTTTGTACTTAGGTATGTTTAATTAGTGGTTGGCATCAACCAGCTGAACAGCAATCCCTTAAAACTTTAGGCACGGGGCAGCTAGGTGGCACAGTGAACAGAGTTCAAATATGACCTCAGACGCTCGACACACTTACTAGCTGACCTTGGGCAAGTCACTTAACCCCAATTGCCCTAACTCCCCCCTCTAAAAATACAGAACAAACAAACAAAAAACCTTAGGCACATTCTTGGAGAATCATTTTCCAACCAAACCATTCAATGTTTCTTTGACCACTCCTTCAAGATTTCTTCTTTCTGGCTCGAGAAAGATGAACTCAGAGTTACTTCCATTAACCGAGGATTTAATCAAAGAAGCTTCTTACTCCTGATCTTACCCTACCCTAATCCCTTTAGGGCATGGTCCAAAGGAACTACAAGAAAAGGTATTTCCTGTACTAAGTCTGGTTACTGCTCTTAATCCATGTTTCTGGACCTTGGCTTTCTTCTTAACCTTTTACACACTTTTCTTTAAAAAAAGAAAAAGGTTTTAGACTAGGATAATTTAAAAGTGCTTTCTTAGTATTTTTTAACCACACCGTATTGTGTCTCAATACTCAAAGGAAGTCAGGAGGATTGGGAGAGGAGGTTACTTAGAGGAGAACTGCAGAGTTGCTCAACTATCTTACATATTGATTGTACTATTTAAAGACAGAATGCTGGTTTTGATCATATTACGTATATCATGCTAGTCTTTCAAATATGGAATGGATTAATGTTTCTGTCTATCATCAGATGTGTGTATCCCAAAACTGTGTGCAACAGAGATCCTACCCAAATAATACTCAGAGGCTTCTCAAGGTAGGAAGCAGAAAACAAGGGTTTATTACGATCTTGAGAAAGGGCCACCCTCCTGACAAATGGTCAGGGAGGAGAAGCAATTTACAAAAGGAAATGGTGAAGTTATAAAGCCCTAAAGTGGAATTCTCCCCCACCCCCCTTCTGACCCTTTTCTTCCATTGGCTAGAAGTCAGGTGCACAATCTAAGCTGGGCAATCTACCTCAAGTGCCACAACAAGGAAACAGGAGACCACCCAATGTACATTTGAGAAAGCACCTCTGTCCTTATTTGGCATATCTTATGCCGAGGTGTCACTGAGGAGAGGGGTGACTCCCCACCACTCTGAGTTCTGAGGCCTTGTAAATTGTGTGATTTCCTGTGAAGGGGAACTTAGGCCTGTTTCCCATGAAAAGCTTTACTAGATTTTAGAGTATAGTCTGAGAAGTTTTCACTTCTTTCATTCATCATATATTGTCTAAATTGATTTTTTTTTTGGTCATGATAGTTTTACTTAGCCCACACATCCTAATTGTCCTTGTGATGAAAAATGGTTTAGGTTTGTCAGGATCTTAAAACCTTGAGGGAGAAGTGAGACTAAAGTGAAATAGTTTGGAAATAAATTCCAGACAGAAGAATGTAAAGTGCTAAAGTGTATATAGTATGGGATTAACTGCTATCAGAAAAGTGAGGGGAGTTCTGCCATGGAGGCATTTATGGAAGAGGTAAGGCTTGAGATCCATGGGGTCTTGGCCAATAAATATTGACCGAGAAAGAATGGAAAGCCATATAGGGCCAACATGTCCAAAGGGCATAGGGTTGGGAATGAGTGACAGAAAAGTGGCCTGAATAGAGTGTGTAAGTGTGAAGAGTAGCAGGAGAGAAGTAGTGGTAAGATGAGACCAAATAATAGAGGGCTTTGAATTCTAAGCTAGAGAATTGGGCTTGATTCCAATTTTAATAAGGAATCTATAAATACTAAGAGGTGACTAGTGGATAAAGTAGCCCTGGAATTAGGAAGACTTCAATTCAAATCTGGCCTCAGACTTTATTGAGGATAAAATGAGGTGGTATTTGTAAAGCATTTCTGTACAGTTCCTGGCAACTAATAGGTTCTACATAAATGTTAACCAAGTTTAGATGTTGTCCATTAGGCAAATTTGTGTTGTGATATTATTATAATAATTGTTATTGGCTAAAGTACACACAGGATTCATTTTCTAGCACTCATTAATTTTGGAACATTGATCTTGACCCCAAACATTCAACATATCCGTTAAAAGGTTAGGCTAGTTAAATTAATCTTCCAACATTCCAATCTTACTCTTAAGAGAAATAAATCTTTTTCTTAAGAGTAAGAACTGTTTCATTTTTCTTGTATCAATAGAGTCTCTAGAGTACCTGTATATTTGGCACTTATTATGTCCATTGAATTGAATTTTAGCTTTTAGTCATTGTCATAATACAATAATATATGACTTCATAGTATTTATAGCACATCATGGTCCCATAAAAAGAAGAAGTAGAGTTGATTTTGGAGGACTTGGGTCTAAATTGACTCTACTATAAATAATAAATATCTCTGATCCTGGTCATTTTCCTGATCTGTAAAAATAAGGAAGCTTGACTAAGCTAGGCTTTTGAGGTCCCTTCCAACTGACTATAATAAAAATGAACCAGAAAAAAGCTGAATTCAGTTATGCTTAAGGCATGTTTGAGGTGATAGTGATGGTTCTGGGAACTTGAAACTGCCTTGAATCTTCCCACTTGATCTGACATTGTCCTGAAGCTACAAATCTACCCTTATAGCTAATTCCCAAATCTCTGTTACCCTTCCTAGCCTAGCCCTCCATGGTCTGCTATCTCCAGGTAGCGCCTTCAGCTACTTCCTGCCCTTAATCCCATTCACTTGATTCCTGGATCTGCTAGTCATCCCTAGACCCTCCCTAGACCCCTCCTCCCAGACTACTAGACCACTTCTAGATCCCTCCCATAATCTTTCTGTATATGACTCATTTGGTTTCCAAGACAGTGCTCAGATTTTCTCTCTCCTAACAAAGGCTCAGATTCTATTTGGCCTGCTTGTTCAATACAAGCATCACAAAGGCTCAGATTCCTAGAGCCAATGGTGAGGTTCCTTAGGAGTTTACCCAGTATGAGTGAAGAGGTTACCCATAAAGAGAGTTGCTCTTGGAAACCTCAAAATACCAACATACCGGGTCTTGCTGAATGAGTTCACCTCAAGTCTTCTCAGCCAAAGAAAAGTAAAGTTTATTAATAGTTCATTAAAAGTTTGCCATATGGGGTACTTAGATATCTGTGATGCGCATTGGGCAAGCAGGCCAGAGTAAGTCTGACACAGAGTAAGTCTGTGCTACATCATTCTATGGTGCTCTCATACCACATGGAGGGAAGATGGGGTCTTTATGTACAGAGGAATCTAGGTGTGATCTAGGGGAGGAGTTTGGGGAGGGTCTTCAGGAAGAGTCAGTGAGGGTGGATTGATATTTTGAGGGGCTCGAGGGTGGGAAGTAGATGGACAATGGAGAGCTAGGCTAGTTACAGAGGTTTGGGCCCAGCCACAGTGAAAAACTTATGGCCTCTGCAAATGCCTTATCAAATGGGAAGATTTAATCAGACTTCAAGGGGTTTCCCAGAGCCTGTACCTCAAAGATTCAAGGAGAGCTCACGGGGTCTCCCAGAGCCTACACCTCATCATGAGGAATCTTTGTTTTATTAAACTTTGTTTTACTTTGACTGAAAGAAGACTTGGATCAAGTTCATTTGGACAGGACCAGGTGTGTCAGGTATTTTGAGGTCCCAAGCACCCCTAAACCTCAACATTTTAAACCTCAACAATAGCATGTCCTTGAAAAGTTGGAATATTAAAAGATGAGTTCAGAACATGTGTGTGTCTAGAATAAGGGCAGATTCCCACTTAACTTCCTGGGGCCAGATAGTCTAAAATATTGTGTTCATTTCTAGATGAACACATTCAAGAATATGATAAAATGGATGGAGTGTACTTGTCCAAAGAGGGTGAGAGAGAGCTGGAGAAAGGAGAAGGACCTGGGCAGAAGACTGTAGGAGAAAAGAAGCCTTGGCAGTGGGTGGCAGAAACAAGAGGACACTCAGGAAAACATTAGAAATGTTTTCAAGTACGTGAAAGTCTGTCATATGGAAGATTTTTTTTGTTTGACCCCAGAGAATAGAATTACTGGGGTGGAAATTGTACAGAGGATGGTTTTGACTAAAAAGGAAAAAGTTTCTAAACAAAATTAGAGCTATCTAAAAAGGGAATACTTCAGGAGCTGTGAAAAGCTGAACTATGTAGGTCTTTTAGCAAAAAGGATAAATGTGTATTATACACATTGGAAAAAGTTTGTTACTTTTAGGTGTGAGAGGATTCTAGCTTTGAGATTCAGTGATTAGCATAGTCCTGTATATAAATTAATCAATTTATAGTATGATAATTAAAACTGCTTGCCTAGAATTGGTAATAATGAGGGGAAAAAAGCAGTATTAGAGGGCCAGAATTGAAAGTTCCTTGGGTTCAAATATCCTTGCTTCTGATCATACCTGGATGTCCCAGTGCACACCCAGAGGTGTCAAGCACGTGGGTGGACCTGCAGCAGGCTGCCTGCACCAGATTAAAATGTAACTGAGAAATATTTAACAAAATAAAAAAAATAGAATAGTGATAGGGTGTTTGGATGCCTGTGCTTGAACCCCAGTTTGTAAAATCACACACAATTCCAAAATCACATTTCTCCCTAATGTGGAGAAGCCTCAAAACACTGTCTCAGGCACTTTATTTCTAGCTTAAGGGCAGCATACTCTAGCAAAATATTTATTTCTCTTCCTGTTACAATGGCCAGCTGCACCTATGGTTTGACCAAGCTGTGTACTTGGCTGAAGCAGCTGTGTACTGGGTCATTCCTATCATATATATCCTAGACTCAGTCATATGTATACTCCACTCCCTAGCTCATTATACATATCCTGAATCCCTCATTAGCTTGGGATATACTAAACTCCCAACATCCATCTTGTTAAACACAACATTGATGGTGGCAGCTTGGTTAGCCCGGACCTCTAGCTGACTTAGTGATGTTTCCAGCCTAAAAACACACCTCCATGCAGCCCCTCCTTGGGCTATTTCCTGGTGAATTCTGGGCAATATGCCTATGCAGTAGATATTAAAAGTGCATGTTCCTTTAATAACTGACCACTCCTTAACTCCTCCCTAATCTCGCCCTGACTTACCTAATTAGTGTAATTGGCATATGTTTTGCTACTGTTATCTATATAAACTTTTTTTTTTTGCTTTTTAGAAGGACTATTGGGGTTAAGTGACTTGCCCAAGGTCACATGGCTAGTAAGTGGTAAGTGTCTGAGGCCAGATTTGAAATCAGGTCCTCCTGACTCCAGGGCTGGTGCTCTATTCACTACGCTACCTAGCTGCCGCTTATATAAATTTTAAATATACCTCTCTCTAAGGTTGCAGGTTCCCTAAGAACTCTTGCCCACTATATAGCATATCAATAAATCTTTGCCACCTCGACTCAGAGAATGCTTGAGTCTGTGAATTCATTCCAAACTGCTTTCCAGGGACTCTGGTTTTATTGGACTCCCTGAACTCCTTGATCCCTCATCAATAGGAACATAGATAATGTAGTTTTCTAATCCCTCATCAATAGGAACATAGATAATGTAGTTTTCTAAGTCAGTATGGCCCATAGAGATACTTATATATCGTTTGGAGCCCCCACTCATTCACTCACCCCCATCAAGAAAAGGAGAAACAATAAGAAGAATTACAATGGAGACCTCTATTCCTCTCCATTAGAAACAATGAGAAATTTAAAGCAGACCCAGATTCCCTATAGTACCCTTCTTCCCCCCCCCATCTCTAAGTCATCCCCTAAGTAGGACGATCCCCCCACTCCCACCCCAGATCCAGCAAGAGTAGTTTTTTAAAGAGTAGTACTCATTTATTGAGTAGTTATTTCACCTGAAACAACAACCAAAAAAGTTTGAACATAAATTATATTCATTACAAAACATTAAGAATGCAGCAACCAAATCTATCCATATACTCTTCCCCCCCAAAATCCAGACAACAACCCAACTTGAACATAAATCATATTTATTACAAAGCAATTAAGGGCATGAATAAAATTTGAATCAAATTCAGTAATATGGAACAAAACTTGTGACCATAGGGAGCAAGTTCTTGTATTATGGGTAGAGTTGGAGAAATTTGGAAAAAGACTGTATATTCTGCAGCCCTTTTCAGCTCTGGTCCTGTGCTCCTCAAGCCTCCAAACACCAGGTTTACCTGGGCTGTGGTCCTGCCTGCCTCCGTTGCCTGAGTGAAGTTGTAGATCCTCTATTTTCTGCTGTTCTCAGGTATTCTTCAGCACTCGCCCAACAGCTACTTCCTTTATCACCTCCACATTCCTGGTTGTTGGCAGGACTTTCACGCACCTTTTGTTTCTCTGTGTTAGGAGCTTCCTTCACATCCCTAGCAACTGTCTTGGCTCTTCTCCAGTCATTGCTAATGCCCTGTGCCCAATAAGGCATCATGGGAAAATAAGTCCTTGCTCTCCTCCAGTCGATGCCCACCCCCTGGGTACAAGGCATCATAGGAAAGAGAGCACTTTCCCTGAAGGGCTTGCCTGCTTTATCTGTGCTCTCTCTATTTATACTTTCTCCACCTGTCAGTCATACCTCCCTTTAACCATATAAGGAGGCTGAGGTAACAGTTCATTTGCCCTTGTCTCCATGGAGATGGTAAATCCTTCAGGGAGGTCTAGCTTGATGGCCTCCCTAAATCTAGCTATTTGTTCATTATTATCCCTATTCTAACACCATATCCTCACTCCACACCCATAATATGCATTTAATACACAGGTAACACAAAATATTCAATTTTTGTCTGTGCTACATGTTCTATTATTATATACTTACTATCTTCCTTGCAGAGAACAGGACTATTTAGGTAGGAAACAGAACTGAAGCAAATCAAGGAAAAATGACATGGGAGTGAGGGTCAGACACAGTCAAATAACCATGGCTATTTAGATACTGTAGTGGAAAGGTGGAAGGATATTTCTATGTAGCCTGGATTTTTACTGTACCTCAGATCATACCAGTAAAAAACTGCCTACTGTGCCTTGAGGGTCAACTTTTCCTAAAGTGATCATCAGTCACTTGAGACAAAACCACTAATAAGTGACTGAGATAATTTTTCACATGTTAAATAATTGTGGTGGTGTTATTTAGAAATTTCATGTTGCTGCTATTTCTTTTTTAATGACACTGAATTTTTTTTTAAGATCAAAAAGATTATTTAGTATTTTATTTTTCCCCAGTTACATGTAAAAACAATGTGTAACATTCGTTTTTAGAACTTTGAGTTCCAAATTCCTTCCTTTCTCCACTTGCGCCCCCCCCCCCATTGAGAAAGCAAGTAATTCAATATAATTCAAATTGGGTATAGAAATCTATATCTCCTATATAGGAAAGGGCATGGGGAGGGGGTAAATAAAGAAAGTAAAAAAAAAAAATAGTATGTTTCAATCTGTATTCAAACACCATCTGTTCTTTCCCTGGGGATGGAAAGCATTTTTCATCACAAGTCTTTGAGTTGTCTTGGATTGTTGTATTGTTGAGAATAGCTAAGTCATTCACAACAGATCATCTAACAATACTGATGTTACTTTGTACAGTCCATACAAGTCTTTCCAGGTTTCTCTGAGAGCATCCTGCTTATCATTTCTTGTAGTACAAAAGCATTCCATCATAATCACATACCACAATTTCTTCAGTCATTATTCCCCAATTGATGGGCTTCCCATCAACTTCTAATTCTTTTTAATTCTAATTCTCTCTAATTCTAATTAATCCCCCTAGAAAAGAGGGGCTTTAATTTTTTTTTGTACATATAGGTCCTTTTCCTTTCTTTTTAAAATATCTTTTAGGACACAGACCTAGCAGTGGTATTGCTAGGTCAAAGGGTATGCATGGTTTTATAATTCTTTGGGCATACTTCCAAATGGCTCTATAGAATGGTTGAATCAGTTCACAATTCCACCAACAGTGCATTAAAGTTTCATTTTTCCCACATCCCCTCCAACATTTGTCATTTACTGTTTCTGTCCTATTAATCAGTCAAATAGGTGTGGGTTGTTTTAGTTTGCATTTCCCAATCAACAACTTTGATTATTTCATTTGAAAACTGATTATCTTTTGATCGTTTATCAATTGAGGAATGACACTTCTTTTTATAAATTTCACTCAATTCCCTATATATTTGAGAAATGAGACTTTTATCAGAGAAACAAATTTTTTTCACAGTTACTATTGCTAACTGTATTTCCCTCCATCCTATTTCTCCCATTTATTCTATTCTCTTTCCTTTCACCCTGTACCTCCTCAAGAGGGCTTTGCTTTTGATTAACCCCTCCCCCAAATTATTCTCACTTCTATTACATTCCTTCCTCCTTCCCACCCTTCCCCACCCCCAGCTCTCTTATCCCCTTTCCCTCCTACTTTCCTGCAGCGTAAGATGGAATGTATATATTATTCTCTCTTTGAGCCAATTCTGATGAGAGTAAGGTTCACTCACTCCCCCTTCCTCCCCCCTTCTCCTCCACAGTAAAAGCTTTTTCTTGTCTCTTTTATGTGGGATAACTTATCCCATTTAACCTCTCCCTTTCTCTTTCTCCCAGCACATTTCTCTCTTACATCTTAATTTCATTTCAAAATATCTCTTCGTATTCAACTCACCCTTGTGCCCTCTGTCTATATATGCTCCTAACTATTTTAATAATGAGAAAGGTCTTCTGGCTTACAAATATCATCTTCCCATGTAGAAATATAAACAGTTTGACCTTATTAAGTCTTTAATGAAGGAGCAGCTAAATCTTGTGTATCCTGACTGTGGTTCCATGATACTTGAATTGTTTCTTTCTGTCTGCTTGAAAGATTTTCTTGTTGACCTGGGAGCTCTGGAATTTGGCTATAATATTCCTTGGAGTTTTCATTTGGGTAACTCTTTCAGGAGGTGATCAGTGGATTCTTTTAATTTCTATTTTACCCTCTGGTTCTAGAATATCAGGGCAGTTTTCCTTGATAATTGCATGAAAAATGTTCTAAGTTCTTTCTTGCATGGCTTTCATGTAGTCCAACAATTTTAAAATTATCTCTCCTGGATCTATATTCCAGGTCAGCTTTTACCTCACTGAGATATTTCACATTGTCTTCTATTTATTTCATTCTTTTGGTTTTGTTTTATTGTCTCTTGATTTCTCATAAAACCATTAGCTTCCATTTGCTCCATTCTAATTTTTAAGAAATTATTTTCTTCATTGAAATTTTGGATGAGCTTTTGGATATCCTTTTCCATTTGGCTAATTCTGATTTTTAAGGTATTTTTCTCTTCATTGCTTTTTGCACCTCTTTTGCCATTTTAACTTAGTTTGTTTTTTAAGGTGTTATTTTCTTCAGTATTATTTTTGAGGTCTCCTTTACCAAGCTTTTGTCTCACTTTTCATTATTTTCTTGCATCACTCTCATTTATTTTCCCAACTTTTCCTCTATGTCTCTTACTGGATTTTGAAAATCCTTTTTGAGCTCTTCCATGACCTGAGACCAATTCATATTTTGCTTGGAGGCTTTGGATGTTGGAGCGTTGTCTTCTTCTGAGTATATGTTTTGATATTTTGATCTTCCATGTCACTATAATAACTTTCTGTAGTCAAAATTTTTTCCATTGTTTGCTCATTTCCCAGTCTATTACTTAATTTTCAACTGTTTGTTAAAGTGGAGCTCCGCTTCCAGGGTAGAGGGTGCATTGTCTCAAGCTTCAGGGGTTTGATGCTGATGCTGCTGATTCAGTCACACCCAAAAGTCTTCTTGTGGCTTGCTGGGGCCCAGGTTGCACTGGTGCAGCCCGAGCTGGATGTGCTCCACTCTCCAAGGTTGTGACAGCCTTTCCTACCGACCTTCCAAGTTACCATTAGTGTCTACGGGCTGAGAGGTCTGGAAAACCACCATTGCTGCCAGTGATCCAGTTGCCTTGTGGACTGCTCTAGGTTGCTCATGGCCTTTGTTGCACTGTGCTCCTCTCTCAGCCTGGTATAACAGACTTTTTCTGTTGACCTTCCAAGTTGTCTTGGGCCGGAAATTTGTTTCACTCTGTCTTTTGTGGGCTCTGCTCCTCTAGAATTTGTTTAGAGTCATTTTTTAAAGGTATTTGGAGGGGTTTGAGGATATCTCGGGTGAGTCCCTGCTCTTACTTTGCCATCTTGGCTCTGCCTCCTCCCTTTTTCTTTTTTTTTTTTCTGTTTCCTGGAAAGATATTATTTTAAGAATTCTAAGAAGTCTTTGTTCAAAGGAAGCTACATTTCATAAAGAGAAAAGTAAAAGAGTAAAAATTGTCAACATCAATATTTTTGTTCTATAACATTCAAAAGTATTAAAATATAACTATGCCCCGTCCTTTTGTTGAGATTTGGGAGTTTAGGGGTGCTCAAGACCCCAAAATACCAACATGTTAGGTCCTGTCAAATGAATTTGACTCAAGCCTTCTCTTAGCCGAAGCAAAGCAAATTTTATTAAAGTTTCACCATAATGGATAGACTGAGTGTTTGTGACACTTGTATTGACAAGCAGGCCAGAACAATCTGACACAGACTGTATCTGAGCTAGATTGAATTTGAGAGGCTTTATCTAGGCAAAATGGATCTTATATACAGAAAGATTGTGTAAGGGATCTAAGGGATGGTCTAGTAATCGGGCAGGAAGGGTCTAGGAAGGGTCTTGATGGGACTGAGGTCAGATTCCAGGAACCAAGAGAATGGGAATTTGATGGGATCAAGGGTGGGAAAACAGCCAGAGGCAATCTGAGATAACAGACTATGGAGGGCTAGGGTAGGTTAAGGGTAACAGATTTGGGAATAGTGATAATAGAAAGTTTATAGTCTCAGGTTAACCACCAGATCAAGTGGGAAGATTCAAGGAGAGAGTTCAAAGGGGTTCCCAGATCCTGTAACCCATCACTTTGAACAAAGGAAAAATCTCAGTCTCTCTTTTTCCATTTGCCCCTCAAAAATAGCTTAGATTTGCTGTTGGAACTAAATGGTGTTCTGGTTAGTAGTCAACAGGGAATTTATCTGAAGTTTGAGACATTATTGAATCTGTGTCTATAATGCAGCAATTGAATTTCCTGGTAATTTTGTTTTTTTCAAGACCCTCTATCTATAATAAAGTCTGATTTCCACATGGCTGGCCAAATTGACTATGCTACTGATAAAAATTCTCTGTCTTGTATAGATCCAATTCAATTATTAAGCATTTATTTTATGCAAGGCACTGCTCTAGGGGTTGGGGATATTGTGGGGAGGGGGTATGTGGGGACATATTGACACAGGCAGACACAAACATGACTACTTTTGTTATTTAAATAACTGCCACGGTATTAAAAGACAATGTGGAGAACCAGGCTAAGATTGGACTGTTTTTATTTCTTTAGCCTTGTCAATGTCACCTCATATAATTCAACCACATTTTCTTCAGGTACATGTTATATGTAAGAGGAAGCAGAATTCAGTGAATGGAGGGTTGGCCCTGAAAGTTATTAGTTCAACTCCTACTTTTGACACATACTGGCTTTGTGACCCTGGACAAATCCTTTAACCCTTCTGGCACTGGAGGAAACTTTTAGAGGCTTTAATGGTGGAGAAGGTGTTAACCTGCATTAGTGTAGGAATTTCCTCATCTGAGGGTACCCTATACCAATGAAATTACAAGTCTAGTCCCTATTTCTACACATCTTGGGGAAGGAAGAGTATAGCAGTTAAGGATAGAACATCTGACTAATTTGGGTGAAACAGTGAATAGAGTATCCAGTCTGGAGTCTGAAGACTATTTATGGAGTTCAAATCTGGCCTCAGACACTTCCTAGTTGGATGACCCTGGGCAAGTCATTTAACCCTCTTTGCTTCATCTATAAAATGAGCTGGAGAAGAAAATTGCAAACTACTTCAGAATCTTTGCCAAGGAAACTCTAAAAGAGGTCATGAAGAGTCAGACAGGACTGAAAAATGACTAAACAACAATAAAGGTCTCAAAGTAGATAGAATTCTGAGCCTAGAGTCAGGAATACTCATCTTTCTGAGTTCAAATTTGTCCATAGTCACTAGCTAGCTGTGTTTCCCTGGGCAAGTCACTTCATCCTGTTTGCCTCAGTTTCCTTATCTGTAAAATGAGCTGGAGAAGGAAATGGCAAACTACTCCAGTATCTCTGCCAAGAAAACCCCAAATGGGGTCATGAAGATTAAGACAAGACTGAATTTTGCTTGAGAAACCAGCTGTTAAATTGATTAACTTAATTTCATGAATAAAATAAATGGTGCAGGTTTCATAGAAGACTGGATTTAGTCCTGGAAGGCACTCCATAGTTATAGTTTTACTGATGAGGAAACTGAGGCTCAGTTAGCACTAGAACACAGGAAGTAAGCAGGCATAGCTGGGATCCAAACCTGAGTCTTCTTATCCAAATCCGGCAGTTTTCCCTGCTGCACACATGATTTGGCACTGATTTGATCTTTTCTTTCTTAAGTTGGTGGTCTAACTATGTACAGGAGGCTGATTCAGAAATGAATACCACGTTTCCTCTCTGTTAAAATATAATCAATTTCATTTTTTGTGATGTTATTTGATGCACCACAAAAATCTTGGTAGGTTTAGACTATTATGGTCTGGATTTGACCCAGATGGATTTTTAATGGCTATGCCTGTGAAAGGCAAGCTCTGGAGAGTTGTATCATGTTGGAAAGACTGTCTGTTTCCAGCGACCGGCCTAGTAATAATAATGTAATAACAGCTAGCATTTATATAAAACCTATTGTGAGCTAGGCCCTATGCTAAGCCCTTTACAAATATTATCTTATTCGATCCTCACCACAACCCTGAGAAATAGGTGTTATTATTTTTTAAATCTTCATTATTTTGCTTTTTTTTTTCTGGAGGGGGAAGGCAGGGCAATTGGGATTATGTGACTTGCCCATGGCTAGTAAGTGGTAAGTGTCTGAGGCTGAATTTGAGCTCAGGTCCTTCTGATGCCAGAGCTGGTACTCTATTCACTGTGCCACCTAGCCGCCCCCATTATTATTATGCTCATTTTATAGTTGGGGCACACAGAAAAGCTAAGTGATTTGTCCAAAGCTGCACAGCCATTAAGTGTCTTCTGCTGGATTTGAACTCAGGTCTTCCTGACTGGCGGCCCAGTGCTCTATCCACTGTGCCACCTAGCTGCCCAGTCAAGCGTAGAAATGTGCTCCACCAATAAGCTGGTCACTAATATTGCGAGGCTGCCAGTGGAAACATTCTCTTAACCTCGTCATATAACCAGCCCTTCTTCTCTTCATGTTTTGTTCATGACATCTTGCTCCCATTTTTCTTCCATGCAAGGTCTTCACTGGTTAGATGTTGAAACAAAGAAAATGCACAAAATTTCCTTTTCTTCCATTAGAATGTAAGTTCTTCATGAATAGGGATATTTTGCTTTTTGTTGTATTCCCAGAAATTTGCACAGTGCTTGGCATATGCTAGACCTTTAATAAATGCTTGCTGGTTGATTTTCTCAAAGCACATCATAAACATTCCATATGGGGCAATAGCTTTAGGTGTTTTTTTTTTACTTAGTACAAGCACCAACTTATGGTGCACTTAATAATTGCATCAAGTGAACATCATATGTATGGTTGTGCCCGAAAAGAAATTATAATTACATTCTCATGGATTATAGTCACCAATTCAATCTGGATTTACCTTTTTTAAAGTTGGTATTCAAACTCCTTTATTCTCATTTCTAAGGGTCCAATTTTATATGTCTCTTCTAAGCAATCTGTTAGGTAAACACCTGGCATTTTATTTAAAGAGCTAGAACCTCAGCCCACTTAATCAGCCTCTGGATTTGGGCTTTCCAGATGTAAAGCATGTTAAATCTTTGTGAATTTTATTACCATACAGGAAATCCTCTGGGAAATGTGTAGCGCTTGTAGCACTTCTGAAGGATTTTAGGTAATTTTGCCTTTCCCACTTTTCCTCTGTGTTTTGTTACAGTATTTTAATTGATGTATTTTGTCTGATATATTATATTGGGAAGGCTTGAGGGATAACATGTTTAGTATTGAATGTCTATTATGATTAAATTTCCTTTCAAAAAATACAGCCACCAATTATAGCTGTTTTCAGTATTTGCCATGCTGAGTAGCTGGGGGTGTTTGTGCAATAATTAGAAACAATGGGTAACACATCATAAAAGAAAATCATTCAAACCCTCTTGTCTCCCTCCTGTCCCACTAGAAAACTAAAAAACCTTAATATCCATTTATTTTTAGTATTTTGAAAATATTTATTACCTTCAAATATAATAAAGTCTTTGTTGATGATAATCTATAACAGGGAAATATGTAAATAATTTCTGTGGAAAAGCATACAGCACAAAATATTTAATGATGGGAGGGCTGGTGGCTATATGACAATCAACTAGATTTCTAGTAGAAATTAGGAAATTAGGTATATTAAAAGTTAGTTTTAAGTGAAGGTGGTACAGTGGAGAGATCACTGGGCCTAGAGTCAAGAAGACCAGGGTTCAAATTTGGCCTTATATATTTATTAGTCCCTGGTCAAGTCACTTGACTTCTGTCTGCCTCAGTTTCTTCAACTGTAAAATGAGCAAAAAAATAGCACCTACTGTCCAGGACTGTTGTGAAGATCAAATGAGGTGAGATGATATTTGAAAAGTGCCTGACAAATAGTAGGGGCTTAATAAATGCTCATTCCCTTATTAAAAGCCTACTACAAAAAAGGCAGCGTGCTAGGTCCTACAGGACAAAAAGACAAAAGCAGCTTATCTACTATTGTAGATTTATATTCCAGTTGAATTTATTTTTTAAAACTAAATTGGTTTATTTACTTTTAGTTTACAACATTCAGTTCCACAGTCCCTTGAGTTTCAGATTTTCTCCCTCTCCTTCTCCCCCCCCATCATGGCGGCATGCACTCGAATATAGGATGTACAAATATCTCCCCATTGATCATTAGTCAGGTTGTAAAGAAGGATTGTAACTAATGGAATGATCAGTGGGAAGGAGGAAACAAAACAAAACAAGAAAAAGAAACAGAGCAAGTAGTTGGTTTCAATCTGCATTCAGTCTCCGCATCTCTTTCTCTGGCTGTGGATATCTCTTTCCATCATGAGTCTTTTGGAGTTGTCTCGTAACCCTACATTGGTGAAAGGAGCCCAGTCTAATGAAGTTAGTCATCACACATACATTGTGTCTGTGATTGTGTACAAATTTCTCCTGGTTCTGCTCTTCTCGCTCAGCATCAGTTTATATAAGTCTCTCCAGGTTATTATGAAGTCCATCTGCTCCTCATTTCTTACAGCACAGTAGTATTCCATTACATTCATATACCACAACTTGTTCAGCCATTCCCCAATTGATGGGCATCCCCTTGTTTTCCAATTCTTTGCCACCACAAAAAGAGCTGCCATAAATATTTTTGTACATACGGGTCCTCTTCCCACGTCTCTGATCTCTTTGGAATATAACCCTAGAAGTGGTATTGCTGGGTCAAAGGGTATGCACTTATTTATAGCCCTTTGGGCATAGTTCCAGATTGCTCTCCATAATGGTTGGATCAGTTCACAGCTCCACCAACAATGCATTAGTGTTCCCATTTTTCCACGTCCTCTCCAGCATTTATCATTTTCCTATTTTGTCATCTTAGCCAATCTGGCTGGTGAGATGTGGTACCTCAGAGTTGTTTTGACTTGCATATCTCTGATTGCTAGTGATTTGGAACATTTTTTCATATGCTTATAGATATCTTCAATTTCATCTTCTGAAAACTGCCTGTTCATATCCTTTGACCA
>CM053591.1:42460475-42482725 GCA_028646515.1 Pseudochirops corinnae | reverse complement strand
ATAGGAAGGGATGATATTTTAAAAGGTGAATTTGAGAGGTGGGAGAGGAATAGAATGAGAGGAGATAGGGAGAGACAGAATGGGATTAATCATTTCATATAGAAGAGGCAAGGAATAACTGTTACAATGGAGGGGAGGAACAGGAAGGCAAAAGGGAATGGGTCAGCCTTACTCTCATTGAATTTGGCTTAGGGAAGGAATGTCATACACTCTAAATTGGATATCTTGCCCTGTAGGAGGGTATCGGGGGAAGGGAGTGAGAAGGGGAATGATGGAGGGGAGGGCAGGTTGGGGGGGAGGGTTGTTAAAAGCACACTCTTCTGTAAAGGGACAGGGACAAAGTAAAGAATGGAACAAGTGGAGGGCAGGATAAGAGGGAGGGAAATATAGTCAGTCTTTCACAATATGCCAATTGTGGAGATATTCTGAGTAACTACATGTGTGCAGTCTGTATAGAATTGCTTGTCTTTCCAGTGGGGGTGGGTGACAAGGGAGGAAAGGATAGAATCTGGAGTTTAAAGTTCTAAAATCAAATGTTTCTATACACACACACACACACACACACACACACACATACACACATATATATATATATACATATGTATATATATATACACATATATACATATGTATATATACACATATATACATATGTATATATACATACACACATATATATATATATACACATATATATAATAATAATTATTATTATCATTTACATGCAACTTGGAAATAGGATATGGAGGCACTGGGGTAGGGAGATTCATCTTGCCCTACTGCAAAGTCAGAAGGACGATGGGGGAGGACATAGGAGAGAGCAGATTAGGGAAGGGGATATACAGTGAGATCGCTGTTTTGGGGTGGTGGGTAGGGGAAGGATGGGGAGAAAATTTGTAACTCAAAATCTCATGGAAATGAGTGATGTAAACCAAAAATAAACAGAAGTTAAAAAAAAATAAAACAACTAGACAGTATTAGGTGAGAATATTGCTGTGGTGGAGGAAATGTTGGCAGACTTGGAAAAATGTGGAAAGACTTGGACTTATGAAGGAAGAGGTTATCCACCCTCAGAGAAACAGAAAATAAATAAGTATGGTGTGGCCTTACATAGATGCATATGAATATATGTGTTTATGATTATCCATATCTAAGTGTATGTATATATATATATATATATATATATATATATATATATATGTATATGTGTGTGTGTGTGTGTGTGTGTGTGTGTAAATGTATGGATGGATGGGTACAATATGTATATCTTTGTATATGTCTATATATGTATGCATGCATATATGTATATATATGTGTGTGTATATATGTATACAAACATGTTTATCTATATAAATCTCCATGCTTAATTGTAGCCTTCTGGGGTGGGGGTAGAAGGGGAAAAAAAGAACAAAGTAAAAAGTGCACAGTGGAGAACAAAGGAAAACTCACAAGGAAGCAAAGAGAAGATGGACAGCATTGTATTTATTATATAGGCTTTCTTGAAATGGAAATTTATTGCTGTATATTTTGAATCCTCTCATGTTCTGCTGTGCACATGGCACTATTTTTTTTTTCTCTTATATTGTATTATTTAGCTTTAGTATTTAAATTTGTTTCTTTTTCTTTTCTTATTTTGTATTTAAGTTTAACATTTTAAAAAATTTACAAAAAATTCACAACAAAACCTTTCTTTTCCTCTTTTTTTGACGAGGTGGATCTGCACTGGTAATTAAAAGTAAATAATGTCCCTGTACCCTGACGTGTGTGGCATTTTCCTCTGAGTTACAGCTGCATCATTGAGATTTGTAGTGCATTGGGGGTCAAAACAGCCATGAATAATTCATAGGTCAATGAATAGGACTGTGAGCTGATCAAACTTTATTTAAAAATGTAAAAAACACTTTAGCTCCTTGACCTTACAAAAATGACTGGAGGGCCCTAGTTTGCTGAACCCTGTGTGGGTAAATGGGCCTGGTTGCTGTACCTTGTATCACATATTCTCCCTCTTTCCTCTGTGCCTTCACCCTGGCTGTCCCAAATGATTCCGTTGCTCTCCCTCTTCACTTCCACCTTATGGAAACCTTAGCACTCTTCCAGGTTCAGCTCAAGTCCTATGTACTATAAAGCATTTCCTGATTTCCCCAAGTTGTCCATGCTTCTGTCCTCTCAGCCCCCACTGTAATTTTGTTGTTGTCCAATCGTTTCGGTCGTGTCTAACTCTTCGTGACCCCATTTGGGGTTTTCTTGGCAAAGGTACTTGGAGTAGCTTGCCATTTCCTTCTCTAGCTCATTTTACAGATGAGGAAACTGAGGTAGAGTTAAATGACTTTCCCAGGGTCACACAGCTAGTAAATGTCTGACATTGAACTTAAACTCAGAAAGATGAGTCTTCCTGACTCCAAGCCTGACACTCCATTTCACCACCTAGCTGCCTCCATTGCTATTTATTTATTAAGTAGATATCCTGTTTTTACTTATCTATGAACATATTTTAACACCCTAGTACAATGTAAACTTCTTGAGGTTAAGGATTGCCT
The DNA here is from genome assembly GCA_028646515.1 of Pseudochirops corinnae. Lineage (NCBI taxonomy): Eukaryota > Metazoa > Chordata > Mammalia > Diprotodontia > Pseudocheiridae > Pseudochirops > Pseudochirops corinnae. The sequence goes on along the minus strand of CM053591.1, from coordinate 42,480,188 downwards.
CATTTAAAAAAAATATTTATTTTTAATTTACCAAATAAAATAAGCATTTCTATAACATAGCAGAATAAAAAAAGATTGTACATAAAGCTGCAAATCTATTGTATACAATTTCCTTTAAAATATAAAGTTATCATGTAAGTTTCTTTTTTTCTGCCTTTTTTTCCTTCTTCCCTTCCCTCCCACCCCAATGGCTACCATTTGACACAAATATGCATGTGTGTGTATGAGAAATCATTTTATATATCTATTTTATTTGTATCTCTAGCATCCAGTAAAGTGCTTAGCACAAAGCAAGTGTTTGATAAATGCTTGTCACTTGATTTATTCAGTCATCCAATGAGAGGAAGAAGGTCCCAAAGGAAGATTGGAAGACCTCTGAAAAAAAAAAGCCCGAAACACTTTGCTTACTTTCTGATTTTATCTAGGATCAGCCCCAAAGACATATTTCAGAGGTGTTAGAAGAAACTTCAGCACTTTCCTCTTGCAGAAAATGGTTTCCTTCTGAATTAAGTACTTAGTGAGGATGAGAATCTTTTTATTTGACTAAATAAAAACTATTCTCTCTGGAGCCAGCTGAATTCTTCTATTTCTATCCAGGTGCTTCTTTGTAATTGCATTTAGTATTCATCTGTACATACTGCCTTCCCAGAGAAGGTTGGCCCCCTAATCACTACAATGCTCTTTCTCCTCCAGCTGGGACTTCAAAGAACCATGTACAAAAATAATATTGTAATCTGATCTCAAAATTGTCCATGAGCTTGAATGCAGAGTTGCAGCTTTATCCACGGTGTGGTACATCAAGGAAGAAGGGTCACGTAGACATGGCGAAATGATGAAAGAAGCCAGGCCTGGCTGTGGGTCCAATGAGAACAATCCCTCTGCAAAACATTGTCGTTTCCAATCTGAAATGTATACAGAGCCATCAATAATTCAGGGTTAACCATGAATATTCAGCACAAAGGGGACTCTGGGCAGGGAATGCTACAGGAAGGAACTTTTGTTTCCACCAAACTTCTCCTGTGACAGCTGCTGAGGGAGGGGGGAAAGAAAACAGGGATCAGGGCTTCCACAGATTGACATGTGAAAATACAAACAGTGATTAGAGATGCCTAGGAATGGCTGCTCTGGGGGTAAATTCATGTCATTTGATTTTAATTTGGTTTCATAATTACCAGAGCTAGAGAGAGGAGCCGAAAAACGTGTGCCCTTGCCAGATTCATGAGAATGTGTAAGATTGGGGCTGTTAGCATTTACACTTCTGAGATTTCTCGCTAGTGACAGTGACATTCAACTGACGTCATGCCTTTGGTCCTAAGACTTCAAAGTACAGTCATCGATGTAGGAGGATGTCTTAGCATTTTAGATCTGGAAGGTGCCCTAAAACTGGCCCTTAACTCATAATGGAAAGAACACTCTGCTTGGAGCCAGAAGATAACTTGGGTCTGAAATCTGTATTTGCTGTGTGACCGCAGATATGTCACAGAATCTCTAAGCCTCAGTTTCCCTATCAGCAACATGGGGATGATTGCCCTATCTACCCCACAGGGTTGTTGTGAACAGTAAATTAAACAAAATCAAGTTAAAGCGCTCTTTAAACGCCAGTGTGCCAAAGAAATGGCAGCTATTATTATAGATGAGGTCTGGAGAAGGTCACAGCTACTTAGTAACCAAGATGGGACTAGAACTCATGCCCCCAAACTGGTCATCACCAAACAAATATCTTCTTTTTACAATATAATAATTGTTCACATTTACATAGAGCTTTAAGGTTTGTATACATTATTTCAGCGTTGTTTCACAGTAACCCTGTGGGCTTAGATCTCCTGGCATAATTGACCCTGTTTTACAGAATAGGCCCCTGAGACTCAGAAAAGTTACGTGAATTAGTCCTAGTCGCACAGATAGTAATTGCCTGTGATAGATGGTAAACTGATTCCAAGCACAGCACTCTTACCACAATGCAACCTTGCCTCTCTGGGATTATAACATGTGGTAGGCTCATTTCTTCAGACTGGCTTTTCATGTATAGTTCTTAAAAAAGGAGATTCCTGGTTTGTAAATTTGGGACCAAAAGGAGAAGGCAGGATGAAAGCCTTTTTTTTCCTACCATGATCTTTTAGAATAAACCACAGATGGTTACAGTGAGAAGATATCTTAGAGACCATCTAGTACTATAAATTAGATTAAATAATTAGGCCCAAATCATACAGTTGGTGGCAGAACTGATCTGGAAATGAGGTCTGACTGATTCCCAGTATGGTGCTCTTCCCATTATTCCACTCTGAAAGTGGAGAAATTGATACTGAGGAAAGTTATCTGGCAACTTGAAGGTTTTCTTTTTTAAAACCAAAACATGCCAGTTCTGCTTTTGTGTCTATCTCAGAAAATTATGGACAGGAGAAGTCCCTTGACATCATTAAAATTGGCTCATTTTTTTCTTTTCATTAGAAATGTTTTGCAATGGGTGGATTTCAAAGACAAGTTGATTCTCTCAGTATTGGACAATCCCTATTTATCTTCTGATGATCTTGGACCAGTCTAGAAATATAGTAAAATCTAAGCACCTTGGACCACAATCAGTCAAAAAATTTGTAGCAGAAACATCAATTAAGCCAGACAGATCAATAGAAAAGCATCTCAGACTTGGAGAGTCTGGTGGCGTTGAATTTTGAGAAGAGAAATGAGGTAAATGTGTCTTTTTATTTTTTTTTAAACTTAAAGCAAAGTGTGTGATATTATAAGGAATTTGCCTTATTCTTTATATTTTGCCTTATAACCAGATTAGAAGGAAAAATTAGACACAGGGATGACAAATGTCCAGAGAAAGGGACAGACCTACCCTTTCAAGGATGCAGAGCCTGGAGCCCTCTAAGATGGTTACAGGCTAAGGCAAATCACATTTTGACCTTTTTGGTCTCTAAAAATCTTTTAATTCAGGTGACAATCAAAGATAGTCTTGAAGGGGAAACTGAAGGAGAGGGATAGTTTTAAAAAAAGAGTTAAAAATAAACAGTGGAGTAGATAGAGAGGGTGTTTGTGGATCTCAAGGGGAGTGACAAGTGGGATATTATGGTTGGACTGAAAGACTTCAGGTTTTTTTTTTCTTTTAGTATCAGGTGATATTTCTTTTCTCTGAGCAGCAATCTAGCCTCCAGGTATTTGACTGCATCAGTTGAACATATTTGAGGGATAGCTCTGGGCACAATCTTTCTGCTTCTCTTGCAAGAACACCAGAAGGTAAAAAATGCTCTGCTAACTTACACACGTGGAGGAGGGATTCCAAGAAAGACCGTAAAGGTGAGTCTGGTATCTAGACACAGGGCACAATCATCTTTTGCTCAGCTTGAGTCAACTTTATTAAAGTGATTGGGTTTTTATTGATCATTACATTATCAAGGCCCGGAGGTGATTCACAGGGTTTCTGTGCATTCTCTGTCATGGGTATGAACTGTTAACTATGGGTCTGATTGCTATCAAGAGGGGAAAAAGGCTTCTTTCAGGGCTTTGCCTGCTTTAATGCAGGAATGCACAGGAGAGTGGGAGGAGGAGCTTTTCTAGCAGGTTCATTCTTGATCCAGGCAGACAGGAAGACAGAAATGGAGTCATAATAAGGGGTTAAACAAGCTTACTTTGTTCTAGTCTTTTCAAAGGGGTTGCTGATAGTGGGAGCACCAACTTCTACAGCATTCCCTAATTACTCTTCTCGAAGGGATAAGTGAGAATATAGTAGGAGCTACAATTCCTACAGATTCCCTAAATCTTGATGGGGGCTAGTCAAGACTAACATACATTAACAGTTCCCCCCAAGCCTTGGTGGGGGCCAGTCAAAGCACACACACAGCATTCTGGCTTGTGCATTCCTCGATAGACCTCACTGGAGGCCAGTTGAGAAAAGCATACAGATTCCTCACTTACATACCAGTGCTCACTTGATTTAGAGGATAACAGACAAAGAAGACAATTTGCCAATAATGGCCTCAAAAGTTTATATTAACTCATCTTTATATCTCACTGCACAGTTGCAGTGGGTATTTACCAGCTGAATTCAAATGTTTATATTATTTTAATATTATAATATGATTTGCAAGTGTGGGAAGTAGAAATTGTTATGGCCATGGATCCTGGCAACTAGTATCTATGATCCTGGGAATTATTTCTAAAAAAAAAGGACAAAACCCACCTTACATACACCTGCTATTTGTAGTCCTGAGCTCACTTCTAAAGCAGAGGATTAATTTCATTATTTCATAGTTGATATCACACCCTTACTTTTGTGAGTCAGTAGATTTGCAGGAGACAATAATATTTAATGGTCATTGTATTACAGAGTGGGAATGGACCTTAGGGATCATAAACTCTCAATCTCTCAATTTACAGCTGAGGAAACTGAAGTTAAGTTCACTCAATATCAAATAGGTATTGTTTTTTGTTCTTTGTCCTTGAAGAGGACCAATGACATCAGAAGGGTGATGTCTTGATTTGCAAGTGCATTGGATTTAAGTGAGGCAGGGCTGTGCAAAGTCATCAGCCTTGCTATCTCCTCCAGGGTCATCTGTGTCCAATGACGAGCCTAGGTCAGGATGACTGGAGATGACCCCAGATGCAGTGGGAGACTTTGGCCTTTTTAAGAAAGGTCTTTCCCAAGTCTCAGTTTTTCTGAGGCAACACCCGTTCGTTGACTTAGGGCTAGGTAAGAAATGAGGCAAAAGATGATTTAATTTGCCTACTCAAAAAAAAAAAATCAAACTGGGAAGAGAAGACCCTCAGGGTTCCTGAGTAGAATAGAAACAATTGCTATTTACACTCACTCTGAGCCATCAAAACTCAAACAATGACTGACTGAGGCTTCAGCTTGGACCTATTATTGGCCAATCACTGAGAGAGTCAGAGTTATTTCGGAGCATGATCAAGTAGCTCTATTTATTAAATGCTTATTTCCGGATTTCAATTTCAAGAAATCATAAATTAAATTACATGGGACAGAAGTGTTAATTGTCTCAGTTTTTAAAAATAATAGAATAAATAAGTAGGGAGGAGAAGAATAAAATAAAAATAAAAATAAAAAATCTTGCCCCAAACCCCAAGATATCTTGTGATTCTTCAGTGATCAAAATTTATATTTCTTTGGGCAGAGGTATATAAGGGTATGATTCCCCATGTGGACATAAAGGGAAGGAGGAAAGGAGGAAGGGAAGAAGGGAAGAAAGAAGGAAGGATGAAATAGGTAGAAAACAGCAAGTAGTTGGGGCAGGATTCAAATGTAGGTCCTCTGATTCTAAATCTCATGTGCTTTTCATTGTGGAAAAAAGAAGGGTTAAGGAAACTTACATGTGGATTTATGATACCTTCTACAAAAAAAAAAATTCTGAAATTCTGAAATGAAGAATGTTCGGTCCAATTCTTTGTGACCCCATTTGGGATTTCTTGGCAAAGACATTGGAGTGGATTACCATTTCCTTCTCCAGTTCATTTTACAGATGAGGAAACTGGCAAACAGTGTTAGGTGGCTTGCCCAGGGTCACACACCTATTAAGTGTTTGAGGCTGGACTTGAACTCATGAAGATGAATCTTCTTGATCCTAAGCCCAGTGCTCTATCCACTACACCCCCAGCTGCCTCCAGTAAAGCATAAAAAGCAGCACCAGAAGTCCCCTGGTAGGGGGGCAGAGCCAAGATGGCGAAGTAAAAGTAGAAACCCCTTGGTGGTGGTGAGAGTGGGGACGTATCATTCTAGTGTTGTATAAGAGATGTGATTTGGAACATGGTCCAGGGCTCAGTTCATGCTGCTACTGGGTTCTGTTCCATTATAGCTTGTGTGACTTTTTGTGGGTTTTCCCCTCATGATCTTAAAATGATGGAGGGCTTAGGGTGGGGAGATAGACTACTATCAAGAGTAGGTTTCTCTTTAGTGTTTTTCTGTTAATTACCTGAGTAGGCTGGATGAGAGACGTGAGTAGGTTAACAGTTCAACCCCAGGCACATACCTGATAAATTTCTGCTGAAGTATTTCTTCTCTCAGGAGAGGAGGGGAGGCAGGAAGAGGAGAACGGCATTTATTTAACAAATGGAAATTATTGAGAGGAAAAAAACCACTAATTGCACATGGAGATTCTGGAATCTGTTTCTATAGATGAAATGTTTCCCGGTACAGGACATAAAATGAGATCAGATTAGTCAGTTAATTTTAAGATTATATATACATTGATGTTAAGTAATCTTAGTCTAATTCTAAACTGTCAGAACCTTCTGATCATCACTTGATACTTCTAGATCCTGAACACACACACAGTTAATTATAAAACTATTTACACTTCAGGGCAATGGTTGATATTGGAGTTGCAATTAACTTTAAGGAAATCCTCTTTTTTTCCTCCTTCTTTAATTTCTCCTTCTTTTAATATGGGTACCAATCAATTGCTAAGAAATTATACTTCTAAAACTATTACCTTTGCCAAGAAAACTCCATGGACCATATTGGTGTGTATGTTACATAAGGTCACAAAGAGTAAGATATGACTTAAAACAACTCTACAAAAACAACTTTTATGCATGGTCTATAACTGCATCTTGGAGACGCATTTACTAGTGATTGATCTCCAAAGGATGGTATTTGTTTCCTTGCACCTTCATACTTCCTTTCTTAAATGTACAGTTCCTGTGTGGGATTGGACATGTCTGACCAACAACATGATTGAACAACAACAATGAAATGCTATCTGATATCAAAACAACCACATCACTTACTGTTCTACATGTACTTTTTCATTTTTAAAAATTTTTATATCCTTAGTGCCTGGCATGTAATAGACACTTAATAAATGCTCATTGGTTGTCATGGTGGACAGAATGTTGGCCTTGGAGTCAGGGGTGTTGTGAGTTCAATCTCTACTCTGACCATGGGCAAGTTACTTACCTTCCCTTACCCTCATTTCCCACATCTATAAAATGGGGACTGATACCTGTAGTATCTATCCCATAGGATTGTTGTACACTTCAAAGGAGTGTATGGAAACTGCTTTTCAAAGAGTTATATGAGAGTTATATATGATATATATATATATATACATATACATACAAATTATGTAAAAGTTATGCTCTTTCTGTTGAGGCTTAAGGATCCATGAACCTGTTCATCTCATTCTAACCTTCCAAGTATGGTTTTTGTTGTTGAGTTGTTATAGTTGTATCCAACTCTTTGTGACCCCATTTGGGGTTTTCTTGGCAAAGATACTGGAGTGGTATGTCATTTCCTTCAGCTCATTTTACAGATGAGGAAACTGAGTCAAACAGGGTTGATTGACTTGCTTAGGGTCACACAGCTAGTAAGTGTCTGAGGCTGGATTTGAACTCAGGTCTTCTCAGCTCTAGCCTTGGCACTCTATCCACTGTGTTACCTAGTATTATAAGTTTCTCTAGGACCTAGACTGTATCTAGTTCACTCTTGTGTCTCTGTGCTGAATAGAGGGCCTTTCAGCTGCTCTGAGTATGTGTTCAGGCATTTAGGATAGCCTTTCTTTTAGAGGTGTTTACCAAGTTGGGTCTTAAAGGAAGAGAGTGACTTTAGCAAACAGAAATGGTTGCTAGGAGTTAGAAATAGCCTGAGCAAAGTCTTGGAAAGGGCAAGGTAATAACAGGGGAATGAGAACCAACCAGTTTGGCTAGGAGGTAGGATAAGTATATCATTTAATACTCATGAAAGTCCCTGAGTTGGATCATTTCATGTTGTTCATTCATATCAGTCATCAATAAATGATAGTTATTTTGGTTGTTCAGGCATTTTTCAATCATGTCTGCTTCTTTGTGACCCCATTTGAAGTTTTTTTGGCAAAGATGCTTGAATGGTTTGCCATTTCCTTCTTCAGCTCATTTTATAGATGAGGAAACTGAGACAAACTGGCTTCAGTGACTTGCCCAGGGTCACACAGCTAGTAAGTGTCTGCGGCTGGATTTAAACTCAGCTCTCCCTAACTTCAAGTTCAGGACTCTATCCACTGCACCATCTAGCTGCCCTGAGTTAGATTAGGGATCATAGGATTTAGAGCTTGAAGTGACCTTTAAGATCAGCCCATGCAAATTCTTCATTTTGCATTTGAGGAAAGTGAAGCCACAGAGGTTAAGTGACATACTCAAGGTCATGCAGGTGGTAAATGACAGAGCTAGGAATCAAACCAAGGTTTTAAATCCTAAATCTTTCTATAAATCTATGCTGCCTACAGTGCCACTACTTTATTATTTCTATTTTTATAGAGGAGGGATCCGAGGCTCAGAATTTTAATAATTTGACCATGATCACACAATAAGTGGCAGAACCTCTCCCTGAACTCAGGTTTTCTGATTCCCAAGGATATTTCCCCCCACCACACACTCTGCCACATTGCTTCTCAATGTTTGATGTACAATAAAAAGAGGTCCAACCTGTACTGAATAGTTATTCAGGGAGACAGTCAAATCAGCAGAGAAATAACATTAGCAGCTATGATCTGCATTTCAATAAGAAGTTTAGTGGCATTTTCCAACTGTCCAATGCTTCAAGAACATTAACCTGCAATTCTTCTTGATTAGCTATCAGGTAGCAGTTATAATACCCTAGGATCTGTTCCTTTTGGATGAGTGGGCATAACTCAAACACGAATAGGAGATTTGACAATGACAAAGAATGCCTTTCATTATCCGTCCATCACTCAGCACTCCATAAAGTGCACTGGGCTCCAAAGAATGTTCAGAGGCCAAGGCGGATAGTGACAATCGGTGCCAGTTTGCTGGGCATGAATTAACTTTATTGTTCCAATTCAGAGAAGGCTCCTTGTGCCCAGTAGGTGGCATTCAAACACTCAATAAAGTAGGGCATGATCTTAGCATGGTAGAGTTAAGTAAGTCAACGTGGTTTTCATTTGCAAAAGAGGCTTCCGTTATAGTGTTAAGGACATAGTTTTACCCATCAGTCCTCTGCTAATCACCTCCAGGCTTGTCTGAAAGTCCTGTAGGGTTTTGGATTTTTTGGCTAACCTGCTTCAGGCTTCCTGAATTGCCCATTCCATTCATGAAAATGTGGCAAAAAAAAAGAAGGGGGAAACAATCTGTCCCCTCTTTCCTGAAAGATTTTTCTCTACTCTAATTTATTTTCATCAATAGTGTAGCCAGGCTCAGGGAAATAGTCCTTCTGCATTTCAAAGTGTCAGGTCAGAGAGATACCCAGGCTGATGAAGCAGAAAGATTTCAGCATTCCAAGGTCTGTCTTCCTTTCTTCCTTGAGCTCTAGATAAAAGTAGTTTATAACCCAGGTAAAATGTCAAAGCCAGAAATCAATTTTGTTTATTATCTTTACATATAATTTCAGTTTTCCAAACAATAACATTTTGGAAATGTTGACTAAAGAATCTGTCTTACCTTTGACTATATATATTGCTATCCTAGAAGGAAAAGATTAGAACCCGTTAGAGTGTAGAAAAGGAAAGCCAAAGGGTGGAGAACACTAACATTTGAAGTTTCAAATATCGTTATGCACAGAATTTTACCAAGTGCCAACAGTCTGGCATCTGAAATATGGATACGTTGGTTAGCAAAAAAGGGCCCATGTCTCCTTGGACACAACCGCAGAAAATGATCTTCCACCACAGCAGCTACTGCACCCTGTCAGCAACTCCTCTCTTATATTCAGCAAAGTGCCCTCTAGATCTATCCCTTCTCCAAAACTTCTTCCCATCACCTCCTTCTCCTGCAGCTCGGCTTTCTGTCTCCTACCTATCTTAGCAGCTCATTCACCAAGTTGTCCTGGTTGCTGTTCTGTTAGCTGGGCTGTCTTTGAGTGGGATTTTCTTCTCCTACCTATTTGCAAAACAACTTTATTTCTTTTGAATGTGATTTTAAAGTCTGTTGCACAGGGTCCTGAGCTGTGCAAAGGTTTGTTTTTTTTTAAGTAAACACTTTTAAACTCCAATTCACTGCTGGATAAGGAATCTACAGTCATCAGCAGCCCTGAAGCTGTTTATATGGAGGAAGGGAAAAGCCCCAGGATTACAAATGAGGCCCTTCTGGGTCTATTAAAAAAAGAAAGGAAATTGGCATTTAGACCTTCAAGGTAGACTTCACACACTGTTATTGACTCAGATAAGAACAGCTTAGTTAGTGTGATTGATATTTACAGGGGAAAATCCTCAGAGAAAACCTTGACATTACAAAGAAGCAATATTGAAGGTTTCTAATTGGTTTACCTTCTCCATCAGATCCAAGGCTAGACTTACAAGTAGGTTGCCTATAAATGACAATGTTAGGCAGACTAGACATATCAAAAAAACAAAACAAAATCCGAAACTCTTGTGCTTAAGTAGAGATTCCTTCTATAGACCTACTGGGACAACTCCCCTCCCCCTTCCCAGCAAAGTCCCTAAAAAAAGTGACTTCATGTTTCAGGCATTCTGAGGGTCAGCGTGTACTCCAAGCCTTAAGTCATGAACCTCTATCATGCTTACTTTTGTGATTTAGCCAGGAGTTACATTAATTCAAAACAAAAAACATTTAATCCAACAACATAACAAAGGAAAGTATAGGAAAAGATGGCCCCCTCCTCCCATAAACACACTCCCTTCTCCAAAAGTGCATTCCCTGGGTTTGTTCAAGTTCCAACTCAAATCCCAGCTTCTATAGCAAGTCTTTCCTCACGTCCCTTAGTGATAGTGCTTTCCGTGAATTGATATCCAATGTATCTTGTGTGTGTATTGCATGTGTGTGTGTGTACGTATATGTATATAAAATTTGTACAAAGTTGTTTCCAGTCTCTTCCCCTCCCCTTAGACTGTAAGGGCCTTGAGAGAAAGATTGCCTTTTACCTTATCCCCAGCATTTGACACAGTGCCTGGCATATAATAGGTTCTTAATAAATGTTTATTGCCTGACTGAACAGAGACCACACAAAGAAGGTGTACACATAGGGAACATATATGGTCAGTGAATATGTGTAAAGATAAATAGGTGAGGAAAACATGTGTCCAGGGCACATAGATGGAGGGACTACTTAGGGGCGTGAGTGGTTGGTATCACACAGCTCTTACTTTACTAGGCTTAATTAATTGAGCCTTACATGTTCTTTTTTTATGTAACCATATATGTACTTTTTCCAATATATTTTTATTTCTTTCATTAATATTTACCAGTTACATATAAAAATTGTAACACTCATTTTTTAAAATTTTGAGTTCTGAATTCTCTTCCTCCTGTCCCTCCCTTCTTTGTGAGAAGGCAAGCAATTTGATATCCATTATATATGTGAGATCATGCAAAACATATTTTCATATTAGCCAATCACATGTTATTTTCTGGGAATCTTGTATCATTGAACTACATAGACTGCTACCTTTTACTGGGCTTCAGCTCATCAGGGTCCTCTACTGACTTTCTGCTCTCATTTACTAAAGGTCAGTTGTTGTTCAGTTGTTTTCAGTCATGTTTGACTCCTTGTGACCCTATTTGGGTTTTTCTTGGCAGAGATACTAGAATGGTTTGCCATTTCCTTCTCCAGTTTATTTTCCAGATGAGGAAACTGAGGCAAACAGGGTTAAGTGACTTGCCCAGGGTCACACAACTAGTAAGTGTCTAAGGCTGGATTTGAACTCAGGAAGATGAACTCAGGAAGAAATATATAAATTTACTATTTACGTATTTACATTTACTAAGGTACAAGGATTTTAAAAATTCTTCTTAACAAGGGCAGGCCAACAGCTCTTAGCAGAGAGACTATGAACCACCAAAGCTAGTCATTGTGCCAGATTAGGATGAACTCTTTTAAAAATTATTTTTATTTCTCTGTCTCTGTCTGATACTGATTAAAGGTCCATATTTGTTTTTTAAAAAAATTTTCTAATTAATTAATTAATTAACTTTTAGTTTACAACATTAAGTTCCACAATCCCTTGAGTTCCAAATTTTCTCCCCCTTCCTCTCCTTTCCCCTCCCCCCCATGGCAGCATGCAATCCAATATAAGTTCTACAAATACATTCGCATTAAACATTAGTCAGCTTGTAAAGAAGGATTATAAATCAATGGAGTGAACAATGAGAAAGAGGGAATGAAACAAAACAAAAAAGAGAGCAAGTAGTTTGAAAAGTCTGTATTTCTAAGAGAAGAAAAGAGAAAGTGGTTTTCCCCCTGTGAGGGATAATTTATAGTGAAGTTTCCCCATTCTGAAAAATCAAATCTAGAATGGCTTCGGTATTCACTAGGCCTGTTTAGAAGTCACCTGACCTTCAAACAATCTGGGGCTTAGAGCAATGGAGACCCTCCCCCAGAGCCAACTCAGCAGAAGATATGCCAAATAAGATTAAGACTGCTTTCATTGGACTCCCACATGTTTCCGGGTCTTTGGTCTCAGAGAGATTCCCGTGCTTAGGTTGTGGGATAGCCCCCCTACCAATAAGAGTGAAGGCCAGTTGTGGGGGTTGGGTTTCTGCATTAGAAGATTATATAATCATGGGCTGCCTTCTACCTGTCGCTCTCTCTGCAGATGCCATGTTGGGCGACAGGGGTTAGAGTCCTTTTTCATGAGAAAGAGTAAAGACCTTTTCTGACCTTAGATTCAGACTCTGAACTCTTTCATCTCATACACCCCTCTTCTAAAAGAGGTGTGGGATTGTGGGTATAGCACACTACATAGTCAGACTCTGGTTGTTATGTTGGTTTATTTAACTGAACTGCTTTTTTTTTAAAAAAAAATTCTTTGTTACAAACTATGGCACTCTGGTGATCAGATGAGGAAGGGGCATATTCAAACCTAGTGGTGATGAATAAACAAAAAATATCAATTAAAAAAGAAGTCTATGATCCCAGATATCTAAGGGGGGAGAAATTCTTTGGAGTGAGAGGCAACAGAGTGGCAGAGCCCAGAGAGAGCTGTCCTTGAAATCAGGAGGACAGGTTCAAGTCCTTGCTCTGACCCTTCCTGGCTTTGTGGTCTCTAGACAATCCCCTCGGTCTCTCCTTTGCAGAGCAGATACATCGACAACACCATTAACAGAGAGAGTCTCATCACTGGGAGTTCCCTATTAATAATGAGATCACAAATCTTGTTCAAGAAGAAATTTATTTTAGTTCCTATTTAATCCCTTATGGGGAATCCTTTTCTCCTCAAACCCAAGTCAGGGCCTTTGTCAACAACAACAAAATACTCCCTGGGGGCTTTGTGAAAGGGGGTGTGGGGACAGAGAGGGGAAATAGACAATTTGCTCCCTAAATCCTCTTTGATTGACATGCCAAATGTGGTTCATAGAGAACAAAAACTGAGGGAAAAAAGGCAAGGTCCTTACCTTCCATCCTCCTGGTCCACAATCAGGCCTTTATTATGTATATCTGCTGGTAACAAACAGACCTTGGCTTTCATGCTATAGTCTACCAGTCCAAAACCTCACAACCTTACTCTCCTTCTTTTGTCTCAGAATGAAAGATGGATGTGCAGTTGGGAGACCCTGGGAGAGGACCCCCTGCCTCCAGTGCTTAATCATTGTGTGACTCTGGGCAAACCACTTAAACTGTGTCTCGGAACCTCAGTTTTCTCATCTGTAAAATGGAGATAACAATAGCCTAGATAATAACCTACTTCCAAGGGTGATTGTGGGGATCAAATGGGATAATATTTGTAAAGTACTTTGTGAGCCTTAAAATGAATATTTATCATCATCCAAGGGTAGGCTCCAATACCACCTTCTTCAAGAAGTCTTTTCTGACTATCTGTCTTGTTAGAGCTCCAACCTCCAAATAACTTTGTATTCGAGCATGTTGTATCCTGCCTCCCAGTAATATAGTATAATGCTTCTTGAGGGCAGGAACTATCTCACTTTTATGATTTTATTTCCAGAACCTAGTACAGAGCCTGGCAAGTAGACTCTCATAATAAATGCTTGTTGGTTGAGTGAATACGGATTACTCAAGGACATTTAATTAGGGGGCACTTACTGTTTTTCACCAGCAGAGACACAACAAAGCTTAGTACTTAGCAAGGATACTTGAATGAATAGGAAGCTTCCAGTGTTCCCCCTTTTGCCAGGTCTTGACATCTCAGGTACTTTTAACCCTTAAGTCAGCTCCATCCTATTGGATATAGTTATACCTTCTACATCAAGGGTTTTGGGGATGGGCTGCCCTCCCTGTTTTTTTCCTCCACTCCTGCCACAATCTGGAAAACCCATGTAGAATTTTTAAGGCCTTCCTTAGCATCAGAGAAGTCTGAATTCCTATGGCATTAAATAATAAAATATGTTGATGTTATACAATACTATACATATATCTTATGTGTTCCTGAGTTTCTTTTTTTGTCTGTTTGGAAGGGGGTGTTAAGTGACTTGCTCAAGGTCACATGGCTAGTAAGTGTTAAGTGTCTGAGGCTGGATTTGAACTCAGGACCTCCTGACTCCAGGGCTGGTGTTCTATTCACTGAGCCACCTAGCCATCCCTACTTTTCTGAGTTTCTAAACTTTTTGTGAGTCATCTGCTGGCCTTCACATGTTGTCTGTGGCTTCCACAAAACTTCCCCTAAATTCCCGATTAATTTCTTATGCTGACCTGCAATATATGGAAACAGTCGGAGTATGAAAGGGATAACTGCATTTTCTCCTCTCTGTTTCTGAAACATCACACTCTCTTGACTATTTTCTTTTCTCCTAATTGGTCCTTCTCTTTCTTTGTTTTTGTTGCAACCTCTTCCAGACAGATCAGTGTGGGTGGGTGTTGTCAGGGTACTTGTCTTCAGTCTTTTTCTTTTTTTATATAGTTTTTCCCTCGGCAACTTCATTCACACCCATGGTTTCAACTACCGCCTCCAAACTGACGATTTAAAAATCTTGGCCTCTCTTTGGTTTCTGACCCAGATTTACAGCTTCCTACAAAAGCCCCTGCTCAGATGTGCCACCAGCCCCTCAAACTCAACGTGTCTCAAAATGAACTTCGCCTCATGTTGGTATTATTTTTGCCACTGGCTATCATGCCTGTCTCCCATCTCCGTGGCATTATTTTTTATTCTTCCCTCTCTCTAGTATCCTGTCAGTTATATTTCTACAACATTTCTCATGTCCATCCTCTCCTTTCTGTTCTCATTCTTGTTGTTGTTCAGTTGTGTTCACCTCTTAATGACCTCATTTGTGGTTTTCTTGGAAAGAATATGGAGTAGTTAGCTATTTCCTTTTCCAGCTCATTTGACAGGTGAGGAAATTGAGGCAAGCAGGGTTAAGTGACTTGCCCAGGATCACACATGAAATGTCTGAGGTCAGATTTGAACTCACAGAGATGAATCTTCCTGATTCCAGGCCTGGCCCTCTATCCACTGTCTGTCTCTTCCCTGAGAATGCCGTGCTCTCTCATTGCCCATGTTATTCCCCCTCACCCAGGAATATTCTCTAGATTCTCTTTTCCCTCTTAAATAACTATCACCTTTGCTTCGGTTTGTGTCTATTCTATAAATGAATGGAGGATTTATTAATGATCATGATGATCGTGAAACAGTAACACGAAATAATCAAATGATTGTTTGATCAGGGTAGACGGTGAAATAGCCAGTGATGGAACAAAGGCAGCCACTCTGAGAAGCAGTTAGTATAATGGAAAGATGATGGGTCAAGTCCCAGCTCGGACACTAACTAGCTGCAAAAACCTTGGCAAACTAGCTCCCTGTCTTAGACCTCGGTTCTTCTAGATTTGAACTCAGGAAGATGAGTCTTCCTGACTCCAGATCCCACACTCTATCCAATACAGAACCTTATTAGTAAGTGCCTATTGCAATAGCCTTCCTGCATATAGAACTAGAAGGAACCTTAGAAGCCAAGTTGGCATTTTACATGTGAAGAAACTGAGGCACAGAAAGTTTGGGTGACTTGTCCAGGGTCACACAGCTAAGACATATCTGAGGCAGGATTTGAATTCATGTCTTCCTGACTCTTAAGTCTGGTGCCCTCTCCACTACATTATGTTGACTTTCTTTCTCCCTCCTCCAATGTTATCTTCCTCTTGCTGCCAGAATAACCTTTCTTGTGAAGCTTGTTATGTTACTTCTCTTGCTCATAAATCTTCAGTGATTCCCTATTACCTCTGGAGTGAAATTTGAACGCATTTGCTTGTAATTCCCAGTCCCCATAATCTGGTCTCACCCAGCCTTTCCAGTCTTAAGTTACTCTTCTCCTTATAGTCTATGCTTCAGCTAAATTGTGCTACTTTCTTCCCTGAGAATGCTGTGCTCTATCATTTCCCATGTTATTCCCCCCACCCACCCAGGAATATTCTCTAGATTCTCTTTTCCCTCTTAAATAACCCCCTATCCTTTCAAACCTAATTCAAATGCCACCACTTCGAAGTATGAAGCCTTTCCCAATTCCCTCATTTGGAAAGGACCTTCTCCCCCTCATTCCTTACATCACCTGACATTTTATTTTGTGCCTCCTTAGTGCCTTTATTTCCTATTTTAAATCACAGTCATAAGAATTTGTTATGACCCTACTAGTTTGTAAAGATCCCTAAGGTCAGGGGACTTGTCTTATCTAAATGTTGTATGTCCCTAAGAACTAGCAGGGTGGTCTGTACAAAGTAATTTCATTTGAATGAAAGAATGAATGGAAAAGCAAAGTATTAAATCTTACCAAAGATTTACATTTCAGTGTGAAAAAGGGGATCAGATGTTTCTTTTTTTAGAGTGGATTTTTATAGGAAAGAAGAAAGCACCATAAAAATGTGGACACAGTAGATAGGATCATTTGCGGAAGTTGAGCATTGAGACAAGTCACTTTCCTCATCTCTAATCACTTTAAAAAAAAGAGTTAAAATGAAAATCAGGGGCAGACTAAATGGCAACATAAGTCACAAAAGTGAAGCCTAAGAGAGATGTGTGTGTGGGTGTGTATGTAGAGGGTAGTTTTCATAGGATAATGAAAGGTACCTTTTCTCCCTATTCCCCCAACCTCCATTGTCTTGATTTGGGGACTATAAAGGTGAATTGGGTTTATTCAAACTTCAGATCTTTTATGACCCCAGAGTGGGAACCACTTCCTTCTCCCCCACCAGGTGTCTACATGAGTCACTGCCTGCCCTCGTAAGATCTCCCAGATTTGGGGGCTGGGTTACTGTGATTCATCATACCCAGGGGGTGAGTCTGGTTGGAGGTGCCAAGAACAAACTGCAGACTTCCCAATTTTGCCTGGCCTTGAAGGAATGGCACAATATCTTCTGATCACATTAAGTGTAGATGGCTTCTTTTTCTTCTGCTTACTATATCTAGTTGCATGGCCTCAGAGTCACCTGTGCCGTGGATGGCCAGAGTCAGGGAAAAGGACACAAGCCAGGTACATGATAATGTAGATAGGCAAAATGGGAGGGGCCTGGAAGATGCCTTGAGAAGGCATTTTGGTGAAGAGGAAAGAACATTGGATTTGGAGTCAGAGAATTTGCATTAAAATCCTGGCTGTTTCACTTACAACCAATTTGAACTTAGACAAGTCACTTTAATTTTCTGGGCCTTAGTTTCCTTTTTATGAGGTGAGGGTTGAAAGACTGACCCAAACCCTGAAAAGGTTTTTGAAAAGAATTTTATTGTTTGTTTGGCAAAAGAGAAAGCCGAAAAACGCTGTGGCTCCCTCCTCTGTGAAGTCTACATGATATAAAGTTCAGACAAGGGCATAAGGACAAGCAGCTGGTTGATTAGTATAAGAACCCCTGTACTTGGGCAGTTTGTTGAGAGATATATCAGCAAGTAAGTATAAATATTCAATAAAATTGGGGTGAACACCAAACACAAGCTTTGGGTGGCCCTAAAACAAGATCTAGGTGAGTTGTGGACCCAACCATTCCTCTAAGAGGTCTATGACTTTCCTTAGAGCATCTCTGATGTCAGCCTGACCTCTTTAGTAAGCTTTAGGTTAGACTTTTTTCTAGTTACATAAAGCTAAGTTCAAACAATATTAATAAAGTATTTTCCCCACAAAGGGATTGGACTAGATGACGTTGGAGGTCCCCTCTATCCCTTTTTAGCTCTAACTGTATGATCTTGTGATGAGAAAGGACTATATTAAAGGTGTGGAATTAAAATAAGAGAAAATTGGGAGTGTAAAAGTGTGTGAGAAGTGTGTGTGAGAAATCATGGGCAGAGCCGGGGGAAGTCAAGTATTCCATTAGACTAATATTCCAGTGTCTTTGGAAGGAGCCCTAACTATAATTCACCAATATGCTATTTGTCAGCCTTTGCACAAATACTTAATGGGCAGCTAGTTGGCACAGTGGAAGAGTATGGAGTCAAGAAGACTCATCTTTGTGTGTTCAAATCTGGGCTCAGACACTTTATAGCTATGTGACCCTGGGCAAATCACCTAACCCTGTTTGCCTCAGTTTCCTCACCTGAAAAATGAGCTGGAGAAGGAAATGGCAAATCACTCCAGTATCTTTGCCAAGAAAACCCCAAAATGGGGTCATGAAGGGTTGGACTTGATTGAAACTGACCACAACAAATACTTCCACATTTTCATAGTAACAAGCAGGACCAAAAATTTGGGAAAATTCTCAGATAGGTCTGAAACTTAGAATCTCAAAGTCAATAGATAGGTCCTCAAATTGGTCAGTATATGACTCATTCATACAGTTAGTAAATATTTATTGAGTATCTACATATTAGTGGGATAAGCACTAACAGAAACAAAATGTTTCAGGGGATTTTTCCATAGTCAGGTAAGGAAATCTTTAAGCCATTAGACTATTTGTAACAGTCAACTTTTAGATGTGTTTAGGTATGTTGATTTGTCCTGGATCTTAAACTAGGTAGATATTGATTTGAAGATTTGTTCAAATTTTTATTGTTGGTGGTGCTGAATTGTTTTGATGGCGCCCAACTTTTTGTGACCCCAAAACCCCATAGTTTTCTTGGCAAGGACTCTGGAGTGGTTTGCCATTTCCTTCTCCAGTACATTTCAAAGATGAGGAAACTGAAGCAAACAGGGTTACATGACTTGCCCAAGGTCACACACCTAGTAAGTGTTTGAGGTCAGATTTGAACTCAGGAAGATGAGTCTTCCTGACTCCAGGCCTGGAACTCTGTCCACTGTACCACCTTTGTTCAAGTTTATATCTACTCTTATGCCATCTGTATAGCACCAAATGAATTGAGGATTTATTAATGATCATAATTAATTGATCAGGGTAGATACTCAAAACAGACATGATAGAACAAAGGCAACCACTCTGAGAAGCTATGTAGTATAATGGGAAGAACAAGAGACCTGGATTCAAATCCCAGCTCTGACACTGACTAGTTATATAAACCTTGGCAAGTCCGTTCTCTGTTGTGGACCTCATTTTTCCCATCTATAGTATTTCCATCTGCAGTTTCCATTTGTATTCCATCTGTATTAACATGTTCTTCACCTGACTCACCAGTTGTTGGGAAGGAAGTGCTTTATATCTCTTAGGATGTTATAGGAATTTGAGTTCAGTTGAATTTAAATATCCTACCATTAGTGATGGTTCAGTCCCAGGAGCCATATTTTAGGATGTAAATAATCTGAAACATGTGCAGAGGAGAATGACCAGGATAGTGGAGGTCCTTGAGATAGTGAGTATTCATAGGACACTTTATGGTTTGTAAAGTGCTTTGCATATATCATCTCATTTTATCCTCACAACAGTCCTGTGAGGTAGATGGATGGTCCTCATTTTACAGATGAGCAGCGTGAAGGTTAGTGAGGATCACAGCCAAGTAA
>CM053591.1:42431726-42459975 GCA_028646515.1 Pseudochirops corinnae | reverse complement strand
TCTTTTTCCAGTGATCACTCATTGGTTACAGCCCTTCTATATGACCAAACTATTGTACAATGTGAAAGTATTTACAGATCCTGTACATGATTGCACGCCACCATGGTGGGGGGGGAAGGGAGGGGAGAAAATCTGAAACCCAAGTGATTGTGGAACTGAATCTTGTAAATTAAAAGTAAATGAGTAAATAAAAAATAAATTAAAAAAAAAAAAGGAAAAAAAAATAAAGTGCTTTATAATCGGAAAAAAAAAAAAGAGCAAATAGTATGCTTCGCTCTACATTCAGACTCCATAGTTCTTTCTCTGGATGTGGATAGCATTTTTCATCATGAGCCTTTTGGAGTTGTCTTAGAACCTTGCATTGCTGAGAAGAATTAAGTCTAAGTCAGTCATCACACAATGTGGCTGTAACTGTGTATAATGTTCTCCTGGTTCTGCTCACCTCACTCAGCATCAATTCATATCAGTTTCCAGGTTTTTCTGAAGTCTACCTGCTCAACATTTCTTATAGTACAATAGTATTCCATTACATTTGTATATCACAGCTTGTTCAGCCATTTCCCAATTGATAGGCTTCCCCTCAATTTCTAATTCTTTGCCACCACAAAAAGAGTTGCTATAAATATTTTTGTACATATGGATCCTTTTCCCATTTTTATAATCTCTTTGGGATACCTAGAAGTGGTATTGGTGGGTCAAAAGGTATGCACATTTGGACATGGTTCCAAATTGCTCTGCGGAATGGTTGGATCAGTTCATAACTCCACCAATACTGCATTAGTGTTCCAATTTCCCTATATCTTTTCCAGCATTTATAATTTTCCTGTTTTGCCATGTTAGCCAATCTGATAGGTGTGATATGGTACCTTAGAGTTGTTTGATTTGCATCTCTTTAATTAATAGTGATTTAGAGCATTTTTTCATACGACTATAGATAGCTTTAATTTCTTCCTCTGAAAGCTACCTGTTGATATCCTTTGACAATTTTCATTTGGGGAATGACTTGTATTCTTATAAATTTGACTCAGTTCTCTATATATTTTAGAAATGAGGCCTTTCTCAGAAACACTGACTGTAAATTCTTTCCCAGTTTTCTGCTTCCCTCCTAATCTTGGTTGCATTGGCTTTGTTTGTGCAAAATCTTTTCAATTTAATGTAATCAAAATTATCCATTTCACATTTCATAATGTTCTCTGTCTTTTGTTTGGTCATAAATTCATAAATCTTATGGGTAAACTCTTCCTTGCTTTCCAATTTGAAAATATTTTAATGGATTTTGCCATATTGACTACTTATCATTTCCAAATTACATAGAATGAAACACTTTGAAAATATAGAGACCTACAGGAGGAAATTAAAATCTTGGGAGAGACAGGACATGCCATCCTTGTTCTGTTTCCTACTGAAATTGTCCCAAAGATACTTTGAGTGAGTCCACAGAAAATGAGTTTACATCTTGATATTCTTGTTTAATTACAAAAAGCAGTCATGGAATCATACTATCATACATTTAGAAATGGAAGAGCCCATATGGGCTCTTGAGTCCTACCCTTGACAGTCATTCTGAACATTAAGTAATAAAAAGGATAGTGACTTTTCATGGGGTCACTTTTATTTGAGCCTATAAAAAAATGAGAGGATAGATAATATCTCAGTTTTCTATAAGGCATTATAGTTTTCAGAGTGCTTTACATTTGTTATTTTATTTGATTTTCACAGCAGCAGAATGGATAGATTGCTGGACTTGGAATCAGGAAGACCTGGGTTAGAATCCTACCTCAGACACATGCTAGCTGTGTGACCTTGGGCCACTAATCTCTTGGACTTGGTCTCATAATCTGTAAGAGGTGATAATAATTGTGTATCTCTCATTAGGAACTACAAAGGACCTTTGAGGTCATCCAGTTCAACTCCCTATATTTTATAGATAATGTAACTGGGACTCTGAGAGATTTAGTGATTTGCCCAGGGTCAAGAAGCTAGTAAATATCTGAGGCTTGCTTCTAACCTAGCTCTTCCTGACTTCAAGTTCAGTGGGTCTAGTTGAAAAAATTCCACACCTAATGGCCAACCTTTTAGTGATGAACCTCTCTAAACTTAGCTAGGCTTGGCCTCCTATGACAAAAGCACAGTTTGTAGTATAATTACTTAGCCATCAGATATTCCAAGCCTTTTTTTTCCAATTGGTACAACCTGTACAGTCTCTGAATAAACCAATGAGGCTAAGAGCCACTCAAAATCTCATACTCTTTGAAAGATATAAAGTGACCCATTCCAGTCCTTCCAGCTGATGGTGCTACCTTCCATCTACTCTTCCTCCCAGGAGGAGTGGGGAGGGAGGTTTTGGATGAAGAGGAGGAAGAAAAAGCTCTCGTAACGAATACTTATAATCACGTAAAACAAATTCTTGCATTGGCCATGTCCAAGAAATAGATATTTTTCTGTACCCTGCGTTTATCATGTCTCTGTAAGTGGTGCTCTATCATAAGTCCTCTGGGATAAAGAGTGGTCATTGTAGTGATTAGAGCTCTTAAGTCTTTCAAAGTTTTTAATGTTGTTGCTATTGTACCAACTTTTCTCCTGATTCTGCTCATTTCACCTTGAATCAGTTCATACAAGTCTCAGGTTTCCCTAAAACCATCCCTTTCATTATTTCTTATAATACAGTTGTATTATATTACTCTCATATACCATAATTTGTTTAGCCATTTCCTAATTAAGGGACATACACTTAATTTCCACTTTTTCTTTGCCACTACAAAAAGAGCTGCTATAAATATTTTTGTACATATGGTTGTTCTTCCTCTTTCTTTCATCTCTTTGGGACATAGATTTAGGGTGGTGGTGTTTTTTTTTTTTCATCTTCCTTACCTTACCACAGCCACAATGTAGGCTAGTACTGTATTTAGGGAGCTTGGTCCAAGTTATTTCCTGTCAAGGATCCCTAGAGAGTACTGGGTTTATAGCAGATGTCCCCTGAGAATTCATGTTAGTTATTCCTGTTAAACAAAACCAGAGAAAATAGCTCTCTGTTTTTCAGATACCTTTTGTTAAAATCTGCCTAGAGTGAACTTCTAACAATAATTCCACCAAGAGATTGGCTTGTTGAAAAGACTTTCTTCTCTCAGACAATGGAGTTGAGTTTTATTAACGTGCTTTCAAGACTATTTTTATGCTTTGTTTTTTTTTTTGGCAAAAAAAAAATCAGGTTTATCTGGGTGTGTGTGAAAGTCAAAAAAGATTTTTCTTTTTTTGAGGGCTGGTACGTTTGATTAAATGACTGGCTGAAGGTTTCTGAGGATTGATCATCTCATATCCAAGGGCCTCATTTCTTACACTTCTATATCAGAACGATAACATGTTTTTTGAAGAGACACTCCTCAAGAGAGGATTCTGACCTTCCTTTTGACTTGCCTGGGATGAAATGAACTCAGAGCAAGGTGAACCCCTATAAAGGGCATCATTTCCTCCAAAGTGCCCTCAGCTTTAGGGATCAGAGATAAGGAGTCAAAAATAGCTGCTATTAGCTGCAAGCCCTGTTTACTTTTGTAGTGCTCTGATTAAGATCAGGCACAGGAATAATGAAAAAGATGCTTCGTGAACAAAGGTCAAAAGCAGTCTCAATTTGAAGAAAAACAGTTGAGCATAAAATCTGGTATATTTTACAACACTTTAAAATATCAGTAATAAACTATCTTGAATGTATTTTTTTAATTTATGAAGAAACCAAAACATTCACAATTACAGTGAAAATTAGCATTTTGCCCTGCCTTCTCCCCCAGGTAATAAAAAAAATTCCCATAGTTCTTTTTGTTTATATGGCACATCTGTTTCTTGCAGCCCCATCTCTAAAATGTTCAGAATATTGTAGGAAAAATTGACAGCCTGGAGCAATTAGGACTTTCTTTTAACTAAGGCAAAGTGGCTGTGTATTAAAGAGAATTAATATTTTAAAAAGTATTTTGGAAGATGGAAGGCTTGGGGGGAAGTTGAGTTTATTTTACCTGTGAGCAGTCAGTGCCACCCCCCCCCCCCACTTTCCTTTCTTTTTTCGTGCTGTGCTTGACATTTAATTTTAAAAATTCATTCTAAATGACACAGAAAGGAGAGAGATAAAGGAGCAGAAAATCTCTCGTGGCAGAGGCTCATTTCTGCGTCTTATTTGCAGTTGGGTGTATCACTTCTGTAATCCCTAATGAACAAATCAGAGATACTGAAGAAGAGGAAATGAAAGTGAAGCTCTCTTCTTTCAGGGTAATAGTGGGCTGTGTAGTACATTTTGAAAGTATTAGAAATCAGTTATAATGGAAAGGGCATTGGACTTAGGAGCTAAAAAACTCACTTTGAGGCCTGGCTTTGCCACTCTCTAACTGGGTGACATTAGAGGAGATATTCTTTTTTTTTTTTTTTTCTAATTATTTACTTTTAGTTTACAACATTCAGTTCTACAATCCCTTGAGTTCCAAATTTTTTGGAATTTCAAATTTTCAAATTTCAAATTCAAAAATTCCAAATTTTCTCTCCCTCCCTCCCCCACCATGGCATCATGCAATAAGATATAGGTTCTACAGATACTTTTGCATTAAACATTAGTCAAGACTTATAACCGATGGAATGAGGAACAAGAAGGAAGGAACAAAACAAAACACAAAAGAGAGAGAGCAAGTAGTTTGCTTCTATCTTCATTCACACTCTATAGTTCTTTCTCTGGATGTGGATAGCCCTCTCCATCACGAGTCTTTTGGAGCTGTCTTATAATCTTGCATTGCTGAGAGGAGCCCAGTCTGTCAAAGTTAGTCGTCACAGATACGATATGTCTGTAATTGTGTACAAAGTTCTCCTGGTTCTGCTTGAGGAGATAACCTTTGAACCTTTGTTCCCTCATCTATGAAACACAGAAAATGTGGACATATAATTCAGATTATCACATGTTTATATTATGTTAATACATTATTAATTATTGATATGCAATTATATTAATATTTAATAGCATTGATGATTAATTATTTTATTAATACTATGTAAATTATATATGCATATCACCTGTTTCATGTGATTGTTTCTAGGAAAACTCATGGCAGACCTTAAAGTACATTCATTAAGCCTTGAATATACTCTTTCCTTCCTCATCTCCTCCCCTTAGAATTACTAGCTTCCATCAAAGCTCATTTAAAGCATCACTTTCTCCAATGAGGCCATTCCTTATTTCCTCAGCCACTAGTGCCTTCCTTCTGAAATCACTTTATTTTTACTCTATATGTATTTTGTATGTATCTGTAAGCTGCTTCTTTGTGTGTCCTTAACAGCTCTTCCAGTGCCTGCCAGATGCTGGGCGCATGATGATGACTTGTTGGTTATATTGTTATTATATTATTATCATGATCTTTTAGATTCAGAGCTGAAAAGAATCCCAGAGGTCATTTAGTTCATAAATGGGAGTTGTGGTGAACATTACATGACTAATTCAACAAGCTGAAAATTGTTTATCACTTTTTATATTAATTAAACTTTGTCTCCCTTTCTTTTTCTTTCCCTCTATTCTTTCTTTTTCTCTTTCTCGTTCTGTCTCTGCTTCTCTTTGTGTGTCTCTTTGTCCCTTGTCTCTCTGTCTCTAGTCTGTCAGAAAGGAATTGTCTAGGATTAAGAAGAAAGTTGAAATGATGTTTTCTCCTAATTATAACCTTGTGATAGTTTTGTTGTTACAAGGCGTTTGTTCCTAAATGTTTAACACTCAGATTGAGGGTGAGGAGTGGGGAAGAGCTGCATTGTCAACATTTTTCTGTCACTTTCTTAAATCCTGATAATCCATAAAACAATAAGTCAGACTGTTATTTTTAGCTTGAGCTGGTTGGAGCTGACTACAGCACACCCCTGACTGTTAAAACTTTTCTGGGTTATATGGGACATTCCAGCCCCTGTGCCTTCATGCCTTTGTTTTCTCTGTTTCATTGGAGATTCCTTCAGGCCTTTTCATTCCTAGCATGGCTGTGGGAGCCATGGCAGGCAGAATGGTGGGGATAGGAGTGGAACAGCTGGCTTACCACCACCATGACTGGATCATCTTCAGGAACTGGTGTAGACCTGGAGCAGACTGTGTTACTCCTGGACTTTATGCGATGGTGGGAGCTGCGGCCTGCCTAGGTATGTATGCTCTTTGTGGAATGGGAGGAGCAATATGACTGGATCCTTGTTTATACTTATGCTGATCTTGTGTACTTTATTTTAAAACTGAAAGTTGCCTAGGAATAGTAGGGCCTCAGACATTCAGGCTTCACGGTCCTAAATTGTCATTCTTATTCTCCTTTTGTTTTACCAAATATAAAAGTGGCTCAATCTTCAAAGGTTTATAAGGCATGAATTTTCCACAGTGACTTCCCTAAAAGGCCCAGTTGTGATATAAGATGTAGAAAGATGGTCTGGCTTAGTACCTCTGAGAGGTAGAAAATAGTAATGCCACTCTGGGACGGAGTATAACCTTCTTAAGCTTTTTTGTTGACAGGTCTTGGAATGAGGACAGTAGGGCTTTAATCTTGGCTCTCTATTTGATTTTATCGTACCATTAGAGATGCTGAAATGAGGCTATGGCTGTCCTCCAAAGGAATGATGTTTTGTGCCTTTTTTTTTTGTCTGAGGTGGATTGAGGTGAGGGAAACATCTAGATTTATCTTTTCTAGCTGTAGGTAAAGGTTGTGTAGATGCCAACTTGTTAACATGTCATCTTCATGATGTTATTCACACTGTGGAATGTTATCCCTGATTTTCTGATTTGGCTACCCACATAAAAGTTTGTGTGGTTAAAACAAACCATTCACGAATGCCTCTTTTCTCTTTATACTTGATGGCCCAGTGGCTAGAGTATCAGGTCCGGGGTCAAAGAAGACCTGAGTTCAAATCCAGTCTCAGATACTTGCTAACTCCTTGACCCTGTATAATAGTAAGCACCCTAGCATACCTAGGATGGCCTGCTAGCACAGGTTCTTTTCTCTGCTTTTCTAAGAAAGACTGCTCAGAAAGGGATTAACAATCCTACTTTTAATTACATTCACTAGTTCAGAGGCAGGGTCAGCATCCTGAATGTCAGAGAAAATACAGGCAGAGAAATTAGCATAAAGACCAACAGACAGGGCTCTGACTTCCTGGATCAAAGCAATATTGCTATACACTTTACAATACACCACTGGATCGAGAGAACCTTTACATCTGAGAAGTCAGGGGGTCTGAACATAGGCTGCTCAGTCTCAACCAAGAAATCAAATGGTTCTCAGAAGTGAACCCCCAAAACAAAATACCACACAGAGTATATATATACACTTCTCAGAGTCAGAAGGCATCACAACCCTCGTGACTCAGGGCCTGATCAACTTAGTACCAAAAGGTATGAAAGCCTTCCTACAAGTAATCTTCCCCTAAGCAAGCTTCTCTTTAAGCAAGTTTCTCCCCCATTGGGCTCTGTGTGATTCAGGATGTATCATGGCTGGACATGTAGGCCTAATGATGGGCTGGGAAGATCTTATATTCCATTAAACTTACCTCCTGAGCAAGTCATGTAACCCTGTTTGTCTCAGTTTCCTCATCTGTAAAATGAACTGGAGAAGGAAATGGCAAACCGCTCCAGTGTCTCTGCCAAGAAAACCCCAAAAGGGGTTACAAAGAGTCAGACACACTGAAAAAGCAACAAAACAGCCAAGTTTTGTCTTCACATTTTTTATCTCTCTGCATTTTGTGCACTTGGCTACATTGCCTAGAATGGATCTCCTCTACATCTATTGAAAGCCATTTCTTCCTTCAAGGCCCAGCTCAGGTTTGTCTACTTCATGAAATGTTTCCTACTTTCTGTCTCTCGTCCCCTTTGCTGTAAGGGAACCCTTCCTTCATGAATCTCTCCTCCACCCTGACATCTCTTGTATCCTTAACCATATTCTGACTTCTCATAATAGATAGTTGTGAATATGTCTTATCCTTTCTCTTCGCAATTAGATTATGAGTACTTTAAGGCAGGGCCTGTGATTTCATTTTCGTATTCTTAGTACTGAGTTTAATACCTTGCACAAAAGCAGACACTTAAAGGAAAGTGTGGTACAATGGAAAGAAAGCTGGATTTGGAGTGAGAGGAGCTGGTTTCAGATCTTGGCTTTGCCACTTAGTACCTGGGTACCCTTGGACAAGTTACCTTACGTCCATGGGTCTCAGTTTTCTTGTCTGCAAAATAAAAGGTTAGACTAGAGGGTCTCTCAAGTCCCTTTCAGTTATAAAATCTTGACCTGATAACAATGATCCAATACGCATGTACAGAATAGAATTGAAAGGCAAGAGTTCTTTATAGAATTTCTGGCGTATCTGGTTTGAATGCCATGAGTACTAATTCATAGCCTTGCCTGTTGAACTTTATGAGCTCATAGCTTTAGGATAATAAGTGAATATAGCTGTGTGTGTGTTTGTAATGTATATAATATATAAGTGAATTTGAAAATTAAAGACAAACAGTAAATGAATTACTTTGTGAACTCCTCTTACATTAAAATAAGACAGTCTTGTATAACAGCATTTTAAAATGAATTTAGACATTTTTCATGAATTCTCATTATTTTGCTTTGAAGCCAGTCATGGAGGATGGTCTCATTTTACTGTGGGCAGATGGATCATTCATCTGACTGACTGCAGACTGGAGATACCTTTTCTGACCATGACAGCACCTGGAGATATTTCTTCTCTAGTATGCCAATTGTAGCAACATTAAAAATCTTAGTCTTTTTCATCCATTTATTGAAAGCTATATTAAACTGTTATATAAATATGGTTTATACCTACTGCTGCTGTTATTACTACTGCCACCCCTGGTTAATAGTTCTGTATATAGTTAATATTTGGTCACATCCGGTTTATTTATATTAATAATAATTAATATAATATAATAACATATACTAATAATATAGATTCTTAGGAATGGTAGTCTCTGGTGGCAGTGAAACCTATTAAGGGTTTATGAATATCATTACATTAAATGACTAATAACTTCAATCTCATTAGGAATACCAAGGAACACAATTCCTGGTGGGGTGGATGGGAGGTTGTTTGGATGGGTAGATAGGGGTGGGTGTATATGCCATGATCAGTGACATTATTCAGCTTATTTTTGGTATGGAGGGGATAAATTCCAGTTTGTTAAATCAGAAACCTTAAAATTCATACATCAAAAAGTACACATACTTGCTTAAAATATACACGTGCTTAAACATACATACTCATCAGAAAGTGAGGCAGTCGGTCCTTGTGGGTGGTTTCTCAGATCTGGGACAATGCCTGATCATCTGTAGATAACTAGTAAAGAGTAAGTTCAGTGACTCAATTTGAGATAACTTATTTCTCCCTCAAATTGGAGGCCCTGAATCAGAGAATTGGGCAGGACTTCACTGGAATAAGTAATAAGTAATCTTTTCTTTGTTATGTGTTGTAGTAATGACTACTGTTTATATTGCATTTTCAGGCTGCTAGGTGGTACATTAGATAGAGAACTGAACCTGGAGTCAGGAAGACTCCTCTTCCTGAGTTCAAGTCTGGCCTCAGACACTGACTAGCTGTGTGATCCTGGGCAAGTCACTTAACCCTGTCTACCTCAGTTTCCTCATCTATAAAATGAACTGGAGAGGGAAATGGCAAAACCACTCTGGTATCCTTGCCAAGAAAATCCCAAATGGGATCATTAAGATTTGGATGTGACTGATGTGACTGAAAAACAGCAATATTGCATTTTGGTTTGCAAAGTGCTTTTTTATACATGATCTCATTTCAGCTTCACAAAACTTCACAAGGGAACAATTAAAGATGCTATTATTCCCTATTTTCAAATGAGTAAATCCAGTAAATGATGGATAAGATTTAAACCTGGGTCTTTCTGAATTCAAGTTCAGAATTCTGTCCTCTACACTATGTTGCCTTCTAGTACATATAATTTTCATATGTATATATAACTTTATTAAATTATATTCATATTATTATGTCACATTTATATGAAAAATTTATAATTTTATATATATGTATATATGTGTGTATATGTATATATATCTATAAAAATTGCTGCACAATCCACGCCATTATGTTAATATGGGAATCACCTCCTTGAGGCTGAGGCAACACAGTTTGGTAGAAAGAGCATTGTGTCTGGAGTCTGAGAACATGCATTGGAATCATGGCTCATTTGTTATTGCCTGTGTGATACTGAGAACCATCACCACTTTTCAGCTTCTTAGTCTTCTCACGTACAAAATGCAGCAGTTCGTCTAGACAAGCCTAAGTCTCTTTTGGCTGCAGATCCTTAAAAACCTTGGAGCCTGACTAGATTTTCTTTTCTTTGCAGGTGGAGTTACCCGAATGACTGTTTCATTGGTGGTGATCATGTTTGAGTTAACAGGAGGTCTGGAGTACATTGTGCCACTAATGGCAGCAGCTGTGACGAGCAAGTGGGTCGCAGATGCGTTTGGAAAGGAAGGCATCTATGAGGCACACATCCACTTAAATGGTTACCCATTTTTAGATGTGAAGGATGAGTTCACACACAGGACACTGGCAACTGATGTTATGAGGCCCAGACGCGGGGAGCCGCCGCTTTCCGTGCTTACTCAAGACAGCATGACGGTGGAGGACGTGGAGACGCTGATTAAAGAGACTGATTATAATGGCTTCCCTGTGGTGGTTTCCAAAGACTCAGAGCGCCTCATTGGTTTTGCCCAGAGGAGGGAACTCATTCTTGCCATAAGTGAGTAAAGAGAATGAACCTAATATTTACTAAGAATCTAATAATAATTAATATAATATAATAACATATACTAATAATATAGATTCTTAGGAATCTATATAAATATAATATATTATATTATATCTATATAGCATAAAATGAAATTTGAAAAACAAATAATTTATAAGTAATGAAGAATCAAGACTTGGAAAAACTTGTTCAGGTGAAGCAAGACCTTATTCACTTAACTGCTGACTTATAAATGTCCAGCTTATAAATGACCCATGTTAAATCTCTGTTCTGATTCCTCCTGTTCTTGACTCTGGACCATGGCCCCATCACTCCTTCAGATTAGTTCAGAAGTGGAAGAATCCATGAAATCAGGGACCACTGACTCCTAGATATGATGGTCTGTCTCTTTCCTCTGACTATCGCTCTCCCACTTTTCCTGAGTGTTTTCACTTTACTTTGTTCCATAATCTTAAATTTAAAAAAATTAGAAGTTTATTTATAGTAATAAATGTCTCCTTTGGATAATACAAATATCACTAGGGAGGTATAATATTCATTCATTCATTAGCATGAATTACTTAGGTTGGATTGTTTTCCGCCTAATACCTATTTTCACTGAAGGAACGGGAATTTTGATTAGCAGAGAAGGCATACTGGGTGGGTGCCTAGGACAGTACTTGGGTACCCAAGGAGAGTAGTGATAGTAGATGAGAGATAGTTAAAGAAATGTAGATGGGAAAGTATAGGACAGATACTAAACTTAGGAAATGAGTCTTCTTCCTTCTTCCCCTCCCCTTCCTGTCCTCCCCACTGTCAGTTCTGGGGCTAGGATTAGTTAATCTACAACAGTGGTCCCCAGACTTTTAAAGTATAGCTAGATGAATGAATGGATAAAACATTTATTAAGTATTACTGCATGCCAAGGACTATGCTAAGCATTTGGGATACAGATTTAAGAAATGTAAGACAATTCCTGTTCCATAGGACCTTATGTTCTGACGCGGGTGGGGTAGGAACTGGAAAGGAAGACACATTCCCGTGGCATGATTTCGATACAGTTGCGAATTGGTAGTCTGGTTCTGCATAAGATAATATGATAGCTTATCAGCCTGTCAGAGCCCGGAGTTCTAGGGGAAGAGTCCAGGATTTTATAGTGGAGGAAGGGGGGTGATGGGGTTAGCAGATGAGACTAATGCCTGAAGTGGTCAGACAGATAGGAGGAGAATGAGGAGAGATAAGAATCAAGAAAACAGAATGGGGCTAGGACAAGAGAGTGACCAGCCCCCCCAAAGGCTTTAGACAGAACAAAAAGGATGAGGATTGAGAAAAGACTATTAGATTTGGCAGTTAAGATTACTGGTAATGTATGTAGCATTGTTTATTCAGATTACACGCTCTCAGTCCTAAGTGATCCATCTACAGTTGAGCTTTTAGGATAGAACCTGAGTTTTAAACTTGGAATTGCTTGTACATGGATGAGATTCATCTTGTTAGTTTTTTATGGAGTTCAAATGAACCCAAATATCTTATTGTTCTATGTTACATACTTCACTTATCTGAGGAAAGGAGCCTGTAAGAGGATTTTCTTTTAGCTTAAGACCAGAAACACTTAGAAACAGTAATCTGATAAAAGTTTTCAAATCTGCTGACTTAATAAGGGCTAATACTTTTTGGATTCATACACAAAAGTCATAAAACTTTTAAATCAGGTGCTTCTGAGTGAGAGAACCATCTTTTGAATAAAGTACAACATATAAAAACATCTTTTGAATAAAGTATAATTCAAATGAATTGGGTAGCCAGTTGACACAGTGGATAGAGCACCAACCTTGGAGACAGGAAGATTCTTCTTTCTGAGTTTAGATCTGACCTCAGACATTTCCTAGCTGGGTGATCCTGGGCAAGTCACTTACCTGCCTATAAAATGAGCTGGAGAAGGAAATGGCAAACCACTCCAGGATCTTTGCCAAGAAAACCCCAGAAGAGTTCACAAAGAGTCAGACAGGACTGAAGTGACTGAACAATAGCAGCTATTTCAATACATTAAAGGATCGATGATTTCTTCAAGGAAGAGGTCAGATAATTCTTCTAGGGTTGACTGAGACTTACAAAGGTTAAGTGATCCTTGATTTTATGGTTTCCTCTTGGTTTCTTTGCAGATTGAAGAGCCTAGTCTCACATAGAAGTAGGCCTTCTCTTGGGGGATGTCAGGCAGAGCTGTGATTGGTTTTCTCGTTCAGCTTTACCATGATTTTGTGCAATGGTAGAAGAATGTCTTCTCTTTTGCTATTTCTAATTCATTTCCCAATGATTACCAGTATTAGGCTTGTTGAACTATAGGTTGAACCCTGGAAGGGCCCTTAGGGAACATCTTGTTCAGTCCACTTATTTTACATATGAAGAAACAGACTCAGAAGAGTGAAATAACAGCTAGGTGGTACAATAGATAGAATGTTGGACCTGGAGTCAGGAAGAACCGAGTTGAAGTATAGTTTTGGATACTTAGCTGTGTGACCCTGGGCAAGTCACTTAACCACTATCTACCTCAGTTTTCTCATCCGTAAAAATTGGGATAATAATAGCACTTAGATTTCAGTGTTGTTGTGAGGATCAAATGAGCTAATATTTGAAAAATGCTTTGCAAACCTTGAAATTCAGTGTAAATGTTAGATGCTTAGCTGAACCAGGATTTGAATGTAGGTCCTTCACCTATGAATACTGTACTTATTTCTGCCATATCATAGAGATGTTGACTGATCGTGACTGCATCATGGCTGATGATCTATTCTTGGAACTGTATTTATTTTCAACCACAATGGGACAGATTGCTTTGTGTTATGAATATAATACTATAACATAACATATAATGTATATATCATAATATAATACAATATAATATATAATATAACAACATAACAGTGTAATATAATGTAATATGTTAGGATAGGATATGATATAATATAATATGAGAAAATAATCTCTAAGCATGGGCCTGGACTGAAACTCAGCTGCCATTTAAAAAATGCAATTAGCATTTTATAAGATCATTCTGCCATTTTATTATTGTCAGCTTAGCACTTCAGTATCTGAAAAGTTTCGTATTATCTGCAGACTTGGAAAGATAACTGTGTATTCTCCCTTTGGTATGATATACGAAAATGTTACATAGACTAGTTTCAGACCATCCCTGATGGATTCCACTATTCTCTTTCTCTGACCAGAGAAATCTTTTTTTTTATATTTACCCTCTGTTTCCTATCTGTAAGCTACTTTCTTATTTTTGTTAAAACAAACAAATAAACTGTTCTCTCAAATCCATGGTGATTCAACTAAAAAAATTAAGCTTTTTGAAAATCTCAATAAAAGTTTTTCTACAGGGGCAGCTAGGTGGCACAGTCAATAGAGTATCAGCCCTGGAGGACTTGAGTTCAAACCCAGCCTCAGACACTTAACACTTACTAGGGGTGTGACCTTGGGCAAGTCACTTAACCCCAATTGCCCTGCCTTCTCCCCTCCAAAAAAAAAAAAAAGACAATAGTTTATCCACTACTCTCTCAGTGACGTCAGACATAATTTCATCTGACAGAAACCATATTGCTTTTTTCACCAATGATTATATTTGCTTACACATTTGGGGTATCTTTTTTATAGGTTAGGGATAAATACAGAATTGCATTGTAATTCTTTCCTTTGAAATGGAGCCTGGGTTTGTTTCTTTTTAAATATTTTAATCAGATGTCCTTTTTAAATATACAGCCTCTCCAAGGACTTTTCAGCAAAAGGTACAATTTGAAAAACCTCACTAAAGTAAGAAATGTCAGTGAATAAGTTACCTGTTGTCTAGCTGAACCAGCACCTGCATAGAAAATACTGACTAATTACTCCTGAAACACATTCCTGTAATCAAATGGCAAATAGCAATTGTCATCAGATTATTAGAGAGGGAATTTAGGTTTATGAACTGATAGCTCTCTAGGTAGCAATCTTTGGAAAGTCTATAGATAAAAAGTAGATGTAAACAGTGTCTTCATGCTTTCAATCCGACAGGTAATACAACCTAGGGGGAAGGAAGTAGTGGTGTTTACCCTTGAGCAATCAGAGATGCTTGTCTTCTTAGACTGGAGAGATAGATAGGAACAGTTTACCTCCCCAGGTATAAGGGAAGAAGTTAATTTCCCACATTTCTGGAACCATGTCTTTTGGGATTCTAGGAATGGCATCAGGATCACGGGATTTTAGAGTTTGAAGGGACCTCAACCATCCTCAAGTCCAGCCCGCATCAGGATAAAAAATTATTTTGGTTATTTATACTGATAAGTTACCCCGTTACTGTTAACTTACTGTCAATATAATTATTACTGATTCCATAAACATTTATTATATTCAGAGCAGACCAATTCTGATGGCTTATTTAAGGTTGATTAGAATTTTTGCTTTCAATTCCGGGTCTTGCAAAGATTGTATAATTCATATTAACAAATATTATTGAACACCAACTGTGTGCCTAACTCTTCATTCATGTTGGGATTGCATGGTAACTTGTCATACTGGGTTGATTAAGAAATGATCCAAGAGTAAGAAAAGCCTTGTTTCAGATCCTGCCTGTGACATAGAGATGTGTGAGCCTGGCCAACAGCTCAGCAACCTCAAGCAGCTTTCTAAAAATATGTTACAGATGAGTAGCCAGTATGCAACAGTGGAATCAACCGGTCAGCAAACATTTTTTAGGTATCCGCTGTGTACCAAGCATTGTGCTGTGTATCAGGGAGACAGAGAAAGCTGTGTGGCAGTTTCTGCTCTCAAGGAGCCCACAGTCTAAAGGGGAAGATAACATGTGAACAGCTCTGTCCAAATAAGATATATACAGAATAAGTTGAAATCAATAGAGGTAAGGCACTAGACATATGGAGGATTGAGAAGGACTTCTTGTAGAAAGTGAGATTTTAATTAACTTGAAGGAAGTCAGAGAAGCCAGTGGGTAGAGATGAGAAAGAATGGAAATCCAGGCCTGGGGAACAGCCAGTGAAAATGCCTGGAGTTGAGACATGGCTTGTCTTGTTTGAAAAATAGGAGGAAAACCAGTGTCACTGGATCGCTGAGTACATGGTGGGGTATAAGGTATAAGAAGATTAGAATGATATAATATAATATCATTATTATATTATATATAATATATAAAGGGATTTGGTTACTAAACAGAGGATTCTGTATTTGATCCTGAAGAAGATTTCCACACTAGGAATTCTGTGTTAACAAAATCACAGATTCAGACATGTTCTTCTCCCTGTCCCTTCCAAAAATTTCAGTGTTATCATCTGTAACCAGATAGAATATTAAATTGTATAAATCTCCATTTTGTGTAAATTTTTTCCTTCCTTCCTTCTTTTCTTCCTTTCTTCCTTCCTTCCTTCCTTACATTTTCTGACTTCAATATGAATGTTCTTTATTATGTTGTATGTGTACTCTGGCCACACTCTCTTAGGGCAGGACAGCTATATTTCTCCTCAGAGTTCTCAGGTACACTGAAGGGTTTGTGGGGTATTTCTGTTCTCAGGCTATCAGCTTGAGCCCACACTAGCTATACCTCTCCCCTTTATTAGGGAGCCAGTGACTAGCAACCCAGTTGCATTTAACCATTCTCACTATGTGGCTTTTCCAAAGGGATATTTACCTCATATCAACAAGAACAAACTTACAACTATTTCCACCAGAATCTGCAGGGCATTTTTTTCCCTACACCAGCTCACTTTTTTTTGATGGACTAGGTGCAGAACTTAGCTTAGTTCCAACATAGCATTGTTCCTACCAGTTTCACATCCAGAGGTTGCATCACACCCTGTGTGTGACTGAGAGGTCATTGTTTGAAGATCATTTCTTGATCTCTGGCTGGATTTTCTACAAAACCTGTCCTAGATTCCATCTCTTGGATTTCTGTGGCTTCCTCTCTTGTGGTTGGAGACCTAGAATAGAAAAGAAGGAGCAAAAAGGTCAACCTGGCTCCATTTCTTGTGGGCTGTGTAGTCTTACTAAGTCCCTTCCCCTTACCACTTCAGTCTGTCACAAAGAAAGGACCACCTTGTTTCCCCAGACTCTCATGCAGCAAAAAGATATCGTGACTAGAACTAACTCGGACCTTTTTTTAAGATGCTGAGAGTTTTGGCCACCCAGCAAATAAAAAAAAAAAATCCACCCCTGAATCTCCCAACCACTTGGTGAGCCCACAAAACCAATTCCAGAATTCCACAAATGTCACACAGTTTCCCTAAAGCACTTTCCTTAGATGTC
The DNA here is from genome assembly GCA_028646515.1 of Pseudochirops corinnae. Classification (NCBI taxonomy): domain Eukaryota; kingdom Metazoa; phylum Chordata; class Mammalia; order Diprotodontia; family Pseudocheiridae; genus Pseudochirops; species Pseudochirops corinnae. The sequence goes on along the minus strand of CM053591.1, from coordinate 42,442,946 downwards.
ATAAACATTCTCCCTAAAGCAGCTCTCTTGTGTTTTTCACGAGAAGACATAGCATCTGAGCAAACTGATAGGGTCTGTACGTGTGCCAGATGCCTATTATAATTATATCATACTTTCTCCATTTATTGAACTATACCTTGAATTCTGTGGGAAATCCTACATAAATTTCTAGGTATGTTACAACAAGTGACTATTTCTAGTTAAGCTGTCCCTGGGGAGTTAGGAAAGAACAGTTAGCAAAGTCATGGATTATTCTGTTTATATTTTAAATATTCAAGATAATTATTTGCCTAATTAGTTGGACCAACTGATACTACAAGTCAAAATTAATAAATAAATTGTACTTGCATTTGCAACATGGGCAAATTTCACAAGTCCTACAGTTTATACACACGAAAAAAGGGGCAGATTCAGTTAATATGGAGGCATAAAACATTTTTAAAATAAACTTTAGATCTTTGAAATTTAGGTACTAATAGAAGGATGATGGTCAATGAATTTGCTAATTTTAATCTTTGTGGTATACATGAAGCCCATGTTAGCACTAGTATTGTTAATTATGGTGGTTGTATACCATAAAGAAAAAGTGACTTTTTTTTTAAACAATGGAACTCTCTTTCCAAATATTGTAGCTAACAGATCATTTTAAAAGGTTCCCTGGTAGACTTAGGATTGTATTTCATATCTTCTGGCTTCCAGGCCCCCTACTCTCTCTACTAGGCACATCTGTTTTTCAGATGAAGTAAACAAGATGAGAATAGAGAAGAGAATTGACAAAGCCACAAAGTCAACTCCTTCCTTCTTGGATCCTTCCTGAACCCTCTTAAATAAACTGCCTGAGACTGATCTAGTGCTCTGGAAAAAATTAAAGTAACAAACAAGAATGACTAATAATGCAACTTTATTCTTTTGGCATACCTTTAAATGTCATCCAGTGATAATTTTGGGAGCTTTTTTTGGTGTTCTGGGTCTGTGATGTATAATGCACTGTGTATAAACTCTGTATAAACATTGCAGTTTCTTGCCACCTGTTTAGTGTTTGTGGGCCAGATATTAATAAAGAGTCTTATTGTTTATCCAGACCAGTGCATCTTCACCATCCATCTAAACAGATGACTTAAGTGTTTACAAGAGACAAGGTTGCTGTTTGTTTTCCCACATGGAAGATGCACACGTTGTATATTTATTAGCCAAAACTTTGAGGAGGAGGAAAACCCACAGTATGTTTTCTTCTATAAACTCTGAACCCCTAAAGTCTACATTTACTCTTAGTTCCTCTTTCTTCATGGAATACCATGATAAAAATGAGATAGACAAGGATTTTAGTCCTCAAACTGAGTTCTAGACAACTAGAGAGAAGCAATTCTATCCTCTTTCGTACTTCGGTGATCTGTAGTATGGTTGTCATGGGGACTTCCTCTACTAATACACATCACAAACTCTTTATGAGCAGGAAATGGTCTCTAAGAGTACACATGACTAAAAAATTCACTTTGTGCAGTCATCCTGGAGAAGAGTTTCCCCCAACTTAGCAAGATTGATCCTTGTATAACAGAAATATAATTCTCTTCAGTCCATCACCAGTCCTGTACTTGCCTTTCCAGCTTGGTAGAATATTCCAGTTTGCTCTGCTAACATAGCTTCCAAGAATCTGGCGTTATCTTCATTCCATGATGAGGCCATAAAGTAGGACTTTGATGGAGAATTCTCCACACAAGTTAAAACAGAACTAAAAAAAAACCCAGAAACTGTCTCTTCTATCTCTCTTGATAGCCCTTCGTACCATATTCTGCACTCACAAAAATGGATTTTTTTGCTGACTGACCCTAAGAAGTCAGCTCTTTCTAGTGTTTTTGAAGTATTATTGGGTGATATGAAATGGGAATCTTCTACTTTTAGACTCTCTCTGGTGCACCTGGCTTTTTTTTTTTTAACCTGCCATCCTTTCTTATTCTCCTATTCAACCATCCTTAGTTTCCTTCAACAACTCTGGATACAATTTGCAATCTCAGGATAGGCCTTCGCTGTTCTACTTCAAGGATCCATATTAAAGTTTTTCTGGAGAGCAATGGTGAATACTCAGTATGTGTGTAGCAGAATGAACAAACCATATAATCACCAACACTGTCTCAGGTCCATATTGTCTATACTTCTTATTGACTGTGAGCAGTTAGGCTTCTTTTGTTGATCCCCTCCAGGATGTTTTTCAACATGAAAATTGAGAACTAAGTTTTCCAAATCTTGGTAGGTATGATTAACTCAATGTTAGACTAGGTTTTCAAATCCAGTTTAGTCCAGGTTCATTTTGGAGAATATTTTGAGCTCTTCAGTATTTTTGTATATTAATTCAGTTCTAGTTCAAATGTGTTCATTAGTTTTCTTGAAGCTCAGCAAACTATTGTAAATTCATCCATGTTTGGATTCAATATGTGATTCCACAAATTAGCATATGTAATTCTGTAATGGCATTTGTTGGATATTTGAACGGTTAGAATATATAGTAAAATTTAAAAGTGCTGTTGTCAGAATAGCTAGAAACATGTAATGTGATGGCAAAGAATCATCCACCTGAAGATAAGAGCAAATAGAAGTGTGTTGAGCGTTTTTGTAAAATCACTGAAAAAGAGAAAAGTCTTGATTCAGCAAAGAAGTACTCAATGCAGTGCAGACCTTTGCAAAGATGGGCCTCAGTCAGTGTATTTCTGATTGAATCTCGACCTTTTTGATGTTACCAGAGGGGGCCCCATCATGGGAAGGCATTTGCTCTGCAGGCCAGCCTTCTGTTTCTATTTCAACTAGGGCTTTTTCCTTCTAGCCCCATCTCAGGGTGACCCCAAATGGTACCAGTTTTCCATTAGAGTAGTATATTGCAATGAAAGGCCACAGAGGACACTATTGTACTCTTATTCTTTCAGGCAGAAATATAGGTGAATAATAGTGTGTGAGCAGAGAAGAGAAGAGAACAGATCTGGAACCATTCTTAGGGCAAACCTCACCGTACATCTTTTCTATTCTTTTCCTATTCATTAGCCTGAGACAGATCTATTGAGGACAATAGATTTGTTTCATTTTTTACTTAAAAAAAAGTTTTCAGTTCAGATATCCAGAATTACATCCAGTTGTTTCTAATGAGCTCTAAGTTCTCAGCAAAGAAAAAAGTTAGGATAGTTGTAATCATAACAACTTTACTATTTTTTAATCCAAGAAATAACTCATTTTAAAAAAATAGGAAAAATCCAGAGCAAAAGAGAAAAATGTGGTTTTTCCTGAGGCATTTGTCTTTTCCTTTTGGGGATAATTGTGTTTATTAGACTTCAAGTTCTGGCTACAGAGGCAAGTTTGGTCTCAGCCTTTCTTTCTCATCCTGCAAAAAGTTTACTTTCCCATTGTGGAAATTATTTTGTCATTAGCAAATGCCATTTTAAAAATTAATACTAATTGGACACTTTTTAGCCTGTCTCCTGTCCCCGGGGGGATCTCTGGGTTCACCCTTCCCCACACAAAGGAGCAATGGCTTTTGTCAGACCCATCTTTAGAACCTTTGGAAGGATGACATGTGCCCTGAATCTCAGTGGTGACCCTTATATCATGGAGTCTGCCTCTTGAAGAATGTTTAGTTTGATCTTGTTGCGCATTTTCTACAAATGTAGAGGCTGGAGTAGTGGACGTGATGTTAGGAAAAACCAGGTCTAAGCCCAGCCTCAGATACTGACTATCTCTGTTTCCTCTTCTGTAAAATGGGGAAAATAATTGTACTTACCTCCAAGTTTTGTGAAGTTAAAATGAGATAGTATATGAAAAGTACTTTGCAGACCTTAAAATACTATTCTTAGTACTAATAATCCTATTTTTCCTCACTTTATCAATGGAGTTCAAATAGAAACAGTCCTGAGACAAGTTACTTTAATCTTGCTATTATTCTCCTCTATTTATTCTATTTATTATTCTCTTCTATTTATACCCTTCTATTTATCTATGTTTGGCATATTATTTATTGTACAGGTACATAAAAAGATTGATTTTTTCAATTGAATAAAATGTTGGGATAGAATCTCATCTTCTCTGGATGCACTGAAAGCATCTCTGGGACAACTCGGGCATCATACGGGGTGCTGGGGATATGTATTCCATCCCATTCTGATGTGGTTTTGATTTTTTCTGATAGGAATCTACAGTATTTTGAAAACTTTTGCTTCTGTGTAGTTTGGAGACTATGAGAATTCAGGATGGCAACATTTATTAAAATATTGTTCTTAAATTTTTATAGATTGTAGTCTTATCTGGGCCATTGTGGAAGGAGGGAAAGTAGAAAGGGAGGAACATATTTACTAAGCACCTACTATGTGTAAGGCAGTATGCTAAGCACCTTACAGATATTATCTTTAATTTATGCCCACAATAACCCTGTGAAGTAGACACTATTATTATGACCATTTAACAGCTGAGGAGGGGCAGCTAGATGACACAGTGAATAAAGCACTAGCCCTGTAGTCAGGAGGACCTGAGTTCAAATCCAACCTTAGACACTTGACATACTTACTAGCCGTGTAACTTTGGGCAAGTCACTTACCAAATTGCTCTACCTTCCTTCCTCAAAAAAAAAAAAGACAGTTGAGGAAACTGAGGCAAACAGAGATTGAGTGACTTGCCCAGAGCCACATAGCTAGTAAGTGTCAGAGGCTGGATTTGAACTCAAGACTCCCTAGTTCCATCCACTATGCCATCTTGCTGGTTTAATAGTCTGGGTAAGAGGTAATGAGGGACTAAATAGCAGGGATGGCCTTGTGACTATAGAGAAGTGAATGGATGTAAGAGATGTCATGTAGAATCAGCAAGACTGGGTAACTGATTCAGTATGGGTGGAAATGGAAGAGCTAAAGACACCTCTGAAAGTTCTGAATCTAGGTGATTAATAAAATTGTGGCACCTTAAACAGAAATTTCTAATAATGTTCTGCTCTCAGTACAATTTATTTTGTTGAGTTCTCAAAGATATTTGAGGTCGTTATTTGCAGTAAAGGAATTTTATATATATAATATATATGTATTAGTTTCTGAAAGATTATATATAGAATTACATATATTCTATATTATATATATTCTGTGTAGAATATATATAATATAAAAGATTATATATAATATATGTTAGTTTCTGAAAGATAATAAGCTCCTGATATATAATTCTGGCTATTATAATTGCTAGACTAGGGCAGAATAGCTGTGTACCACTTGAAGCTGTTTATTTTTTTAAATTTATTTTATTTTTAATTTATAAGACAAAACAAGTATTTCCATAACATAGTATAATAAAAGATGATTGCATATGAAACTATTGAAATTATTATGTGCAACTTATTATTCCTTTTAAATATATAATAAAGTTATGTAAATTTCTTTTTTTCTTTTTTCTCTTTTTTCTTTCCTCCTCCCACCTCCCTGCCTAGAGATGGCTACTGCTAGAAATAGCCACACATATGTAAAATTATTCTATACATACTTCTATTTATCAGTTCCCTCTAGATGTCTTTCTTCATATGTTCTTTTTTTTCCCACCTCCAATTATTCTATTTTCTCCTTTGACCCTGTCCCTTTTAAAAAATGTTTGCTTCTAAATGCCCTCTCCCCATCTCCCCTCTTATCCCCTACACACCCTCCCCCCCCCCCCCCATTTTCCTGTAGGGTAAAGATGGCCAATTGAATGTGTATGTTATTCCCTCCTTAAGCCAAATTCAGTGAGAGTTGTCCCATTCCCTTTCACCTTCCTGCTCTTCCCCTCCATTGTAAGTTTTCTCTTGCCTCTTTTATATAAGATAATTTACTCTAATTTATCTCTCCCTTTCTCCTTCTCCCAGTAAATTCCTCTCTAACCTCCTAAATTTTATTTTTTTAGATATCATCCCTTCATGTTCAACTCATCCTGTGCCCTCTGTCTATGTATACATCAACATACATACATATATATATATATTTTTATACACATACACCCTCCTGTACATATATACATGTATGCATATATATTCCCTTCAACTGTCCTCATACTGAGAAAGGTCTTATGAATGACAATTATCATTTTTCCATGTAGGAATGTCAATAATTCAACTATAATAAGTTCCTTATGATTTCTTTTCCCTTGTTTACCTTCTCATGCTTCTCTTGCTTCTTGTATTTGAAAGTCAAATTTTCTGTTCAGCTCTGTTTTTTTCCATCAAGAATGCTTGAAAGTCCTCTATTTCATTGAATGACCATATTTTCCCGTGAAGCATTGTACTCAGTTTTGCTGGGTAGGTGATTCTAGGTTTTAGTCCTAGCTCCTTTGACTTCTGAAATATCATATTCCAAGCTGTGTGATCCCTTAGTGTAGAAGCTGCTGGATGTTGTGTTATCCTGATTGTGTTTCCACAATACTCAAATTGTTTCTTCCTGACTTCTTGCAGTATTTTCTCCTTGACCTGGGAACTCTGGAATTTGGCTATAATATTCCTAGGAGTTTTCTTTTTGGGATCTTTTTCAAGAGGTGATTGGTGAATTCTTTCAATTTCTGTTTTGCCCTCTGGTTCTAGAATATCAGGGCAGTTTTCCTTGAGAATTTCTTAAGGGATGATTTCTAGGCTCTTTTTTTGATCATGGCTTTCAGGTAGTCCAACAATTTTTAAATTATCTGTCCTGGATCTCTTTTCCAGGTCAGTGATTTTTCCAATGAGATATTTCATATTGCCCTCTATTTTTTCATTTGTTTGGATCTGTTTAGTAGTATCTTGATTTCTCATAAAGTCATTAGTGTCCAATTGCTCCAATCTAATTTTGAAGGAGTTATTCTCTTCAATGTGTTTTTGAAATTCCTTTTCCATCTGGCAGATTCGACTTTTTCAGGCATTCTTCTTCTCATTGGCTTTTTGGGCCTCTTTTGCCATTTGATTTAGTCTACTTTTTAAGGTGTTATTTTCGTCAGAATTTTTTTGGGTCTCCTTTAGCAGGCTGTTGACTTGCTTTTTATGATTTTCTTGCATCATTCTCATTTCTCTTCCCAATTTTTCCTCTACTTCTCTTGATTTTCAAAATCCTTCTTGAGCTCCTCCATGGCCTGTAACCATTTTATATTTTTCTAGGAGGCTTTTGATGCAGGAGTTCTGACTTTGCTGTCTTCCTCCTTGCTCATGTCTTGATCCTTTTTGTCCCCAAGAAAGGGAGGGGGAACAAAAAAGTTTGTTCTTCCTGTGCCTGCTCATATTGCCAGCCAGTTACATAACCCTTGAGCTCTTTGCTACGGTAGAACTGTGCTTCCAGAATGGAGAGAGCTTTGTCCCAAATCGCTGGAGTTTTAACAGCTGCTGGAGCTATTAGGAGGGTGCTGTCTCTATGGCCCCCACAAGCTCTGGCTCACTGGCCACACACCCCAGGACCACCACCCAAGACCATGATCCTGATCCCAGCAGAGATTGCAAGAGCAATTTCCCTCTGAATGGTCGCTTGATCTCCCTACAATCTGCAGGCCAGGAGCTCTGGAAGCAGCCAAGAGGCAGCAGCCACCGTGCCTCTGCTGCATCTTGCCCTGAAAACAGGAGCTGGACTGTGCTCTTCCATCCACGCCTGTTCCAACAGAGTTCCACACTGACCTTTTACTTTGATGTTTATGGGTTGAGAAGTCTGGAAGTTGCCACAGCTGCTGGTTATTCACTCTCCTGAAGTCTGTTCTGGTCACCACTGGTCAGGGCCACCCTGCGGCTGGAATGCATGGCTCTTGTGGGACTGTGCTGGGCTCCCAGTGTGCTGCAATAGACTTTTCCTATTGGTCTGCCAGGCTGTCTTCAGTGGGAAATCTGTTTCATTCTCTCACTTTGCGGGTTCTGTAGCTTTAGAATTTGTTTAGAGTAATTTTTTTACAGGTATTGGAGATGGTTGGAGCTGGAGCCCACATTAAGTTTGTGCTTCTACTCCGCTGTCTTGATTCTGCCTCCATATGTTCTATATAGTTAATTTGGGTATTTATAATGGTTAAAATGAGTTATTCCTACAAAGTCTTTCTTAAAATATTATTCCTGTTGCTATATACAATGTTCTCTTGGTTTTGCTAATTTCACTCTTCATTGTTTTGTGCAAGATTATCCATGTTTTTCTAAGATCATTGAGGTCATTTCTGATGGCACAATAGTAGTCTGTCACAATCATATACCACAACCTTTTCAGCTTTTCTCCACTTGATGGGCATCTCTGTGATTTCCAGTTCTTTGCTGCCACAAAGCAAGCTGCTATAATCATTTTAGAATACATAGGTTCTTTTTCCTTTTGCTGTCTGTGCTAACTGTTCTTCTGCTGTCATTGCCTAGAAAATGCCAGGCAGCGGCAGGATGGGATCGTGAGCAATTCCATCATGTATTTCACCGAAGAGCCCCCTGAACTGCCTGTGAATAGCCCTCATCCCCTGAAGCTGAGGCGCATTCTCAATCTGAGCCCCTTCACGGTCACTGACCATACCCCTATGGAGACAGTGGTGGACATCTTTCGCAAGCTGGGGCTTCGACAATGCCTGGTAACTCGTAGTGGGTAAGTAGAACAGTAAACTTGAGTTCGGTTCCAGTCAGCATTTAAGAACCTACCTACATACACTGTGCTCAGCACTAATACAATAGAAAGACAAAACTGACAGATAAACCTTACCCTGGAGAATCTTAACATTCTACTGAGGGAATATCATATGCAAACAGTTATTACATGCAAAAAAAAACTGAGGAGGCAGGAAGCACTAAAAACCAGGGAGATCAGGAAAGGGAAGGAGGCATCTGAACTGAGGATTCTAAGAAGTGAAGAGGAGAAGGAAATACATTTAAGGCATGTGGGGCAGATCAGGCAAAGACAGAGGGAAGAGATGCAGTGCTGAGTTGGGGGAAAATAAGATAGGTCAGTGTTACTGGAATGTAGAGGTGTATGAAAGGAAGTAATGAAAAAAGTCTGGAAAAGTGGACAAAGGCCAGACTGTGAGGGAATTTAAATGCTCAATTGAGGAGTTTGCATTTTTATCTTTGAGGCAATAGAAAGCCCTTGAAGATACTTGAGTTGGCACATGTGGTCTGATTTTTCCTTTGGGAAGATGAATTTTACAACTGTGTGGAAGATGGATTGGAGAAGAATAATGCTGAAAGCTAGGAAATGAATTAGGAGTCTATTAGAGGCAGTCTATTACTAGTACACTGTCTTGTCTAGTACAGTAGATAAAGTGCTAGGCCTGGAGTCAGGAAGACTTGAGTTCAAATCTGGCATCAGACTGTATGACCCTGGGCAAGTCACTTAACCTCAATCTGCCTCTGTTTCCTCCTGTAAAATGAAGGTAATAATAACATCTTTCTCAGTGGCAATATGGGGATGATAATAGCACTTTGTTGTGAGAATCAAATGAGGTGATATTTGCAAAGTGCTCAGCATGGTTCCAGGCACATAGTAGGTCCTCAATAAATGCTTGTTTACTGCCTGTTTCAATAATCCAGGTGAGAGGTAATGAGGGCCCAAATAGTGGGGCTGGCCTTGTGAGTGGATAGAAAGGGACAGGTACAAAAGATGTCAAGAAAAAACTAAAAATAAATAACTTAATTTAAAAAAAGGTGTCAGGGAGGTAGAATCAGCAAGGCAGGAAGCTAGCTGCTTAGATCAGGGGGGAGAGGGAAGAGTCTGGGCAGCTGATAGAATGGTGGCACCCCACACAGGAGCTGGGAAGTTTGTGGGAAGGGATGGAGATGGTTTGTAGGGAGGCAGAGGAGAGAGAGCTCTGCTTCGGACATAATGAGTTTGAGATGCATATAGGACATGTAGGGAGAGAAGTCTGGCAGACATCTGGTGATGCCAGTTTGTAACTATAATCAAGAGATACCAAAACAGAAAACAATGGGGGAGAGTAGGAAGAAGGGGGGCGGTGATGGTGGTGATGGGAACTGATCCAGTGTGATGGCAGGAGACAGCAGTTTCTAAGGGCTCTGCTCACATAACAGTCTGTCCTTTTTAAGAACTGAGACATCTGAGACAGAGACTACGTGATTTGTACTGCATTCGACTGTGGTCAGAGGAAGAATAATCACTTGGTGTCCTGCTTTGAGCAGTGAGCGTGTCTTCTCACGAGGGTTTTTTTTTTCTTTCTTTCTATGAGGAGTTTGGATGTGAATGTAACACAAAAACAGACCCTGACTTCTTGAGCAATCAATGAAAATATACTCAGCAACAGACACTTTTCTGCTTAGGAATAATATTTTACCATGCATCACAAGCACTGAGATAAACCAGCTTTGAAAAGGGAACTTTGTCCTTCGTTTTTCCCTGCCCTGAGTTCTAAAAATGGAGATATCTGAAAGGTTTTATATCATAGGAATTTGAGACCAAAGAGGAATCAGCTGTGCTCCCCCCAAAAAACAACCAAAAACTCAGTTCTTTAGCTATCCCTACCTATATGAAAAAATTAAAGCATTATGGAAAAATTGCCATGTATTTAGGAACCACAATTTAAATTAGAGTAATTAACCAAGAACTGTCTTGTTGCATTGTCCCAGTAGGTCATGGATTATTTATGGTATGTTATGTGGTTACTACGTTGTCATTCTCTAAGTATCTTTTTTGGTATTGTAGACCTATAATTTCATAGGAATAGAGAATTCTGAGTCTGGTAACTCTGGGTATGATATTGTGATCTTATGAATTGATCAACCAGTGCAGTTTGTTAACTTGTAGTCAGAGAGTGGTTTGCAGGCACACACTGAGTATATCGGAAGGAAGGACTTGAATCCAGCTCTCCCTGACTCCAAGGCCAGTCTTCTAGCCACCATACCAGCTGCTTCTCATAATTGTATGTGGAATGCATAAAATGAAATGTGGGAGTGGGGGAGGGGAAAAGAGACTGTAGGAGAAGCCTCCTAGCATAATAATAGTGATAATTGTGATGGTAACATATTACATGGCACTTAATTGTTCAACGTGGAGCATTTTGCAAACCCTAAAGTGTTATGCAAATGTCAGCTATTATTGTTGTTACTTTTTGAAAGCACTTTCACACATAATTAGCTCAATTCATCCTCATGATAACACTGAAACAAGCAAGAAAGCTATTATTATCCTTATCTGACAGATGAAGAAAATGAGGGGACAAATTCATTAAGTGACAGATACCAAATTAATGGCAGATATAATACAAAGTGAAAGTTAAAAGAATAAGGGACTATTACAGGTTCTTGAAAAACAAAGTAAT
>CM053591.1:42414687-42431226 GCA_028646515.1 Pseudochirops corinnae | reverse complement strand
CTCCAATAAAGGCCTCATTTCTAAAATATACAAAGAACTGAGTCAAATCTATAAGAATAAAAACCACTCCCCAATTGATAAATGGTCAAAGAATATGAACAGGCAGTTTTCAGAAGATGAAATTAAAGACATCTATAAGCATATGAAAAAATGTTCTAAATCACTAGCGATTAGAGAAATGTAAATCAAAACAACTCTAAACATCTCACTGGTCAGATTGGCTAAGATGACAAAACAGGAAAATGATAAATGCTAGAGAGGATGTGGAAAAATTGGAACAATTGGAACACTAATGCATTGTTGGTGGAGCTGTAAAGTGATCCAGCCATTCTAGAGAGCAATCAGGAACTATGCACAAAGGGCTATAAATAAGTGCATACCCTTTGACCCAGCAGTACCACTTCTAGGGTTATACCCCGAAGATATCAGAGAAGTGGGAGGAGGACCTGTATGTACAAAAATATTAATAGTGGCTCTTTTTGTGTTGGCAAAGAACTGGAAAACAAGGGGATGCCCATCCACTGGGGAATGGCTAAACAAGCTGTGGTATATGAATGTAATGGAATACTACTGTGCTATAAGAAATGAGGAGCAGACAGACTTCATAATAACCTGGAGAGACTTATATAAACTAATGCTGAGCAAGATGAGCAGAACCTGGAGAAATTTGTGCACAATCACAGACACAACATATATGTGATGACTAACTTCATTAGACTGGGCTCCTTTCACCAATGTAGGGTTACAAGATAACTCCAAAAGACTCACGATGGAAAGAGATAACCACATCTACAGAAAGAGATGCAGAGTCTGAATGCAGAATGAAACAAATTACTTGTTGTGTTTCTTTTTCTTGTTTTGTTTTGTTTCCTCTTTCCTACTGATCCTTTTATACAACCTGCCTAACGATTAACATGAAGATATCTGTAGATCCTATATTCAAGTGCATGCCTCCATGATGTGGGGGTGGAGGAGAGTGAGGGGGAGAAAATTTGAAACTCAAGGGACTGTGGAACTGAATGTTGTAAACTAAAAGTAAATAAACCGATTTAATTTTTAAAAATTTTTAAAAAGAATACGATATGAGTAGGCTGCAATATTTACAGATTTGTTCATTAGACAACAAAAAGTATGTCATCATATATACGAGAAGAAAAAAGAAGAAGAAGAAGGAAAGAAGGAAGGAAGGAAGGGAGAGAGGAAGAGAAGAAGAGAGAAAGAGAGAGAAAAAGAAAGAGAGAGAGAAAGAAAGAAAGGAAGGAAGGAAGAAAAAGAGCTCTAAGCCTCTCAACAGCAGGGACTGTCTTTTGCCTTTCTTTGTATCCCTAGTGCTTAGCACAGTGCCTGGAACATAGCAAGTGCTTAATAAATACTAGTAGAGTATAGAGAGAAGGAAGGATAACCAATAGACAGTATACGTCTTACACTGGTATCTATGTAACCTCCAGAGCACAAAAGGAAGGCCCCTACCAATTGGGTGGCCACGCTGGTGAGAATTTACAGGAACAAAGATTACATAATGCTTAGCAGGTATATATAGATAAGCTGCAACTGGAATTGCTTCAGAGAGTACTCTCATTTCTTTTTCTTTGTACAAGCTGCTCCCCATGCTTGGAGTCACTTCCCTTCTCAACTGAACCTCTTAGAATCCCTTTAAGGACCAGATAAAATGCCACCTCCTACAAAAGAGTTTTTTCTGGGGCAAAACCAAGATGGTGGCATAAAAAGTAGGAACTTGCTTGAGCTCTTCCCCCAAATATCTCCAAATACCTATAAATAATTATTCTAAACAAATTTTAGAAATACAGAACCCACAAAATGACAGAGCAAAACACATCTCCAGCTGAAGACAGCCTGGCAGGTGGACAGCAAGGGTCTATCGCACCAGGCTGGGAGCAGAGCACAATCCTACATGGGCCATGCCACCACAGACCGGCCAGAACAGGCCTCAGAAGACTGAACCACTGACAGCTGTGGCAGTTTCCAGACTTTTCAATCCACAAATACCAAAGACAAGGTAGAAGGTCAGTGGGGAAACTCTGTTGGTCCTTGCTAAGAGAGGAGCAGAGTCCAGTCCTAGCCTCAGGCTGGCAGCAGTACCAGTGGCAGCGGCTGCTTCCAGAGCTCCAGGGTCCACAGATGGTGAGGGGATTGTATTGTCATGCACAAGCAGCTTCCCAAAAGAATGCTACAGTGAACAGCTTTTAAGGTTCTGATTACACAGTATAGTGAACACTCCATTTATTCCATTACAAATCAAGGCAAACATTCACAACAAATCACAATATAGTGTTCACAACAGCTTAACATTAGAATGGCCACATAGTATTCACCAAAATGGTCACAGTATTTAGAACAAAGAACAAAAGAATAATCATCTGGTTTCCCTAAGGGGTTTGGAAACTCTCCTTACTTAATCATTCAATCATTTCACAATACCAGTCAGTCTTCCACTCACGGGGCAATCATAAGTTAACTTATTCAGCCACTTAACCAGATTCATAATTACTAAGTATCATTAATCACTAAATACAATCATTAGAAAATTACACAAACCCTCCACCCCTCGATGTCTAGTAAACTTCAATTTCATCACGCATTCAATAACCAAGGAGATGCCTTTTCTTCATCTTCACTCGGGGTGGTCTCTCAGATTCCCTGGATCCCCTCCCATGGTCCCAGCTTCTACCTGAATCCACCAGTCACTTGGATTCAGAGGCAGACAGCTCCCAGGTTCTCGTCCAGTTCTCTGGGCAGTTCTTGTTACACGCTGATGTTCACAGGGTCCAGCACATCTCAAAACCTTCACCACTTCTGTTACCAGGAACTCAAGGATCAACCAAGCCACAAACAAACAAAGTCTTATCCCGGTCATGCTTCTTCAGTCCTCCAGCAATTCAGCTGGCCTAAGGACCCGGAAGAAATCTCAGCCTTCCAGGCAGCCTCCTCAGCAGCAACTTCAGCCTTCACCAGATTCTGGTCTCATAGAAAACTCCAACTCAGTTCTCAGTCCAGCAAGTGGCAGCCCAGCTTCCAGATGCTGTGAAAATTCTGCTTCCTTCACCAGGAGCTACCGAGAGGAAAATTCTTGATTCTGACTGCCTCTTCTCTAGGCTCTTCTTAAATACACACACACACACACACACACACACACACACACACACACACACACACACACACACACAGGCTTCCTTCAACTCCTTCCTGTTATATCAGCAAGAGGAGACAGAGTTCCCACCTTCTGTTTCTTTCACAGAAGTACTTAGCTCTTAGTTACTAAGGTAAGTTACCTGCTAAATTAAGCACCATTACAGAGATCAAGCAGCTGATCAAAGGGAAATTGCAGGAATCTATTTGCTTGTGCTGAGGCATTGCCCTGCTTGGATCTGGGTCACAGTCTTTGCTGGCAGTCCTGGGGTGAGGAGGAGCACTGGCATGGCAGAGTTTGTGGTAGCTGTGGAGAGGGAGTCCTCTTCACAGTTCAGAGACAGACAAGAGTGCTTGTGGTCACTCACAAATGAGACCACAGACCAGGAGAGGAGTAAACACCTCTCCTTTGATCCTATCACCTTAGAAGAACAGAAAATTTACAGGTGCCTAGAAGTAGCTCTGACAATAAAACCCCTCTGCATAAAAACCCAGAAACTTAGGACAGAGCACTCTCCACTCTGGAAGCAGAGCTCTACCTTGGCAAAGAGCTCAAAAGTCAAGTAACTGACTGGGAAAGTGAGCAAACAGAGGGAAAAAAATCAGACTATAGAATCTTACTTTGGTGACAAAGATCAAAACATAGAACCAGAAGAAGACAACAAAGTCAACTGCAACAAAAGCCTTCAAGAGAAATATGAGCAGGTCACAGGCCATAAAAGAGCTTAAGAAGGATTTTGAAAATCAAGTAAGAGAAGGGAAAAATTGCGAAGAGAAATGAGAATAACAAAAGAAAATCATAAACAGTTTGATAAAGGAGACGCTGAAGAAAATAACACCTTAAAAAATAGACTAACTCAAACGCAAAAGAGGTCCAAAAAGCCAATGAGGAGAAGAATGCCTTAAAAAGCAAAATTGGCCAAATGGAAAAGGAGGTCCAAAAGCTCACTTTAGAAAATAATTCCTTAAAAGTTAGAATGAAGCAAATGGAAGCTAATGACTTTATGAGAAATCAAGACATAAAACAGATTCAAAAGAATAAAAAAATAGAAGACAACGTGAAATATCTCATTGGAAGAACCACTGACCTGGAAAACAGATCCAGGAGAGATAATTTTAAAAACTGTTGGACTACCTGAAAACCATGATAAAAAAAAGAGCCTAGACATCATCTTTCAAGAAATTATCAGGGAAAACTGCCCTGATATTCTAGAATCAGAGGGTAAAATAGAAATGAAAAGAATCCACTAATTGCCACTTGAAAAAGATCCCAAAAAGAAAACTCCTAGGAATATTGTAGCCAAATTCCAGAGTTCCCAGGTCAAGGAGAAAATACTATAAGCCAGCAGTTCTCAACCTGTGGGTCTTGACCAGTTTGGGAGTCGCCTAAGACCATCAGAAAACACATATTTCCGATGGTCTTAGGAACTGAGACATTGCTCCTCTATCCGTCTCCAGGTGGGTCCACCCACATGCAGATATGTTCACATATGAGTATTAAAGGGTCGCAGCATTAGGAAGGTTGAGAACCACTGCTATAAGCAGTCAGGAAGGAACAATCTGAGCATAGAGAAAACATAATAAGGATAACACAAGATCTAGCAGCTTCTACATTAAGGGATCGCAAGGCTTGGAATATGATATTCCAGAGGTCAAAGGAGTTAGGATTAAAGCCAAGAATCGCCTACCCAGCAAAACGGAGTATAATACTTCAGGGAAAAAATGAATATTCAGTGAAATGGAGGACTTTCAAGCATTCTTGATGAAAAGATCAGAGCTGCTGTATGTATGTATGTGCATATACAGACAGAGAGCACAAAGTAAATTGAATATAAATGGGTGATATCTAAAAAAATAAAATTAAGGGGTAAGAGAGGAATATATTAGGAGAAGGAGAAAGGGAGTGAGAGAATAGGGTAAATTATCTCATATAAAAGAAACAAGAGAAAGCTGTTACAATGGAAGGGAAGAGCATGGAGGTGAAAGGGAGTAAGTCAACCTTACTCTCATTAGATTTGGCTTAAGGAAGGAATAACATACACACTCAATTTGGTGTCTTACTCTACAGGAAAGTAGGTGGGAAGGGGATGGGGGGGGGATGATAGAAGGGAGGGCAGATTGCGGAAGGGGATAGTCAGAAGCAAACACTTGAAAAAGGATAGGGTCAAAGGAGAAAATAGAATAAATGGTAGGTGGGATAGGATGGAGGGAAATACAATTAGTCTTTCACAATATGACTACTATGGAAATGTTTTGCATAACTACACATGTATAACCTATATTGAATTGCTTGTTTTCTCAATGAGGGATGAGGAAGGAAGAAAGGAGAGAATCTGGAACTCAAAAACAAATGTTAAAAAATTGTTTTTACATGTAAGCGGGAAATACAATATACAGGTAATGGGGTATAGGATAAGGGAGGGGATGAGAGAGACAGAAGGGAGGGCTGACTGGGAGAAGGGGCAATCAGAATACATGCCATCCTGGGGAGGGGGGCAGGTGAGAGATGACAAGAAAATCTGGAACTTAAAATCTTGTAGAAATGAATGTTGAAAATTTAAAATAATTAAGTAAGTTCTGGAAAAAAAACAGCTTTTTTCTGACACTCCCACTTGTTTCTGTTCATCCCCACGCCCCAATCACTCTATTTTACTCACCACTCATTTTAAACACATTATTTCTCCCCCAGAAGCCTATGAGGTCCTTGAAAGCAGAAGCTGTTTATATTTGCCTTTCTAGTCCCAATGTTTGGCATGGTACACATTTTCTACCAAAAGCACATAGTAAAGTTTCCCCAGGGTGTAGCACAAATACATAGTGAGTGTTTAATAAATGCTTATTGAATGAAATCACAGATACTTGCAGTTGTAAGGTAATTCAGAGGTCCAGAATCTGGTCAGGTTAGATTCTAGGAGAATCTAGAGTCAGCTTTCTTAATTTCCCAAATTACTGCTCTCTCTCCTGAGTCAAGAAACATATTCCACTAAATTCTACAAACTTATTCTTTAACAAGAAAATATATGTGCATATAGATATGTTTGTATGTGTGTACACATAGATATATAAAAGCCCAAATAAATTTGTTCCCACTACATAGTACAACTGTGGCTCAAACTTCTTACATGCATGCTACCAAGGTTGGCTAACAAGGTTTTAGATTTCACATATCTAACTTTTTTTTCCCATTGACTCTCATTCTGTAATTGAGCTCCCATCTTGGCAACAGGGGTAGGAGTAGGGGGAGGGTTAAAAGAAAGTACAACTGGTATTATAAGGGATGACCAGGCAGGCAGTGCCATCAGGAGGGGGCCAGATCTCAGTGAGTGCCAGAAGATGGAAAAAGTGAAAAGAAAGCGTTTCTTAACTACAGATAAGGAATTCCAGAGAACATAGTGGAGTGGGATGTTATGGGGGAGGGGTGCACGTGGAATAGTAGAGTGGAGAGTAGGGGAGTAGTGATAAGCTATCTCTCATTTATACAGTGACAGCTAGGGGTTGAGAATCACCCTTACTGTATATAATACATTCACTCCTAGAGTATATAAATGGCAGAACAGCTGCTTATCTAAACTGGTGAGGGTATTTCCTTAATGGGATCTCCCTAAACTGATGAAAAAAACCTCTGAAACCTCAAAAAAAAAAAGTACATGAATACATAGATAGTCAACAGGCTTATCTTTAATACAAAGGCAGTTATTGAATCATAATATCAAAGAATTGGTTCAGAGAATGCGCCAGTTACAAAATCTTGGATCACAGAGTAATTATCCACAGATCCACAGAACTTAAACCCCAGATGGTTTGGTGACTTTCTCATGGTTCCAACTCAGAAGGATGGTTAAGTAACCCCGTAAATGTTCAAAGACTCGGGGTATTTATGTTTCCTTCATGGGCCCATTATGATGAGTACAAGTCAATCCTGAAAGGCATTATATTACTTTATCCATGATATTTCCCATATGATATTGCTTGTATCACACAAGCAGGGTGGGAGATAAAAAGCATGCACCAAAATAATTACAATAATGGGGAAAGAAACCGCAAAGAAGTCTTACCGATATTATATATTATAGATCTATTACAAGACCCTCTCTAAAACACAACCCTCGGGGTTTATTTATACTGTGAATCTGAATTACAAATGAGTCATTTAATTCATTCATTTTGTTATTTAAGTAATTAAACTCTCTTGGAGAGAATCAAATACCTTTCCTAAGGTAAATTCCATTCTGTATGTGTTTGAAAGCAAGAGTTTTTTAATCACCATTAACATACCTGCCAATAGACCAATGAGGAGCATCACGACCCATCCTGACCAAGCATCCAACAAGCTTTTGATGAATTCCCATATGGATTCTTTGCTTTTGCTAGTTATCTGAAAACAAGCAGAAATTGTATGACATTTTGTTAATAGTTGCTCCGGGCATACCCTGGAATGCTATTTTACTTTATCACTTTTTTTTTTAATTTCATAAACAAAATGAGCGAAGTATGCTAGAGACAGGGACTAGCCCTGTGATTTCACTGATTTAGAGAACTCCTTGATGAGAAAACTTCCTTTGCCAGAGCAAGTTGGCATCTCTTTAATTTATAGTCTCAGAGTAATCTGAGCAGGGTGGTCAAACATGCAGCCCAGGGGCAACGTATGGCCCACAGCACCCCTGAAGGTGTCCTAAACCAGATTAAAATATAGTTGCTCTTTGATTTTAATTTGCCAGTATAGTGATAAAAAATAACGTATCAATCATATAATCTATAATTATCATAATATAATATATAATAATAAAATAAAAGACATATTAATAATCATTTTAAATGAAAAAATAAATCTATAAATATGTAAGGTTTTCTAAGTCTATAGGGATTCTTATTGTATGGTTCAGTGCCCCTCCCCCATTTCTATTTGAGTTTGACACCACTGCCCTAGAGCACTGAAAAGTCAAACTTGCCTAGCATCATGGAGTCAATATATATCAGTGTAGGACTTAACCCCTGGTCTCCCTGGCTTCAAGGGCTCTATCCATTATGCTTGCACCCTACTTCCAAAGACCAAATTACGGCAAACTGTCATCCACCATCTTCAGAGAACGGAATTTTCTGTTTAATCAAATATTTTACCTAGTAGAATTATTAGAGACATCATGGTAGAGAAGAATTTTTATTTTTTTTATTTTATTTATATATATATAATTTTTATTATATATTTTATATATTATATATATTTTATATAATTTAAATATAATATTATTTTTATATTTTATTTTTAAAGAATTCTGGACTTGAGGTTAATAAAGCAAATATATGTGTATTTTTGTGTTTGTTATTCCCAGTCCATATAACCCATATAACCCAGTCCACCCCATCGCCCTGTAGCTGTTCTCAACAGGCTTGAGTAATACCCTGGGTAACAATCCACTTATTTTTAGAACTACCTCTGTGGAGTTATGCTGGCCCGATTGGTAAGTCAACCAGTACCACGCCACATGGTCCATTACAGACAAAGCTTGACATTCAATCCCACTATACATCTCTCTGCCATACTGCTACAGAGTCCTGACCCCAACCTTTCCACCTCTTTGTCTGGGAATAGTAAACAAATCAATACTATCACTGCTCCTGCAAAGACTGTGTCAATCAACTCTCCTGGAGTTCCAGTCGCTATTCCCTTAACTTTCCAAATTAAAACATCCTTCCTTGACCATCACACTCTTATTTAAAGTGTCACAAAGCTCTTAGTGGAGCTTTAAGCTTTAATAAATCAAATAAAGTAACAACCAAAGATACTAGCAAACACACGAGTAAAAATTAAGAAGCAAATATTCTATTTTCATTTCTAAAAATATAGTATGCAATCTCCTATTATGGTATGGTGGTAAGGAAATCTCTTATGGACTAAAAATGTGGAGCTTTCAATCCAGACAAGAGTCAGTTAAATCTCAAAGGATGGCATTTATTAGAAAAATACAGATGCACATGGAAAGTTTTAATGTCTTAAAATTTCATTAAGACTTTTTAGACCTTGTATATAGTGTCTCCTCCTATTAGAATATAAGCTGCTCAAGGACAGGGACTATGCTCTTGTATTTGTATCCCCAGTGATTAGGTAGCTGGAAAATAACTGGGGTGTAAGAAATCTTTTCCATTCATTCATTCATTCATTAATTCATTTACATACCTTCCTATGTCTATCTGTGTCACGGGACTTTTCCCTTAACCAGTCAATGGTATGGAAGTCCTCATAGGTCCCAACATCAGGAAAAGGCTCATCAAGGAAATCCATCAGGTTACCAGACCCATTCATCTCTCCTGCATTAACCATATTAATAACACCTGGAAGAGAACAAGGATAGTTTCACATCTAAATTTTATTTCCAGCCAGTCTGACTTCCGAGAAGAATAATACAGACCCACTATTTTTCCCCTCAAAGAAAGAATGGTCACAGCACAGTTCCCAGCTTCCCCACCATCACATCAACAGTTAGAAGAAAAACTAATAATCCAGCACCAAGTCAGCGGGTTTTCATAAACACTGAACACAAAAGACCATGGCAAAGAGTGAAGTAAATTAGAATTACAGAAAATGAACCACAGAAGTACTCTGGTAGACAATTAAAGAACTGAAATGTGATCACAGAAATATTGAGTGTGGGTTTTCTTGGTGCCTTTAAGTATTTCTGCATCAGGAAGAGCAAACCACTGGCAGATTAAGCTGCATTTTAATCAAATTGAAAAGTAACAGTGGTCAACATGGGGCCAGTCACCTTACAAGTCATAAAGTGGTTATATTGATTGATTTATTGACCTTTGGTGTAATGCAGCCACTTCAGAACTTTAAGAGGACTTTTACAGTCTGAAGTTTGAACCAAGTGCCAAGCCAAAAATCATATCCATTTGTGGGCCCTGGGGGAAGTATCATATAGCACAACATGGTAGCAACTAACGATATTAGAGAAACGAAAAAATAAAATAAGAAAGTGGGGAATTTGTTTTCATTTCTACAAACATACTATGAGATCTCCTATTATTATATGATGGTAAGGGAAATCTCTGATGAGTCAAATAAGCAGAGTTTTAAATCCAGAAGAGAGTCAGTTAACCCACAAAAGATGGCATTTATTAGAAAAATCCAACAGTATATGGAAAAAGCATAAAAGATGGTAAAGAACTGGGGTTTAGAGCAAAAAAAAAAATTGTTGATGTTACTAATACTTAACCAGTGTACAGCCAGCTGGCTATTCCTTATAACCAGGACTAAAAGAAAAGGCTTTCTTTGAAACACAGCTCATGACTTTAATCTCTATTATGAGTTATTGTTTTTTCAACTGCGTAGTTTTCTGTCGCTATGGGATACTATACAAATAAGTCCCAAATATGCAACTGATGGAGTTAAAGGAAAAAAAAAGATCTGACGCAAGTGTCCTTGATAATCGTAATATGGTCCTTGTGAAGGGCAAGGATTCCATTTGGCAGTGGTATAAAACGATGGCTGAGGAGAAATAGGCATACCTGGAAGAAGGACAGAAAGCTAGCCTAGACCAAGGCTTATTCACCTGAGGTCCGTGAAATAAATGGTGCAGCATTTAGAGCGTGGAGCCTGGGTTCAGGAAGACCTAAGTTCAAATCCGACCTCATACATTTACTAGCTTTGTGACCCTGAGTAAGTCATTTGACTTCTGCCTGCCTTCCGTTTTCTTGTCTGTAAAATGGGGAGAATAATAGCAACTACCTCCCGGGGTTGTTGTGACAACCAAATGAGATGATAATTGTAAAAACACTTAGCAGAGTGCCTAGCACACTGTAGGAGCCCTATAAAGCTTATCTATTATCAAAGTTATGATGATAAACTTTTCAAATATTTTGATAAGTATACAGTGATATAATTGGTTGCCTTTGCAATCCTATCCTATGTATTTTATTTTACACATTATTATGACAAGGGATACACAGGCTGCATAAGTCTACCAAGGGACCCACCACACACATACACGCACACACACACGCACACGCACGCACACACACGTGGGCACGCTAATAACCTCTAGCCTTGAAGACTAAGAGAGAAAAGGAAGCTTTAGGAGAAACAAGCAGGACATGCATCAGACCCAGCATTCAGAGCAAAAGCCAATGGAAAGCAGAAAACAAAACTAAAGACCCTAAGAATCCTTTCTGGGATATTGGGCATGAGGAAAGAGGTGAATAAGAGGGAAATGGACAACTCCATCTATAACACATTTGAGTTAACAATGAAGTGAATGAAGGATAAACCCTAAGAAGGTGAAAATCACAAAGATCTCATTCATGCACACCAAAATACTGACAGCCACACAACTGAATAAGGAATGTCTAGACTGCGGTGAATGAACAAAAAACATACTATGTGCCAAGCACTGTTGTAATTAATGGGGATATAAATACAAAAGTAAAAAGTCTCTGTCTTCCAGGGGCTTATATTTAAACAAAGTGAGACAACACACATGAGGGAAAAGGAACATGCACAGAAAGGGACACCTTGGATAGTCACAGGAAAAATGGGCTGGAAGGAGAGGAGACAGACACATCCCATCCAGAAATGGCAGAGTGGATTTGATAATGGTTCATAGCTCCAGAGGGGCGTGTGTGTGTGTGTGTGTGTGTGTGTGTGTGTGTGTGTGTGTGTGTGTGTGTGTGTGTTGGGAATGGGTCAGGTGAAGGAGGAAAGAGTATGTATCTAGTGCCACCAGTTGGATGGGCAGGCTGTACAGGAGTCACCAACCAGGACAAGAGGACTCCAAGGACTAAATTTCTCCATCTATCCAACAGAAGATTACTGTACCATAAGAAACTGGCTAATATGATAAATTCAGAGAAGCAGGAGACCTGAATGAGCAAACAGAACTAAGAAAACAATAAACACAATGCCTACAACAATGTAAAATAAAAGAGGAAAAAATTAAATTAAATTATATTAAATTAAACGTAATTATATCAGGCCACACTTGGCCCCAGAGAAGACCTCAGAAAACACCCTTCCTGCCCCTTTTGCAGAAGTAGGGGGCTATGGTTTGGGATACTGTATTGGGATCATATATGGTGAATGTGCTGGTTGGATTTGCTGAACTGCCTTTTTTCTCTCTCTCTTAATAAAGTTTTGCTGCAATGGATATAACTCTTGGGGTAGGGATATTTTCAGAAGGGATATATTCAGAAACGGTAGTGATATAAAAAAGATATTGATAAAATGTTTTAAACTAAACACCCTCTCAAGGAAGCTAGTGAAGGAGGAAGTATACCAGAGAAGTAAAGTTTCTTGGTTTATGTTGTGGTGGACAATGATGACCTGGTTTCAGGTCCTAAGTATGCTACATGCTAGCTGTGTGACTATAGCCAAGCAGCTTCATGTCTCAGCACGCCAGGCAAGTGAGACTAAAAGCAATAGATGAGTTGTTGATTTTTATCAGTTGAAGGGAGTTTCCACCCTGTGGCTACTAGAGCCATACTGCTCTTCAGTCATTTTAGTTGTGCCCAACTCTTTGGGGATTTCTTAACAGACAGTGGAATGGTTTGCCATTTCCTTCAGCAGCTCATTTTATGGATGAGGAAACTGAGGCAAACAGGGCTAAGTGACTTGCCCAGGGTCATACAGCTAGTAAGTGCCTGAGGCTGGATTTGAACTCACGAAGATGAGCCTTCCTGACTCCAGGCTTGGCATTCTATACTGCGCCTCTTAGCTGCCCCAATGAAGCCACAGATCTGAACCAAAAAAGGCGAGGGGCAGAAGGAAGGGCCATTAGGAGGTAGTGACCAATCCCTTAACAGTCCTACATAGCACCACACCACCACCACCACCACCACCACCACCACTACCACCACCACCACCATCACTGATAGACACGGATTCTGGGGAAGTCTTAGAGCAAAGTTTAAATTAACTAAAGAACAGTAAGGTATTTACCTCCATCATGCCTTAGGTATCACAAACTTCAAGAAAAAAAAAAACAGAGGAAAAGTGACCTACCATCCTCGAAGCTCTATCCAGTGACCAGCAGAATTTCCCCATCCTGTCATCTGGATAGAACAGCAGATCTTCATAATCACTGATTAATCTCTAGCATTTCTTTAGTAATCTCTTCAGACTAATGAGGAAGGGGCAAGGAAATGAAAATCCTATTTCAGGAAATCCCCACTGACCGAATGGGGGGAAAAAATGTATTTAAAAGAGAGCATAATTTCTTTCATCACAGATACACAACAGCTGTCCCTATCCAGTCTGGGAGCATTTCAGCAGAAGGGGTGTGTGGCAAGAAGTTATCAGAAGGACCCAGGACTAACACTTCATGGCTTCCTAGTATTTCTAAGAGGGAGAGAGGGAGGGAGGGAGGAAGGGAGGGAGGGAGGAAGGAAGGAAAGAAAATATGATCACCTGAAATAATAATATCTACTCCTAAAAGTGGTCAAGTATAAAATAATAATAGCAGTTAGTATTTATGTTGTGTTTTATGGTTTGGAAAGTGTTTTAGATTCATTAATTCACTCAGTGTTTGCAATCAGCAGGTGCTGCTGATTAAGGGGGGAATTTTACATATGAGAAAATGGGGGAATTTTACATATGAGAACACTAAGGCTGAGTAAAGGGTCAGCTAGGTGGGGCAGTGGATAGAGTACAGGACCTGGAGTCAGAAAGACTCATCTTCCAGAGTTCAAATCTGACCTCAGATACTTACTAGCTATGTGACCCTGGGCAAGTCACTTAATCCTGTTTGACTCAGTTTCTTCATCTATAAAATAAACTGCTGAAGAAAATGGCAAACCACTATACTATCTTTGCCAAGAAAACCCCAAATGGAGTTACAAAGAATTGGACACAACTGAAAAACAAAAAAGGCTGAGCATAATCAAGTGACTTGCCCAGGGTCACAAGGTACCTGAGGTAGGATATGAACACAGATCTTGCCAAATTTCAGTCTATCACTGCATCTACTATGCCATGTTTCCTTTTCAAGATCCTCTATCTAGTTCCAACCTTACAGAACATATAGTCTGACCGTCTCATTTATAGTAATGTGATTTCCTCAAGGTCATACAAGTTAGTAGCATAGCCAGCCCTTAAATACAGTTCTCCTGTCAATTCAACATTATTTCTACTTCACAATACTGATCATTCAGAATCAAAGTTAAAAGGCAAATCACAGCAAACATAATGAAATGTAAGAGATAACATAAATTAGACCAACAGCTTTAAAAAAAAGTCTAAAACAAGACTATCCCTTGTTTCCAGGCAACAGAAGATTCATAACCCATAAGAGTCAACTGTAATTTCTTTCCATCGATCCCTTATTTCTTAACCTACCACAAATTAGATGAAGATTTGTGTTTCACATTTTATATCTACACACAACCATGGACTCTGGTCTGATCTGTAAACACTAGAAGGACCAGGTGCATCAAATGACAAACACAATTTTTTAAAAATTTACTATAATCACTCCCATTTGAGCAAATGTACAAGTAACTGCAAGCAGATATAATTTTATTTTGAAATAATTTTCATCCTATTACCTCTTTTCTTTCTTTGCCTTATGGAGTTAAAAAATGCACTGTGCCAACTGACAGAGTTTGGTTTTTTGGGGCCATTCTTTTTTTTGGGGGGAAAAGGGGGACAATTAAGGTTAAGTGACATATGGAGGGTCACACAGCTAGTGTGTGTCTGAGGCCGGATGTGCACTTGGGTTCTTCTGACTCCAGGGCTGGATCTCTCTGCACTGCACAGCTTTCCCTGCCCCTTCTTCAATTTTAAACTGTTTAAAGGTTAGTCAGCAAGATGTAAAAGGAAGAAACTAGACAGAGCTTAAGAAACCTGTGTTCAAATATTAGGCCTGCCCAGTATTAATTAGTTGTGAGAACCTGTTTAAGTCCCTTGATTTCTCTAGGTCTCAGCCAGCATTTATATAGTCATTTAAGGTTTGCAAAGTTCTTTACAAGTTATTTATCCGATATCTTCATCTGTAAAGTGAAGGTATAGATTAGTTCAGAATTTTCCCACCATATTTAGACATTCGAAAATGTTGAGAAAATGGGGGAATTGGGGAAACTTTGAGAAAACTTCAGAGAACATTAAGTTTATTTTCAAAGGGAAAAAAAATTGCTACATGTGATAGATTTGATACTCAATTTTATGTACAAAGTTTATAAGGAAAAATATAACTAAGTATCAACATTTCTCCCACAAGACTCTTATTCACATGATGCACAAAACCAAGACTCCACAGAACAGTTCGAGAAATGCCAAATTAGATGATCTTTCATTTGAACTATAAAATCCTATGACACCTGCTCCCCTAGTGCCTTTACTAAAAGTTTAAGGTCTTACACAAAAGGCTGCTATGGCATCAAAAAGCCACAAGAGGGTGGCAGGTGGTGACAGAAGGCTGGGACAAGTCTGCATTCCACGCAGGTTGCTAATTCTGATTTAACAGATTTCTGGGCAAGAGGATGAGGAGGTTACAAGGATAGATGCATGTAACTGACAAGTACTTTTCTATTTAAAAAAAGCTTCCATGGTGCTGTAAATGAAGAAAAGGATAGTGTGTAAGAAATAACGGACCTCTTCAGAAATTTTGGAAACCCCATCTTATCCCCTGCACCATATTAGATTATTATTTAATTTTCTTTTTAAAATTCAATTCTAAACCTCCATCCCTCTTCTATATTTCACTCCCCCTTTTTCTTTCCTTCTGTCTCTTTTCTATGTCTCTGTCATTCCCTATATTTGTTTCATCTCTCTGGCTTTTTCTCAGTGTGTTTCTCTCTAAAACACACACACACAAACACACACACGCACACACACGCACACCCCACATTGCTAAAACTAACATAAGTGAGGATCAACTTAGTCCTGTTTTGGGGTTTGGTTTGTTTTTACCACCAAGGGTTTTTTTTTTATTCCTTTATTTATTTTCTTGTTTACATCATTTATTTCCATGAGATTTTGAGTTACAAATTTTCTTCCCATCTTTCCCCCACCCACCACCTCAAAACAGCCAACCCACTGTATAACCCCTCCCCCAATCTGCTCTCTCCTGTCCTCCCCCATTGCCCCTCTGACTTTACGGTAGGGCAGGATGGATCTCCCTGCCCCAGTGCCTGTATATCTTAATTCCCAGTTGCATGTAGTTAATAATAATAATAATAAATTATATATATATATATAGACACATATATATTTCTAACATTTGATTATAGAACTTTAAATTCTAGATTCTTTCCCTTCCTCCCTCATCACCTCCCCCCGCCCCACTAGAAAGACAAGCAATTAAATACAGGCTGTACATGTGTAGTTACACAGAACATCTCCACAATGGACGTATTGTGCGAGACATATGATTATATGTCCCTCCTTCCTTTCCTGCCCCCCCC
>CM053591.1:42390675-42414187 GCA_028646515.1 Pseudochirops corinnae | reverse complement strand
GAGATATTATTTTCTTCAGTCAGGTTGTTGACTCTCTTTTCATGATTTTTTTGAATCATTCTCATTTCTCTTCTCAATTTTTCCTCCACTTCTCTTATTTGGTTTTCAAAATCCTTCTTAAGCTGATCTATGGCTTGTAACAAGTCTACATTTTTCTTGGAAGCTTTTGGTGCGGGAGTTCTGACTGTTGTCTTCCTCCCGTTCCATGCTTTGATACTGTTTGTCTCCAAAAAAGGAATCTAAAGTTGGATTGCTGTTCTTACTTTGCTTCCTTTCCCTGCTCATGTTGCCAGTCAATTACTTCACTTTTTAGCTCTATGGAACTCTGCTTCCAGAGAGTAAAGCTCTGTCCCAAATCGCTGGGGTTTTCACAGCTGCCAGAGCTATTAGGAGGCTGCTGAAGCCCCCACCAGCATTAGCTCACTGAAAACACACCCCAGGACCACTACCCAAGACCACGATCCTGATCCAGGCCAGTTAAGGCAAGAGCACTTAGCCCCTGAATGATCACCTGGCCTCCCTGTAATCTGCAGGCCGCAAGCTCTGAAGCAGCCATAGGGAGGCAGCCGCTCAGCTTCTGCTGCTTCCTTGCCCTGGAGGCAGTTTGGCCGGACCCTCTGCCCCAAATTTAGCCAAGTTCCACTGACCTTTCACTTAGTCCTTATTTCTTATGGCTTGATAATTCTGTAAATCACCACAGCTACCACTGATCCACTCTCCTGAAGGCTCCAGCTGTGGCTTGTCCTGGCATCCCCAGGGCTAAGTGGCATTTTCAGGCTGGGATGGTTTCAGCCTCCAGCGCCCTGCAATGAGCCCCTCCTGTCCCATTTGCCGAGCTGCCTTCAGTGGGAAATGTGTTTTTCTGTACTTTTGTGAGTTCTGGAGCCCTAAAATTTGTTTAGAGTCATATTTTATGGGTATTTGAGGTGGCTATGTGGGAGCTGCGGAGTCTTCCTGCTTCTATGCCGCCATCTTGGTTCTGCCCCCTGTTCAGTTTGGGGTTGGGTTTTTTTTGGCCTATCAGTACACTGTACCTTTGAAGCCTGCCAGTACAAAAGCAATTTGTGGTTTTACTCAAGTTCTATGTCAATACACAGCACAGTGACCTGAAAGCTATAGAAAGAAAAGTAATCTAGTATGATTTTTTTAAAGGATGAATGTTATCTCTGTACCTTCTTTCTACTTCCTAAATCTGCTTTAGCTAAATCTTACAAAGCACTCAGACCTCACAGACAGATTCAACCAAGAATCTCCTCCCCAGACCAGTTTCCTGTTTATACAGCGGCTTTCCTCCTTTCTTCCTACCGCCTCAAATACATTTAACAAAATGACAAGCACTTTCGTCCATATGGGAGATAAAAAAAAATTTTCACCTGCAACAAAGTATATATTACATTTTGCACAGTTGGCCAGTAAGAAATGTGGTCAGCAACTATTTAACTTAGTTCAACAAACAGTAAGCCCCTATTTTGTACAAGACACAAAAGTAAGTACAAACACAAAAGCAAAACTGTCCCTTCCTCAAGGAATTTGTATTCCACTAGGCTGGATTTTTTTTTAAAGACTAACTCTCTCTCTCCAGTCTAGGCTGGAACTGCCCAGTCCTACTAGTGACCACCAGCAGAGCTTTGACCTGCTCTGTTTCCAACTTGGGCTGGTTGGCTTCACATTAGGGAACATGCATGAGTTCAATACATATTAATTCCACCAGCACAAACATCCCCTCAGTGGAACCCATTGTAGCTCAGAACTCCCAAGGTTAATGGGGGAAAAAATAAAATATTAAATTTTAAAAAAAAACTCAAGTTTAAGAGACCTGCCAGCCTCAGTCTCCCTGGGAGCTGAGGTTTTTTTTTATTACAAGCCTGTTCTTCCATGACATTTAGGCTAGATTTTCATACAATTTATGTACATTTGGGCTCCAGCAAGGACAAACAAGAAAGAGAATGGGGAATGTGGTACGTTGGAAAAAGCACTGGGTAGACAAGAAACCTACCTTATGGTTGATTTCCTGCTTTTCTAAAATAATGAAAACTCCCCACTTATTTCTCTCATCTGGTAAAATGATATAAAAGATGTGAAAGCTCTTTTAAAAGCATAGCATGGGGCAGCTAGGTGGTGCAGTGAATAGAGCACTGGCCCTGGAGTCAGGCAACCTGAGTTCAAATCCAGCCTCAGACACCTGACACTTACTAGCTGTGTGACCTTGGGCAAGTCACTTAACCCCAACTGCCTTGCCTTCTCCCTCCCCCCCCCCTCCAAAAATGCATAGCATTACTATACTGATAAATCAATGGATTTAGAATATTTTATAAGATAAAATGTTACATGGAAACATGACAAGAAGACACTGTATAACCACAATCACAATTTTCTAACTCCTAACTTTCCAGTGAAGCCATTCTCTTTTCAGTGACTGTGAAGCTTTTCAAAGGTTCTGTAGTGCTCTGGGGCTCAGTGTCATCACTCATAAAAGGGAACAACTAGAGAATTTCACCATATAAAAGGTCATCCTGTCCTACTTAGACTTTACTTCATGCCATAGATGAAAATCTTTCTCGGAACACAGTTAACATCATCTCTGTTGTGGATTCTGCTGCAGAATCTTATGTACTGTTAACACAGGCACAGAAAACACTCTAAAGATGCATCTAATGGGGGAAAATAAAAATGTATTTTCCTGGAGTCTTGCAAATCTGATCATAAGGACTTGATAGAGGGAAAAGGAGAAAACTGCCCACATACATCTGTTAAACCAGATGCTATGAAAATCTTTGTGAGAGTAAAGTGAGCCATCTTTTTTTTGTCTCAACTCTGACCCAGCCCTCCGTCATTAAATGGGCATGGCCTAAGATAAACTGAGACCTAATGAAGATCTTAATTTAGAAAGACCAAGGTCACCCACTGCATCCTGGGCCAGCACTTGCCACTAGACTTTGATGACTGGAGAAGAGATGAGGGCGATGACTTTGCAGAGCTCTGCCTCACTTAAATCCAATTCATGTGAAAGTCAAGACATCACCCTCATGATATCATTGGTCCTTTTCAAGAATGACAGATGAATAACAACAAAGGCACCAAGTACAATAAAGAAAGAGGACTATCAATAAAGAAGAGCAATAATTCACAGGAAACAATATCTAATAAAGGACTATCAATAAAATCTGTGTATAGTCTCAGCTGTCCATACAGAAATATACAAAATATGAGTAAAATACAAATTATATTCATAGACTCTAATTCAAGTAGGTAAATTTGACCTCAAAGACTGAGACTTGAGGGGACGGAAATAAAAGCATTCCTGATCATACAGAAGGAACAGAATAGATAAAAGGAACAATCTAAAAAAAGCATCATAATAAAGAAAATAAGTTCTCACGAGGAAATATATAAACCTGAGTCAAAAAGCAAAACACAGAACATTTGAGTGAGATTCAGCAGAAGGGAAAGAGAAGCAATACTTTCAAGGGAGAAAGGGAGCAAGACCGCTTGGAAAGAGACAAGGAATTCGGCATGGCAAGCACAAACCTGATTCAGAAGCATAATGTAGTGGTGAAGGGCACTTCAGCTATGCTGGAGTTCTGACTCTGCTGAAAACAGAGAAGTTGAGAAATTCTTATTCTGCTTGAAAAACCATTTCATTCTTTCAAAGGTAGAAGAACCAACAAGAGAAACTTCAATTCTCAATCTTATTTTCACAAACAAGGAGAAGTTGTTAGCTAAAGTGGAAAATATGGGAACTTGGGGAGAAAGAGACCATCTCACTTTGTAATGCATTGTAGTTAAACAAGGGAGGAGAGAAAGAGAAAGAGGTGGGAAGGAAAGGGGACAGGAAGGGGGAGAGGGAGGGGAAGAGAGAGAGAAAGGAAATGCAGCAGAGATTTGGGGAGAGTCAATTTTAAAAGAGTTCAAAGAAGAAGTATAAGGAAGATCTCACAGCCTAAAATTCTGCAGGCAAAGGTGGCCCAGAAGGAATGTAAAACTTTTAAGAATAAAATTCTAATACAAACATGAAATAAAAAGAATGAATTAGAAAAGGTAGAACTATCTAAATGAAACTTATTGAGCAATTATGATTTTTGTGACTTCTCTTCAGCCTGTTAATCACCCTCTTCTCCCTGACCCTCTCTTTTCTCTGGGTTTTTGGGATACTGCTTTATATCAGCAAGCACCCTAGCATACCCAGGATGGCTGCTAGCACAGGTTCTCAGATCTGCTTTTCCAAAGGAAAACAACTCAAAATGGGTTAACAGTCTCACTTTAATCAATCAAACACATATCATTTACCTAGTTCAGGGGAGAAAGTCAGCACCCTGAACTTCAGAGAATACAAACAGAATACAAACACAAATTACAAGCAGACAAAGAAACAGATCATCAGACGGGCTTCCAGCCGTCTGACCATTACATCCATACCGAGTCAGTTAGCAGAGAAGGAAGCACCAACATCTGGGTTTTTCAAAGCTGGAGGACTCAACAGCTTCCCAGAGTCTCATCTGGCCAAATCACACAACTCTTCTCAAAGTGAGCAACAAAATAAAACCTCACATCAGGGTATATATAGCCTTCTCCTGGATCAGAGAATGTCACAGCCCTCTTGACCCACTGCCCAATCACAAAGTAATAAGGTGTGGGCATTCCTGAAGAACAAGCCTCCTGCCACAGGCTCCATGTGACCACATACAGCCTATTAGGGGGCAGAGTTTACTTTCAAATCAGGGAAGGTTCTCAGAGCCACTTAAGCAAAGGGCCTCAGGGCAGATTCCCATAACATGCTGTCTCCCGGTTTTCCGGTACCTATCTGGCCTCCTCAGTCTCCTCTACTGGACCTTCATCCAGATTGAGCCTGTTAACTGTGGGCATCGCCCAAGACTTTGTCATGGGCCCTTTTCATCCCTATATACAATTTCATTTGGTGATTTCATCAGCTCCCATGAATTCAATTAGAATGCTTTCTCTCTCAGATCTTGTTTGTACACAGTGGTTTGCATGTTGTTTTCTACATTACAACATGAATTCCTTGAGAGCAGGGACTGCTCCTGCCTTCCTTTGTATACCTAGAGCTTAGTGCAATGCCTAAAAAACATAGCAGACATTTAATAAATGCTTGTTGACTTGACTAGAACATAACAAAGAATGAATACTAAGTACTGAATGCAAAGAATGACTATCAGGAGTATTAAGTCACAGAATGGTCTGAGCTTGGTGATGAATGCTAAGGTCAAAAAACCTCGTTTTTAAGCTATTTAGGATCTACAGAACCCCCCTCCCCATTGGGATGGGCACGCCAATAAAAATAGGCAACACAAAGGTTACTCAAATTTTAATTTACTTTGGTTTTTTCTAATAAGGAGAATAATATTCAGACCAGGAAAAACAGGACAAAAACAACTAGGGGAGATTTCAAACTCAAGATAAAGGGGAGATGTTAAGAGAATACTTAACCTACACTCAACCAAATACAAAGTATTTATGAAGCACCATTAAAATATGGATGAAATAATGCCCAAGTTGCTTAAAAAACGCAGATATAAAGATTATGAGCTACTGTCAATCTTTTATAAGTTACACTACAGATCTTTAGATCAAATATAACACTGATATTTGAAAAATGAACACCAAGCTGATGAGCTTGACTAACTTCTGGAAAAATTCTAGAATATATCATTAAAAGGTTGATTTGTGAGCATTTAGAAAGGAAACAGACGATCACTATGAGCCACTGGACTCCATCAAAAATAAGTCGGGCCAGACAATCTGATTTCCCTTTTTTGACAGAGTCAATAGGCCAACCGATAAATGGAATGCTATGTATCTAGAATGCCTGGATTTCAGCAAAACATTTGAAAAAGTCTTCAGCACCATTATTATGATGCAAGCTAGACAATAATACAATTAAGTTGAATGACTGGACCCGAAAAGGAATCATTAGTAGGCCAAGGTCAACCCGGACGGAAAGTTCCAGTAGGGATTTATTGAATGAATGAATAAGAACTTGTACCTACCATGGTACCACTCTAGGCACTGGAGAAACAAATACAAAAGTCCCTGACTAAAAGAAACATACATTCTAATAGAGGGATATGATACATTTAGGGAAGTAAAAGTTAGAGAAGGGAGTTTTCCTCTGGAAAATCACAGGGATTATAAACAGAGCCATAAATCAGTTAACTGCCATGCCCATAGAATAACAAAAGGCAGAAGGAGGGCTGGGTGGAGTAGAAGAAGTACAAGAAAGGCGGGCAAGGAGCTCACTGTAGATCCTGAGTTCTTGGCAGATGACTAAATGGGATCTGAAGCATGATCTGAAGCCACTGGCTACATGTAGCAAGCTACATGAGTTTTTACTGATTTGCCTCACAATCAGGAGAGCTGAGTCTCAGGTCCAAGTGCTAAAACTAATTGTCCTAGAGTAGAGGAGTTTGGTCTCTGGACAACAGGTCCTAAAGGTCACTCTTTCTGGTGGCTGGTAGCAGGGCAGATGGTAAACTGCTCTTTGCTGGGTACACTGGTTTCCTAGTACATAGCGAGACATTCTTACCAAAGACTTGGATAAAAACATAAATGACATTCTTGAATTTTTCAGCTTGCATGAAGCTAGGAAGAGAGGGGAGGGAGGGAAGTAGAGAGGGAAGAAGGAGGGAAAGAAAGAAGAAAGGAAAGAAGGAAGAAAACAAGGAAGAGAGGGAGGAAGGAAGGGAAGGAAAGAAGAGAGGGAAAGAGAGGGAAAGAGGGAAGGAAGGAAGGGAGGGAACGGGGAGGAATCTCCTATGTGCCAGGCACTGTGCTAAACACTTTACAAGTATTATCTCATTTGATCTTCTCAACAATGCTGGGAGGTACTAATAGTATCCTCACTTTGTAAGAAAGGAAACTCAAGCAGAGGTAAAATGATTTACCCAGGACCCAATAGTGTCTGAGTTAGCGTCTCAGGCTGAATTTGACCTCAAATCTTCCTGACTGCAGGCCCAGTGGCTCTATCTACTGAGTGACCTAGCTGCCTCTGAGATAGGATATGCAACACATTTGAAAGAAGATTCAGGAGCCAAAAGATATTGGCATGCTAGCACAATGAACCAAATGAATGGATCTGGCAAAATATAAATCCTTTAATATTTGGTTCAAAAAATGAATGCCATAAGTTCAAGAGACAAAGCTGGATAACGGTTTATGTGGGGAAAAATGTAGAGATTTTAGTGGAATGCAATATCAATAATCAGATCTAAAGGGATCTAATATTTAGTAAGAGAGATATGACATTCAGAATGAGGGAGGTGACAGGCCCACCGTGTATCATTATTGTTGTTCAGTTGTTTCTCAATCTTGTCTGATGCTCTGACTCTCCTGGCAAAGATACTGGAATGGTTTGCATTTCCGTCTCCAGTTCATTTCATGGATGAGAAAACTGAGGCAAAAGGAGCTAAGTGAACTGCCCAGAGCCATATGACTAGTAAGTATCGGAAGCTGAATTTGAATTCAGGACTTCCTGCCTTCCCGGCACTCTCTAGTCATCCCTAGGGCCATTGTACTCAGACTCTACCTGGAATATCTATTGTGAACTGAAGACCATACCACATTACGAGAATTATTTGAAAGAACTGGTAATGTTTAGATAGGAGTTTCAGGGCAGTGGTTCCAAGCTTTTTGGTATCAAAAACCCCTTATTGTTAAAAATTAAGGGCTTCCTCCTAAGAGCTTTTGTCTATAGTTACGTCTATTGATATTTACAGTGTTAGAAACTAAAACATCTTAGTATTATTATGAAAATAGTTTTGACTTCACCAACCCCCTGAAAGGATTTTGAGGACCCCCAAAGATCTCCAAACCACACCTCAGGGACTGCTTAGTGGGAAACATGATAGGATTCTTTTTCATTTTTTTAAAGACAGGGTCTCCCTATCTTCTTCAGGCTAGACAAGTCCTATCAGTCCTATTATAGATTAGAATTCTCAAACTCAAGCAATCTACCAACCTCCGCCTCCCCAGCAGAGAGGATTACAAGCACCTGTCATTATAATTGGCACATGATAAGAGTCTTTATGGTAAAGACTGAGAGCCTGCGGCCCCAGAGAACAGAATGAAGTACAATGGTTGGTATTTTTTGTTTTGTTTTTGAGAGGGAAGGCAAGGCAAATGGCTTCAAGTGATTTGCCCAAGATCACACAGCTAGTGTGTCAAGTGTCTAGGCTAAATTTGAACTCAGGTCCTCCTAACTTCAGGGTCGGTGCTCTCTATTCACTGTGTCACCTACCTGTGCCAGTGGGTGGTGTTTGCAGAAAGGCAGATTTCAGTGTGATGAAAAGAAAAATTTTCTGATTAACAATGTCCAAAAACAGAATAAACTTCCACAGGAAATGATAGGAGATTTACCTTCCCTGGAAGGTTTCAGAGGAAAGCTAGACTGACGACTCGTCAGAGAAGTTATAAAGGGAATGCCTTCATAACCATGAGATGAATCAGGTTAGTGATTTTTAACCTGGGGCCCATAGATGTTCAAAAGATCCGTGCATAGATTTCAAGTCATGAAATCAGAGAGGGAAAAAACAATTTCCACCTTTACTTTCACTGGAAAACTTTCCCAGATTGACAAAGGGGTCCACAACTCCAAAAAAAGCTTGGACCATGTGAACTCCAAGGTTCTTTCCAACAAACGCTGTGGTTCCAATAGTATAGAAGAGGTGAATCAAATGTTCTATTTATTATCGACAAACAAATACACAAAAAAAGATCGCTTATTTTCTTTGTGTCACCTTCCAACATCACATACATTGGTGGAGGCTATGTCTAGGTTGGGTCCTTTTGTTGTGACAATTGCTTTACACTGGGTAAACTTCTCTAAGAAATGGTTATCATGGAAGACAACATCCTTACTCTTACCCATTTCCCATTTTTGAGGCTCAACAATTTGAGGAAGTCAGAAGGGAGATGTTTCAACTGCACACAATGGTAAGGACTGTGTTGCTTCAACTGTTTTTTCAGTCATGACCAACTCTTCATGACCCCATATGGAGGTTTCTTGGCAAAGATACTGGAGTGGTTTACCATTTCCTTCTCCAGCTCATTTGACAGAGGAGAAAAACTGAGCCAAACTGGGTTAAGTGACTTACCCAGGGTCACCCAGCTAAGTAAGTATCTGAGGCCAGATGTGAACTGAAGAAGACATCTTGACTGCAGACCCAGCACTCTGTCTACTGTGCCACTTAGCTGCCCTAATGCTAAGGATATGAAAATGAAAAATGACACCATCCCTCCTCTCAAGGAACTTAAATCTAAAAGACAGGATAAGGCATGTAACATGAATAAACATGAACTAAGACAAAAATGGTGTGTAGGCAAAAGAGAGGTCTAGACAGAGCAACAGAATTCATTTAAGAAGGTACTGAAGTTATTTTTTTTCCTTAAAAAAATTTCATATATATATGGGGCAGCTAGGTGGCACAGTGAATAGAGAACCAGCCCTGGAGTCAGGAGGACCCGAGTTCAAATCCGACCTCACTTACCACAAAAAACTAGCCATGTGACCTTGGGCAAGTCACTTAACCCTGACTGCCCTACCTTTACCCTCCAAAAAAAGCCAAGGAAAAAAATAATATATATAATATATAATAATATATTCTGAACTTGCCTTACTATTAATTTCAGGAAGACAGAAAAAGCAATAAAGAGAAATGTTATTTGAGACCAGATTCTGACCAGTAAGAATCTAGTTACTAAGGTAAAATTATAGAAGCCTTAAAAGAAAGTGATCACAACATCTTAGATTTCATAATAGATAAAAAAAAAAAAGGGGGGGGGCATTCCAGGCTCTGTCTGATGTGTTCAAGGGACTACAGAAATAGTGAACTTCAAATAATTTTGAAAAAGAACAGGAAGGAAAAGACTCTTTAGGGGAAACCAACTCATAAGGCCCTCAAATACAAACAATTCTGAGTATTATGAAAAGAGGAAGCTGTCTAGGGACTGGTTTGGCTGTACCAAGTGTAGCTGCCCACCAATCATCTAATATTCTCTCCTCTTCTACAGTTTTTGATGAAGAGGTGGCCCTGCTCTTCACCAAGCCTCCTCCAGCCTTAAAAAACCCTCACTCATTCCTTCAAACTCTCATCCCAAATCTTCCTTTTCCAGGCTAAACTCAGAAAAAGCTACCTGTACTCATTATCTCTACTTTCTCTCCTTTACTAATTGCAAATTGGTTTTTAACCTCATCACTGAGAGCTGTTCTTTCCAAAGTTACCAGAGGACCTCTTTTCACTGACGGCCTCTTTTCCATCTTCATTCTTTTGGACAGTATCTGACACCCACTCCCTTCTCTTCAATATATTCTTCTCTTCTCTCTGTTACTGTGACACACACTCTCTTGGTTCTCCCCCTCTCTGGCCAATCCTTCTCAGCTGCCTTTGTTGGATCATCATTATCATGCCCCTAACTGTGGGTGTTATCCAAGGCTTTATCCCTAGGCTTTCATTTGTTGACCTCATTGGCTTCAATGACCATCTCTATTCAGATGATTCCAGTTCCATATTTTCAGTCCTATTCTCTTTTCTGAAACCCAAACCTACATTACAAACTTCTTGTGCTTGTTAAGTCATTTTCCAGTCATACCGCACTCTTGGTTACCCCTATTTGAGGTTGCCTAGGGTCACACAGCCAGTGGATCTAAACTCAGGAAGATGAGTCTTCTTGACTCCAGACTTTTGCATTCCATCCATCCACTGGGCCACCTAGCAGCCCTTCATTACAGACTACTCATTGGGCAAAAGCAGATGTTCCACGGACATTTCAAATTCGTCATCAACATACCTGAAACAGAGTTCACTATCTGTCTCCTCCACCTTCACCTTACCCCTATTCTGAATTTCCCTATTTCTGTCAAGGTCACCACCATTTTCCCAGTTATTCAAGTTCACAACCTTGAAACCATCCTTTTTCTTCCTTCTTACCTATCATGTCAAAGTCTAATCTATTCTACCTGCACATCTCTCACATCTATCCCCTTCTTCCCATTCACACAGTCACCACACTAACTGAGGCCACCATCACCTCTCTCCTGTACTATTCCAACAGCCCCTTTATTGGGCCCCTCCCTCATAACTCCCCCTTTCTCCAATCCATCCCAAATAAAAAAGAAGATGATTGCACATGAAACTGCAAATCTATTATGTACAACTTTCTATTTTAAAATACGTAATAAAGTTACCATGCAAAATTCTGGATTTTCTTTTTTTCCTTCCTCCCCTGCCCTAGAGATGGCCACCATTAACCACAAATATGTGTGTGTGTACACACATACATGTAAAATCTTTCTAGACATCTTTCTATCTATTATTGCATTCTTTGGATGCAGACAGCACCTTCCTTTTTAGGTCCTTTGTTAATTCTGTTATGTATAATAATAACCAAACAATAAGAAGAAATTAATTGGGATGTTTATAATAGTCAAAATGATTTATTTGCTCAAAGCTGTTGTCAAGACAATATTGCTGTTACCGTATACAACATTCTCTTGGTTGTGCATTTTGCTCTTCATTATTTAGTGCAATTCTATGCATGTTTTTCTAAGATGATCAAACTCATTGTTTCTTACAGGACAGTCATATTCTATCATAATCATATACCACAACTTGTTCAGTCATTCCTCAACTGATGGGCACTCCACCCCAAAGAAAGCTGCTATAAATATTTTAAAACATATAAAGGTTATTTTCCTTTTTCCCTAATCATCTTTGGAAAAATAGTGATATTGATGGGTCAAAAGGTATAGGCAGTTTAATAACTCTTTGGGCATAATTCCAGATTGCTTTCCAATGTTGGATCAGTTCCAAAGTAAAACATCTAACACATAGGTCTGACCACGTCACTCCTCTTTCAATAAACCCCAAAGGTTCCCTATGGCTGCCAGGACCAAATGCAAACTCTCCTGTTCTGAGGTTAAAGGCCTTCACTACCAGGCCTTTTGTTACCACTTTTATTTTATGTAACATACTTTATATATGTTACAACTCTTTGTGTACACTTTGATCCAGTCAAACTGGTGTTTTTTCTGTTCTTCCTGCTTTATCCCCTATCTCCCACCTCTGTCACTCATGCCTGGAACACATCTTCTTTATCTTTGTTTCTTAGAATCCTTCAAAGCTCAGCTCAACCACCACCTTTTACTTGAGGCCCTTTCTTATCCCCTCCCACAGCCGCTAACGGCTCCCCATAAAATTGCCTTGTACCTGGTTTCACATATATTTTCTACATACATAAATATGTGTACACAGTATCTCTCCTGAGAGGATGTAAGTGCCTTCCTGTTTCATTTCTGCTTTTATATGCCTACCATAAATCCTGGTACACAATAGGTATTGAATAAATCCTTCTTGATCGAGAAAACCAGATTTTTAAATGACATGTACAAAAGGAGGAAGCAAGAGTAAAATGCCCAGATGATGAACACAAAACAGTCGAATGAAGACTCAGAGTAATAATCCAAAATCTGGAATGCCCAGAATGAGTTAAAGTTTGCAATAAAGTGCTAGGGGGGAACAAGTCATCTTTTATCTGTGTTGGGAGTCAGAGGAAGATCTGGGCACCACAGTTTTAATAAGGCTATTAATAGGCAGGAAAGTGTCCAAGGGATGTCTGACAGGCCCAGGGATGTTTAGTTTGGAGAAAAGAAGACTCAGGTTGGACGTAACAATTAAGTTTAAGTTATCTGAAGGTCTTTCATGTGGAAAAAGGGACTAGACCCAGGTTCTGTTTGACCAAAGATAACAGAACAAGAACAATGGGTGGGAAGATGAAAACAGGCAAATTTGGGACGGATGTCAGGAAAAAAAAAAAAACCCTCCTAACAATTACAGGTATCCAAAAGGGGAACCGCTACCTCTGGAGGTATTAGTTTGCCCCTCACTGATAGTCTTCAGGCAAAGGCTGGATGTCGTAGAGTTTTCTTATTCAGGTGTAGAGTTTTCTTATTCAGGTATGTTACGGATTAGATGGCCTGTGAGGGCCCTTCCAACCCTGATATTCTGATTATGATTCACTTCAGCTCTTCTTATCTTAGATTAAAAGTGATACGTACAAAGCCTTCAATTTACAAGCCTCACTTATCAATGAAAGTGGAAGAAATGGTTTCTCCTCCTCTCCTTCATTCTCATGTATTACAGGGGTTCTCTGGGATCTAGTAGAAAGAGTTGTCAGGATTAAACGTGGGTTTAAATCTGAGCCCTGATATTCAGGGAGAGGCTAGGTGGTACGGTGGGGAAAAGACTGGATTTGGAGTCAGAGGCTCAGTAGTTTTTTAGTTATGTCTCTTTGTGACCCCATTTGGGGCTTTCTCGGCAAATATACTGGAGTGGTTTGCCATTTCCTTCTCCAGCACATTTTACAGATGAGGAAACTGAAGTAAACAGGGTTAAGTGATTTGCCCAAGGTCACCCAGCTATTAAATGGCTAGGGCCAGATCTGAATTCAGGAAGATGAGTTTTCCTGACCCCAGGCCTAATGCTCTATCCACTGCACCACCTGGGAGTCAGAGGACCAGGACTCAAATCTCACCTCTTACAGAACCTACCTGTGTGATCTTGAGCAAATCATTTAAACTCCCTGGACCCCAGTTTCCTCCCCAGAAAATGAAGGGGTTTGGCCTCCCCTTGGATGACCTCTAAGATCCGTTTCTAGCTCTAAATCTTTGATTCAATATAGATATCCCAAACTCAAGCTCAGGGCATTATCATTCCAGTTCAGCTACCCCAGAACTTAAATTCATTGACTCCTCTGAAGACAGACACCACTGGCTGTGGTTTTTTGCTGTTGCTGTTTTTGTTATGGGAAAATGAATTCTAAGTTCCAAACAACCAATTTACAGACACATTTTCAGAGAACAGTCCATCCAACTGAAGGCTGGTGGATGGGTGCAAGGGAAGAAGAGACTCGGGGGGGAAGAGGAGAGCAAAGACTACTTGTTTTGAAAGAAAGAAAACTGGGCTTGAATCAGAAAAGACTGGGTTCAAATCCTGCCTCCAACACTGGATAGCTTTATAACCATGGCCAAGTTATGCAATTTTTCTAAATTTCATTTTCTTAATCTGTCAAGTGGGAATAACTGTATCATGCTCACAGGGCTGTT
Organism: Pseudochirops corinnae; assembly: GCA_028646515.1. NCBI lineage: Eukaryota > Metazoa > Chordata > Mammalia > Diprotodontia > Pseudocheiridae > Pseudochirops > Pseudochirops corinnae. Next base: position 42,400,074 of record CM053591.1, on the reverse strand, counting down.
ATGAGTATTAAATGAGATAAGGCATATTTACAGATTTACAAACCTTGAAGAAATAGCATACACGTGTGTACACACATACATAAAGGTAAGTTATTTGTAAAATATACTAAAATGATAGCACATATATATATGCTTATGTGAGTGCATCTATGTGCATATATATGTACAATGTATGTTTACAAATGTATATGTTACTGTGCATGTCTATGTATGTATATACACATATGCTATGATTATTGGTTCTCTGTACCCACACACATATATATGATAACTATTATAAATATTAAAGTAATAGCACATATAAGTGTGTATGTATACATGTGTATATATGTATACATGTTTCTCTTTCCATGAATGTCTGTGTATGTACATGGATCTGTGCTATGGTTATTGGTTCTCTATACACATATATAATAGCTATTATATTTTATATATATTAAAGTAATAGCATTACATGCATATATACATGTCTGTATGTGCATATATATGTACATGTTTTATATGTGTACATGCATATATGTGTCTGTTTCTGTGCATATTTGTGTATATACATACACACTGGCTCTATACCAACACACAGATATAATAGCTATTATAATATTATATCCCACTGCATCCTGAGTCATCTCGTCATCCTGATGAATATCTGGTCACTGGACCCAGATGGTTCCAGAGGAGAAAGTGAGGCTGGTGACCTTGCACAGCCCTCCCTCACTCAAATCAAAGTCAACTGCAAGTCATGTCATCATTTCCCTGATGCCGTGGTCCTCTTCAAAAATGAAGGACAAACACAATTAAAGTTACAGCATGTATATGTATATATGTCTCTTCATGTATACATATGTGTATATATATATGTGTGTACATGTCTCTGTGTGTATGTGTGATTACTGTCTTTCTGTTGTCCTTTGTTCCCAAAGAAGACCAAAATGGCATCATTGTGTTCAAGTCAAGCTACAGTGTGTCTAACTATGGCTAATAGGGTGATATGAGCTTAGAAGGTTCTGCTACAGGTTGGGCACAAATAGTCCATATGAACATTTGAGGCGGATTCTCTAAATTTCTTTTGAGCTACGATTCTATGTTACTCATGAAGCACAGCACCTTCTCTGATGAGGGCACACCATGCTGAGCAATGCTGTGGCAGTGTTTCCCATGTCACACAATCAATTCAAAGTTCTTAAGAGACCTTGAGAGCATCCTTGTATTGCTTCTTCTGACCCTCATGTGAGCACTTGCCCTCTGTGAGTTCTCCATAACACAATCTTTTGGGCAAGAATAAGTTTTGCATTTGAACAACATGGCCAGCCCACTAGAGTTGTGGTTTCTGCAGTAGAATTTGAATGCTTGGCAGTCAGTTCAAGTAAGGATCTCAGTGTTGGTATCTTATCCTGCCAAGTGATCTTCTGCACCTTCCTAAGACAATTCAAATGGAAGTGATTCAGGTGCTGGTAGACTGTCCAGGTTTCATAGGCATACAATAATGAGGTCAGCACGATGGCTCTGTAGACCTTCAGTTTGGTAGTCAATCTAATCTTCTCTCCCACACTTCCCTTCAGAGCCTCCGAATCACTGACAATATATGCATCAACCTCATTATCAATGTGTACATCCCTAGAAAATATACTGCCAAGGTAAGTGAACTTATCCAAATATTTAAAACTTCTCCATTTGCTGTAACTCATGGTTCCACATATGGACGGTGTGGTGCTGGCTGATGGAGTATTTACTTGGGGTTAACTGTCAGGTAAAAATTAGCACAAGCAGCAGAGAATCAATCCAGATTTTGTTGCATCTCAGCTTCAGAAGCTGCACTGAGTACACAATCACATGCAAACAGAAAATCATGCACCATCACTCCCCTCCACTTTGGTCCTGGTTTGTAGTCTTTTCAAGTTGAAGAATTTAACATCAATGCGGTAGCTGACCTGGATGCTGTGTTCATTCTCACTGAAGGAATTTGACAACGTGGCTGAAAACATCATCCCGAAAAACTAAAAAGTGTGGAAGCAAGCGCACAGCCCTGCTTCACTCCACTGGTGCCTAGGAAATCAGCTTTCTGTACCCACATTTGGTTGCTATTTCCATGGCTCCCAAAGATCTTTACTGTCCCAGTGCCAGGACTATTGATGTGGACCTTGGCCAGTGCCTTTCCTTCCAATGGAGTCATCTTCACAAGGCAGAACTGAGTGGCTGCCACTCATTTCCACACTCAAGTATCTTCTACACCCTTTTTACCAATCCCCTCTAAGTATCTCTCCTGAGACAACATACACTCCTCATTATTTAGGTTTTTGCCTTTATCCCCTCATCACCTACCACAATGCCTGGCACAAAATAAGTTACTTGATCATCTAAGATTTTCAAATGGCATGTACAAAAGGAAGAAGCACAGACTAAATCAATGACACAAAGGACCAGACCAAACAGGCAGACAATTTTTATATGTTCCTGCAAAGGGCTGTCAGCACCTACACAGCTCCTTCTCAAAGAACCATCTCCTATCTGCTTTATAGGTACTATAGCTAGCAGATTCCCCAGTGCAACTCTACCACATCAGAGCATCTATATTTATATAAGAATTTATTATTATAAATAATAGCTAGAATTTATCTAAGGACAAAGGAGATTATCTAAATGAGGTAATATTTGTGAAGTGCTTAGCACCATGTCTGCCACATAATAGGCACTTAATAAACTCTTGCTCCCTCCTGCCCCTCTTCCCCAGTTTACAAAGTACTTTGTAATTTATCTCATTTCATCCTCACAACAATCCCATAAAGTCCATTCGTTTGGTATTATCATCTCCACTTTTGGGCAGCGAGGTAGGGCAGTGGACAGAGTCAGAAAGACCAGAGTTCAAATGTGACCTCAGACATTTACTAGTTATATGACCCCGGGCATGTCACTTAACCGCTGCCTGCATAAAACTGGAGAAAGAAATAGCAAACTACTCCAGTATCTTTGCCAAGAAAACCTCACAGACAGTTGGTGCACAGGGTAATAAAGAGTCAGACAGGACTGAATAGCAACCAAATCCCCATTTTGCATATGAGAAAAGTGAGACAGAGATGTGAAAATGATTTGTGCAAGGGATCACACAGTTAAGAAAGAACAGAACTGGCGCAGCTGGGTGGCACAGTGAATAAAGCACCGGCCCTGGAGTCAGGAGGACCTGAGTTCAAATCTGACCTCAGACACTTGACACATTCACTAGTGGTGTGACCTTGGGCGAGTCACTTAACCCCAACTGCCTTGCCTTTCCCCCTCCAAAAAAAAAGACATTTAAAAAATGAAAGAACAGAACTAATATACAAAGCCCCAGACATAAAATCTAATGTTTTCCCATCATTCCTTCCCAATACCAATAAACAATGCTGCAAATCTCATTAGTGTGTGAGATAAAAATGGTAACTAACAGTAAGCTTCAAATACCGATTATATACATGCTTCAAGGTTAAGAAGCAAACTGAAATCATCCGGGCTGGAAAGGGAGCTTCTAATGTCTGGGCTGCAAAATATTTTAGAACCTCCTGGGTGGGATCCATTACTCACTCAGAGCTCAGCCCAACAGCCCGCCTACACAGGATGCCAATTTTAAGTTCTGTGTTTAATCAGTTATTAGAAACGAAAGATACTTCAGAAACACGACTGCTCTCTGAACACACACACACACACACACACACACACACACACACACACACACACACACACACACACACACCCAGATCTAAAGACTGATCCAACCAATTCTTCTAGAAGTCAAAACTAAAGGAAGTCTGGGCCTTTTCTACTTGGTCAAACGAGTTGAAGGAAATAAAAAAGCAAAAGGGTGAACACAAGCCACAGAAACTGATTGCTGATGAAATTTTCTGAGAAAAACGAGAAAGTTAGCTCTTTGGATATATCAAGGAATCAATCTTTATTACATGCCCATTGTGTTCCAAGTGCTGAGGTAAGCGCTGTATATACGTGTATGTGCTTTCCCCCTTCTAATTATTTCCTATTTAAACCTGGACATACCAGCTTCAGGCCGAAAGTAAGCCATGCCATTTGAATTGTGTTAGGAAGATTCAGAAATTCACCTAGAAAGAGAAGGTACCAGATACTGAGGTTCTCTCTTGAGCTGAACTGCAAAGCATTCAAACTCTACTGCAGAGCGAAACTCCAATGGGCTGGCCACACTGTATAAATGCCAAACGTGTTTGCCTACAAGACCATATTATGGAGAACTCACACAGGACAAGTGTTGACATGGTGGTCAGAAAAAGCGATTTAAGAACACTCTGAAAGTCTCTCTAAAGAACTTTGGTATCGATTGTGAGACACGGGAGACATTGGCACAGGACCCCTCAGCACGGTGTGCCCACATCAGAGAAAGCGCTGTGCACTATGAGCAAAGCAGAATTGAAACAGCTCCGTTTTTCAATTTTTCAATTGTTTCTTCTTTGCTATGGTTCTTCCCACTGCTTCTAATGCTTCTTTACAACATGACTAATGTGAAAATATGTTTAATATAAATACATATGTACAGCCCTTAATCAGACTGAACCGTTCTTGAGGTACAGGGCGGGGACGGGGGGAAGGGGGATTTGGAACTCAAAATCTTATAAGTAAATTCTGAAAATTAAAAATAAATAAATAATTTTTTTAACAAAAGGATTGAGAAGTACTTTAGTCCACCAATTTGAGATACCACTCCCTCTCAAAGTAGTCATGGGAAAATGATTCCTTCCTTTCTCTCAATTAATTTCCCAATGGAAACCAGAAGCATTCAACCAGAAGCATCCCTTTGATTGTTCTTCTGAAATACAGTCATTTCAATAATGTGTAAAATGTAGTATATGCTTTTTTTCTTTTATTTCTTCTTTCTCGTGATTCCTCCCATTGGTTCTGATGCTTCTTTTTTTTTTTAATTTTATTTTAGTTTGCATCAAGTATATGCTTTTCTTTACAAAGCAAATGGTATAAAATGGTGGTTCAAGGTTTCATAAAGAAACTATTTGTGTCCTGCTACATATATGAAATCCCCTTTTTTGTGTTTAATTTTATAAAAAAGTTGGTTTTTTGTTTTATTTCATTTTGTTCAATAAAAATTGTCTTTTTCCACTTCTAAATACTTAGCATATACTAAAGGCTTTAGTTGTGACAGTCTGGAAAGCAGGCTCAGCAGAGTTGTCAGATTTGCCCAGTATCACACCACTAGCATTTTTCTCAGAAGCCTCACTTATCTAGAATGATCAGGGAATCACATGAAGGAGCTTCTTTCATTCCCTATAATAATGAAACCAGAGGTCCAGTCCCTACCCTCTAGCGCTATAAAGGAACCAAAAAGTCTAGATAAGAGATTCTTCCCAATAACTCTTAGTGCACACTATTTTTAATGGAAACATTCTATATCAGGGAGTATTCTGAATTTCATCTCACTCTCTCAACAACTCACATCACTTCTCTTCATGCACATGACAATGAGGTCAGCACTAGCCGTTTTACCATTCCTAAGTAGCCCTCTCTCCTCGCTATCTTATCTTCAGGCCTCTTCACTGATTGTTGCCCATACTGGGAGGTACCTCCTCTTCATTTCCTCCTCTTAGGATTCCTAGGGCCACCACCAGCATCCCAAGTGACCTCTTCTAGATGAAGCCTTTCCTGATTGCCCCCAGTTCCTAGTACATTCCCACACGTATACACACAACCACACACACACACACACACGAAATTAATTTTTTATGTATTTCTGCATTTATTTTATATACTGTTGTTCAGTTGTCCTCAACCTTTCTTGACCCAGCGAATATATTATTCGTGGGGTTTTCTTGGCAAAGAGACTGGAATGGTTTGCTGTTTCCTTCTCCAGCAGATTAAGATAAACAGAGGTGAAGTGACTTGCCCAAGGTCACACAGTCACTAAGGATCTAGGGTTGGATTTGAACTCAGGTCCTTCTAACTCCAGGACACTGAACCACCTAGCTACCAATATACATAGGGCTCCAAATATAGCTGCCTATTTTATACATACATGTACACACATACACACACACACACACACACACACTCCCTCAATAGTTCCTGGAGGACGGAGACTACTTCTCCATTGTCCCTCTATCTCTACAACCTGGCATGGTACCTGCTACATCTGTTGTTGTTATTGTTGAGTTGTTTCAGTAGTGAACAGCTCTTCATGACCCCATTTGGGGTTTCCTTGGCAGAGATAATGAAGTGGTTTGCCATTTCCTTCTCCAGCTCATTTTACAGATGAGGAAACTGAGGCAAACTTGTCCAGCGTCACAGCTAGTGTTTGAGGCTGAATTTGAACTCAGGTCTTCCTGACTCCAGGCCCAGCACTCTATCTACTTGGACACCTACCTGCAGGCCCCTTTGGATTAAAAGTCTCCAGTTTATTAGTGTTCTACCGAGGGTACTAATGCACTCTACCTTCCCCCAGTAATGCCTTCAAGATTATTATGCCACATGCATAACATTTAAGTGTGTAGGGCCCATAAGAAAGGCATTATAAATAAAAAATAATTTATTTTTTCAATACTGCACAGTATTATACTGTAAAAAAAAGTGTCAGATTTTAGATTCCAATCCTGGCACTGACTCTTTTTAGCTCTGTGATCTCACTTACTTTAAATCAGGTTTCTGCTCTGTAAAAAGAGATGATAAATCTTGGCCTATTTATTTCACAGAGTCCTTGGGAAGGAAGTGCTCTGTAAACCTTCCATGTTAAATATTATAACCTTAGTAATCCACATGTTTATCTCCCTTGACATAGTAGATTATTTCTCAAAAGATATGTTTGTGTAAATCAAATTTGTTCAAGTCATTTCAAGCACACAAGGAAATCTAGGATCTGGCTATTTAAAGATGAATCCTTTTGCAAAGTGAAATTTTATCTGTATGTAAATCCAGATTTCTATACACAGTTTACACCCTGTCTCTCAGGTAGTAGTCAGACTGGCAACAACCTCAACCTTTCAGATCAGTCCCAAGTTAGGAAGTAAGTAAAAATACCTCAAATCCAAATTAATTTTACTCCTTCTAAAAAGTAGATCTGAAATGCAAGCAGTCATGGGGGCAGACATCATTTTTGGTTGCACAGACATACTCGTCTCTTTATAAATATTTAAGACTGGACATTTCTGAAGGACTGCTTTGCTATCTCATCGATACGTTTCATATTGCAACGTAAAACAATGTTGACTTTCCCTAATTAGACTTTTCGCAGGCAAATAGTTATGTCTGAGATGCCTTACTGAAGAAACAGGCAAGAAATTTTATGCAAAAGCTAAGCTCTGAAAGTATATTTTTAAAATCACCCCATCAATGCTAAGAACTGAAAAGTCACCTGACCCCTTATTCCTACATCAGCAGCTGAGTCATAGGCATTTCTTCCTCTGGCAAACCCCCCACCTTCCATTCAGTCCTTAAAAAAATGAGGAGAGCTAGAGTGTTTTATTCATTAATTTTGAGTTTTTCCTCCCAATAAAAACCAGTTTATGCTCAGAAATGCTGCCATTTTCCTTTCTCCTCCCACAACTGGATGCCCAAAGCTCCTTGAACTTTGGGGGCTTCATTCTAAGAAACAACATTTCTAAAAATCAGCTATTTCATTAAAAAAAAATCACTGATCCGGAAGGAACATTTTTATTTTAAAGTAACTCCCTCTAAACTGAAAAATCCTGCGAAATAAAACTGAGAAAAAAACAGGTTTCCAAAAAACTACTGAATGAGGTGTCAGTGGTTAAGTGCTCGAAAGGGTTAACCAACAGGAAGTTTCCATGTTTCAGCAAATTTTGGGAGCTAAAAGCTGATTAAAAACGAAAAATAGCATCGGCATTTTGTTCAATTGCTCATTATTTAAGCTCTCTCTCTAACAAGAGCCTGGAAATAATCTTGCATTTTAACTTAACTGACCAGGTCTGTTCCCCATTTTTGTCCTCGTAATTGCAATCTTTTCATTTCTCAATGAAGATGGTCTTTCCTTCTTGTAATTTTTTTTTTTTAATTAGGAAGTGAGCCAAGGCGTCAAAGGCTATATAACCCAGCACTCTCTGCCTGCCTATCTTTTGCACAGCTAAGAAAGGAGCTTCCAGGAAGGGAATGAATGCACAAACCTACCCCCGCCCCCACCGCCATACCTCACAGCCAGGGCTCGCACTAGGACACCTGAACAACGGGCCTTGCTCAGCCCCCCAGCTCCATTCGGCGGAGCCCCTGCAGGGGGTGGCCAGCCAGGAGACTCCCGCTCTGCCAGCACACAGCCAGGGCACCTGCATTCCCTCTGCTCCTAAAGCCCGCCTTGCACAAAGTGACAAGAACCACCTCTTCCTAACCGTGCACAACAACACAGAACGACAGGAGGGGAAGACAGGGACAAAAATAAAAGCCAAAACAAAATCCAAAGAGGTTCCGGAAATACGGCCTCTTACCTGCAATGCAACATCGCTCAGCCAAGCCCCACGGATCGAGAAAGCATCCTTTCTCTAGGGCTACGGCTGCCAACGCAGTGACGTCATGGGGAGGGAGCGGGAGGAGTCACGTGACCGCGCCCTGCTCCCGGAGTCTCTAGAGAAACGCGCAGAAGGACACCCTGCGAATCCTCGCGGGTCAATAGAAAGTAGCCATAGAAGAGGCTCCTTGTTTTGGTGTTGGTTTTCTGTTTGTTTCTTTTTATCTCACACCGAGCCTTCTTCCAGCTGTTTGGCTGAAACGCTCTGGATCACTCTGTGTTTTGCAAACATCTGTTTGCTACGATTGACAGAAAGAAGAAAAAAAACTGAATTACTTTTGAGTTTGTAAACTTAAGTTCTCAGATTAAACCATTATTTTCAAGAGGAGCAAGTGAAAGCATTATTTAACGGGATCACGGGTCAACAAGCGTTTATGAAATGCCTACTGTGTGCTAGGCAAAATACTAGGGACACAGAAAAAAGCAAACAAAAAGAAATGTATTTTTTTAAAACTGTGTTAAATTAAGCAGAAATAATATACCGCTGTGTTTTCGTATTCATATTAAAATGACATCAAAGATGTGGTAGGGCATGCATTCATTCAACTTTATAGATTTCTGATATCTTCATTTGAAGTCCATTCCTGTTGGAGTACTGCATTAATTATTCTAGTAGAGTTGTTCTTTCAACTTCCATGTATACTTCTTTACTTTTAAGTTACAAATGAGTAGTTAGTATGAATGGTAAAAATCTTACATGAGATACGATAATTGTGAGATCTCTCTATAAATATATGTATATAAAGATATAGATATCTATAGATACAGATCTATATCTATCTATCTATCTCTATCCTATCACAAGATAGTACCTCTCCTACATATAGGATATCTAATATATAACATATCCTATATATAGGAGTAATCACAGATAGAACAGTACC
>CM053591.1:42374586-42390175 GCA_028646515.1 Pseudochirops corinnae | reverse complement strand
CCTCTTAATCTTGGTTACATTGGCTTTGTTTGTACAGAAACTTTTCAATTTAATGTACTCAAGGTTATCCATTTTGCATTTTATAATGCTCTCCAATTCTTCTTTGGTCATAAAGTCCTTCCTATTCCATAAATCTGACAAGTAAACTATTCCTTGCTTCCCCAGATTATTTACAGTATCAGCCTGTATACCTAGATCATGCACCCATTTAGACTTGACTTTGGTGTATGGCGTTAGACGATGGTCTATACCTAGTTTCTGCCATGCTATGTTGACATGAAATTTTGACATCTGTAGAAGAGATATGAAATGAAATTTTTTATCTGTGACTATTTTGATCTATTAAAAAAAAATGTACAGAGTGAGGTCCACTTTTTTCTTCTGGAAAATTGGAGAAAAGAACTTTGTAGTTACGCCTATTCAAGGCTAAAAATAAACAGACCTCTTTAAATGCTCTTAAAAATTATTTAAAAAGAAAAATCAGTATTTGAAATTTTTGAAATAACCTTTTTCTCCCATTAACATAGAACACTATAAGAAATGTTATATTTGAAATCAATGATAAGAAACTTTTCTCCCATTAACCAATATGTGGAAAACCAGATTAAAATAATGTTGGGTCCAAGGGTAGATTATACATAGGAATTCAATTATGGGCATTTAAAAAAAAAATGACTGGCCTAGGACCAATAAAATTTTATTTTATTTATTTTTTGTTTTGTTTTGGAGAGAGGAGGGCAGGGCAATTGGGGTTAAGTGACTTGCACAAGGTCACGTGGCTAGTAAGTGTTAAGTGCCTGACGCTGGATTTGAACTCAGGTCCTCCTGACTCCAGCACCAGTGCTCTATTCACTGTACCACCTAGCCGCCCCCTAAAATTTTATTTTAGAAAAAAAATTAGCAGAACCACAACTATGTCTATAAAATGAACCATGTACTTTTTTTTTTTTTAGAAAAGATTGATTTTCATTGTCTCCTACTTTGAACAATCAAGAAATTAAATAAGTTTACATAATAATGATCTGATGAGTGTGAAAAATTTAGTTGGTCTCAATTTCTGCAACTTATCTTCTATTCAACCAACCTATGTAATAATCACCCAAAATGTGCAAAAGGGAGCACAAGTCTGCACTCAACAAGCTGGACTAATGAAAATTTTCTAATATCATGCCATGACCTTGAGGTTACAAATGTAAATTTCATTTCATTAACTATGCTAAAACTAACCTCACCAAACAATCTGAGAGCATTAGTACAAATACTACTTCTTTCTCTCCATTATCCTTGCAAAAGATAATGCAGGAATCAAAATAAAGGAAGAATTCTCAAAGAAACCCCCTGGCAGGGTCACTAGATTCACATGACTACAAAAGTTAAATGAAAGAAGTACTGTCAATGGTTGTCCTTGGTCAGAAAAAACAACATGGAAGAAACCACTCGACATCCCAAAACATCTGCTCTTGAGTTTCAACTCAATGAAGTTAACCATAGGGAGTAAAGTACATAAAGTGAGAACTAGAAATCTTAGAGCTATATTTACTTTTTAAAATCTCTTACCTTAAAAAAAAAAATTCTTTTAACCATTTACATACACACACATTCCAAGAGGCATAGACATGCTTGAACAAAATGAAGGAAAAACATAGTAAAAAGTATATGATGCATAATGTTTACAGCTTAAATGTGTCATATTAGACTTATTAAATTCCTTTAAAAATTATACAAAAAAAAGTTAAAGGCCTCAAACAGTGTTTTGCAAGGATTCAGTAGTCATTGACAACCTTAAAAAAAGAATCAGAGCAATCATGTATGCGATAAGCTGTAAGACTACTACAAAGTATCCTTTTCTGCATATCTTATAATACTAGGAGGCAACATATTTACTAGACAACAACACAATAGAAATCTAAAAGTCAAAGGTAAAAAAATAATACCAAGTTCACTTACAATGAACGTTTCTGTTGTGCAGCATGAGAAACAAGATAAAAAGCAGAGTGAAAAGGTGTAGCTTTTCTAAGCTGACATTTAAAAACAGAGCATAAATACAGTCATTAATATGCCAATAACTGGATGAGAAAATTAAAGATGCCTACTGATTCATAATTAATATATAACTAAAAACAGAAAATTATATTGAAATCATGGTATATTTTAACTTAAAAATACATTGGTTATTTAAAAGTTAAAATAATGCTTGTGAAATGAAAATTTCAAAATCCAAGGATACTTCCCTTTTTTCTCCTCAAAAAGAAGTCCAAAATGATTGGTTTAGGTGAAAAAAGTTATTTGAGAAAATATTCTTTTTTCCCCAACATTAAAACTGCTTACTATATGTAGCAGTATTGTTTCATAGGAATTAATACAAATTGTGTGATTTTAGGCAAGCTGATAAAAACCATTCTGAGCCTGAGTTTTCTCTAATAAAATTAGAGGTTTAGAGTAGATTTTTTAAAAACCTGTTCAATTTAATGAACATTTGTTAAACTCTAGAGAACATCCTTTGTAAGTTCTGTGATGGAAGAGAAGGACGCAGAGGAGAGGAGAGATTCTAATTTCTGATCTCATCTGTTTTCAGAATTCCTAGTGTGGGAACTCCTTCCACTATCTCCTCTGTGTAGATGATGATAATAAACATTTATATTATCATAATAAACATTTATTATCATAAATATTACAGATTTAGATTACATTCCTTCCATATGCAGTTGTGTTCATTACCTATGAATGAAACCTTATGCAATACCTGGCCTTCAAGAGTGCTCCATTTTGACTACTTTGTTTAGTATACTATTTTAATTTTTGTGGAAAGTTTCCAGTCATCTGGCTGTGGTATATGGCAACTTACCACAAGGTGGCAGTAAGAAAACACAGTATGAGCCAAATGCATTCAGAAGTTAATGTCAAAACAACTTTGCTGAATAATTGGTAGGGTTTTAAACTAAACCTAGGATAGATTGAGCCATGGAGGAGGTAAGTTTGAGAGGAAAACAAGAGGATTGGGACATAAAGTCTCATTTTGATTATTCTACTGGTACCTTAGCTTTTATAGCGGTTAAAAGAAAGGATGGAAAAATTAGATTAAATAATAATAATTTTAAATTTCTTATTTATTTCCTTTAAAAATGAGAACATGTTCATATGGAAGAAGTAAACAGTTACCATTACTCTCCCCAAAGTAATCTAGTCCTTAATCTGAACACACACACACACACACACACACACACACACACACACACAGTATATATGTATTTTATGCATGACATTGACATAATAGTATCATTTATGGGTTTGTCGTATTCAAAACTTTCTAGGCAAAAAAATTGACAGCATCCTGATTCTGTGAGTCATAAAAATCCCCTACCTGTATTACTTAATATTAAGTAATACTAAGCAATACCAAGGAGGGAGGAAAGCACGAATTTTAAATATAACATTATATCACCTTTTCCACCACCCCGCCTCCCCACCAATCTTACTTATAAACACTTACTTCCACTAGCAGTTGGGGCATTTGCCAGTTGTGGTCTTAGGTGTTCTCGAATTCCTTCACCGTCCCCATGATATCCAGAATGTTGAAGTGAAGTTGTCCCCTGTGTCTCATCATCCCCCATAGCTGAGGCTTGAGCCCTGAGCCTTTCTAGAGCTCCCATGCCTAATATTTCAAATCCATCAGACATCTGAGCAAGAGGAGAATCCCGAGAGGCGGAAAGAAAGGGTGTGTCTAAGGGGGAACTTGGCGGAGACAAGGAAGACAAAGAGGAACGAGAAGACAAGGAGGCTAGGGACTGAGGCGTGTCCAGGGACCTCCTTTGCTTATTGAAGTTGGAATGTCCAGGGGACTCAGAGAATAGTGCATCTTTTCCCAGAGAATCAAATGGAATTAGATCAAAGCGCAGATGCTGGCCATAATCTGCATCTGATTTTTCATACTGGGGAAGGCCGTAGATGTCTGTAAAGCTGATGGAGCTTAAGGAACCCCTGCTGGATGCAAGTGATCCCCGGCTGGATGCCAGGGATCCCCTGCTGCTCCCAGAGGACACTGTCAGAGTGCTGGCAGACAAACTGAAATAAGAAATGAAAATGCAAGTTTTATTACCATACTTTCATGACCTCTGCTTGCATACTGTTATATTCCACATAAAAGTATCTGCTCTATAAGATGAAAAATCCATATACCTCCTCTTGCTAATAGTAACATTTTAATATTGTTTGGTTGCTAATCTATGACTTTAATTTTATATAAAAAGACAATATTAAACAGAGGAATAACTAATACCTTCTCACTCTCTTTGACAGGCAGTACTTCCCTACACATAGCAGGCCCTACAAAATGTTGATAGTATTCAATTTTTCTTCCAAAGTTTAACCATCAAACAATAGGTTCAGCATCTTTTTTTTGAACTTCTACTGTGTGCTAATTTTTTGGTTGGTCAAATCTCTCTGTAGTGGTGAATCAGAGAATTCTATTTAATCATTTTGTTTTGGTAAAGGAGGATATTATAGGAAGGAAGGATTTAGAACACGATTGTTGGGAAGAAAACAATGGAAATGAATCAATAAAACATCTGATTAAAAAAAACTGCAATTAAATTCACCTGCCTCTTTGCAGCCAACATTTTACCCCTACTCTTCAGCCCTAAAGTATAAATGTTACTCATTTTCAAATAAAAAAGATGTTCTCTGTTGTCATTTTACAGTTAATGACTTCTATCATGCGCCTATAGACATTAGTGTTTCCACTTTCCTTTATCAACACACTGTAATTTGATTAATTTACTACCCAATGAATCATTTTTCCCTTTGATGAAAATGTGAAATAAAATAATTTCATGAAGATGATAAAATGTCAAAGATAATGACTTAAATTAAAACTATGAAATCTAGATGAAGTATGTTCCAATCACAATGGTGAGTGTGTGTGTGTGTGTGTGTGTGTGTGTGTGTGTGACATAATAGTATCATTTATGGGTTTGTAAAACAATGCTGTATCTTGCTTTGTTTTTTAACTCACAATGGTGTCCGGTTTCCTCCCCCTACCTTTGGGATTTTTTTGGTCATGGGAAAAAAATACAAATCTCAACCACAAATTCATTAGTTTCTTAACATATTAAGTTGAATCTTTTTCATATTTTTCATGAGGTGATCTTTATCTTACACATTTAATCTTACTTTGTTAATTAACATAAAAAGGGGTATGGACATGTGTACATACAGAGTCACTAAGATACTCCCAAGTACTATTATTTTAAACATTATAAATCATTTGATCATACATAAGTTTGCCAGCAGTTTTTTTGCTCTGAATTTACTGGAATAGATAGGAATTTTTTAGATTCATTTCTGCCCTTTTTCCACTTTATTTTGTCCACATGATTCATCGGTTCTTTTTAAAACTTCAAATCCATTCCAGTACCTATGTTCCAGTTAATAAGAATAGCTAATATGATCTAGGAACATCTTTCATTTGTAATTATCAAAGAGTAAAAGTAAAAAAGTAACATACAACTTTATGAGTGACCTACCTTTTTAACTGAGATTGTAGGTAGGATGTTAAACGTGTAGCTTCTTCCAGCTGCATAAGCAAGCAGTTTCGCTTTTCTTGAAGAAGAATCCTGAAATATAAAATGTACATAAGAACATGTATATGCATGGACATGTGCAGTAACAGACACTTAGAGCATCAATTGCCTGCAGTCAGCCTTTTGATAATCACTAGTGGTAGGATTTTTTTTTTTAAAGAAGTAGATTTTCATACCAGGAAATTCAACTATAATTTTATGGTAAACACACAACATGTGATTTTTATGCCAAAAGTCTTAGGACTATGACAATGTGAGGATGTGTTTGTATACCTTAGGAGTCTTTGAACCAGTCTGCTCTCACTGCTCATTGAGAAGAAAACATGCACAGTTGTTTTAAGATACTCATTTTCTTAATTTTATTTGGTACAACTACTACGAACTGATCAAAAAGCCACAAAATATTCCTTTTTTTGTTGTTTTTTGTTTTTTGGAGGGGGGAGGGCAGGTCAATTGGTGTTAAGTGACTTGCATAAGGTCACATAGCTAGTAAGTGTGTCAAGTATCTGAGGCACA
Organism: Pseudochirops corinnae; assembly: GCA_028646515.1. Classification (NCBI taxonomy): domain Eukaryota; kingdom Metazoa; phylum Chordata; class Mammalia; order Diprotodontia; family Pseudocheiridae; genus Pseudochirops; species Pseudochirops corinnae. The sequence continues at coordinate 42,384,080 of CM053591.1, read as the reverse complement.
GATTCGAACTCTGGTCCTCTTGACTGGATCCAGGGCTAGTGTTCTATTCACCACACCACCTAGCTGCCCCCACAAAACATTTCTAAATTTGTTTTTCACGCATTTAAATATTCATACAGAAAACGAGGGGGTTGCATTCAATGATTTCTAACGTTTGAGATCTAAAAATTATTATTATTATAGAATCTGGGATTCTATCTCTGACTCTGAGTGCTTACAAGTGGTCCTGTTACTCCTGCCCAGATGTTCAGTACTGAGACTCCATCTGTTCCCACCTAGACATTGTAGGTATGCTAAGAATATAATTGGGAGTCTAAGAGGGTGGCATCCTTATCCAATTAGAATAGGTAGGTTTTAATAGCATCCTATAAGAAGTAACCTTCTGAGGTTGTCAAACTGTACAAATCTCTTCCATTGAGGGTATTTAGAATTATATTATATTTATTATTTTATACATTTATATATATAATTATTATATTATAATTATATTATTAGGCAAGGGAAGAAACCAATTAGAGATTACCCCTATAAGCAGTCAACTTCCTATCTTCATATCATAACATATTAATTGGCACACAGTTGAAGAATAGAACATTTTTGCCTGAGGAGACCACAAAGTCCAGAAAAAATACAAATAAATTGCCTCTGATGTAAATCATTATTTTAACTGCTAGTCAAGAAGACACTATGCAATCACTGTTTTCCACAAAAAGCATATTGCTGCTATTTGATATTAACTTAATAGTTTTCACATTCTTTTATTCTCAGGGAAAAATTCTCATTTTAATTTTTAAATTTAGAATTTATTTAAATTATGAACTTAACAAATACAAATATTTCAATATATCAAGAATAGAAAAAAAAGAACTAGGAAATGTAGCTTGTTTGCTTAAAGAATATATGAAATTTAACATAATAATAACATTGTCCTGATTGTCTCATTCCTTTTGGAAATTCCTTCTCTTCTGTGCATTTTAAGGTGCACCATTGATGTTCTTTTCTTTGATTAATTTTTTTGGCATCATTATCATTACCCAGTCTCTCCATGACTCTAATTTTCCTCTACTTGCTTAAAAAGCACTCCTCAAAGAGAAAGATTTTTAATGTCTTTTTTTATTTCCACATGCCATGATAAGTTTCCATTTTCATACTAGAATGAAACTGAATGGAGGCTATAATCAAAAACTTATCAGGACTTCTGGACTGTTGAATTCTTAAAAAATTATTCTTTGTATTCATCTCCAAATTTCTTAGCACCACAGCATGTTAAAGCTGGAAAGAACCCTGGAGACCATCTCATTCAACCTCTCACTTTCTTCTCCATTATTACCTGCATTTGCTTCTATCTCCTATGCAAGTCATTATCATTAAAATCTAAACTGGTTGAGAAACCTCTTATATGCATCCAATTCATGATTTCCATTCTTTAGATAATATCCTACATTCTGTTCTCTCATCTGAACTCCTCCTGTGTCTTCAGAACTTTAACTCTCTCCTCAGCTAAATTCCCTGGAAGAATTCTAGTGATGGAATCCTATCAATCCTCTTAAGTCAATACTACTAGAATCTGTCATGTCTGCTTCTGCCATTGATCATCATCCAAATGTCCTCTCCCATATTCTTCCCCACTTTCCCTCTAATTCCTGGAAACTTTTTAATATACACTAATAACGATGTCCTTTAATAGCTGTTACTGTGTGAAAATCAGTTTACCTTAGGTCCTTCTGGGCCCATTTCCTATCAAAATTTAGGGCATGCATAAGACTATGACTTGCTTTCTTTTCTTTTATCACAAAAAAAGATGGAGTCATTACTTCATCTCCAGGTTCCCATCAATTCCACTGCAAGCAAACAGGCCCTCCTTGTTAGTAAGAATTAGTTCTATAATAGAAATTCTGACTTTTCTTTTTTTTCAAGGTTGAAATATATCAAAGTTAATAGTAGCTTTTCTACATATGAAAGAGAGACTGTTCTAAGAGATGTCTAGATAACTGAAATCTCCCACCATTTGTTCTCTTTCTATTGAAGAGGTCTATAATACACACTGAACTTCTGCCTACTATTGATCATCATCTACCTCCTTGATTTCTTTTTTTAGAAAACCATAACTTTTTAATATACAATGTTAGCCATATCCTTTAATAGCTGTTACTGTGGAAAAATAAATTACCTGAGGGCTTTCTGAACTCATTTCCTTTTCTGTAAGTGGGGATAATGACGCTTATGTTCACAGAGTTATTGTGAGGAATTTTAAAACAACAAAGTGTTGTTTACACAGGAAAATTATATATATTATAAATATTATAATGTTTATAACAATTATAAAGTCTACAAAATCATGAATTGTATGAGTAAGGTAAAAACTCACATATTCAACCAGTCATGAAATCTATCTGTACTATTCTTATCTAGCTCATGTCTCTATTGTGTCCACAAGAATGAGACTGTCAGACATCTTACTGAAATCCAAGTACAGTAAATACTATGTGTATAACCTTCTCATGATTAGCTAACCAATCCAATAATTGTCAGAAGGTAGTCCCAATTTTAATATTTTAGAGATCCCAGGATTGGCAAACATTGTTGTGTTGCCTGGAACTAAGAATGTTTTTTACATTTTTCAGTCCAATAAAACTTTATTTACAAATGTAAAAACCATTCTTAGCTGACTGTAAAAAAACAGTAGTTGGCCAACTCTTGTTCTTGACCCTACTGGAGTCAACTCTGTTACCTAGAAAGTAGCATATATCGATACACATAAGTGGAAATATGTAGGTTGTAAGGAGAGCTAATAAATGATTGAATCAGGATCTTAAAAAAACTTCCACTATCTATTATTATGGACGGATATAATCAGATAAAATGTAACAGCAATATATGAGCTGCCCTATACGTTAAAAAAAACTAGCAAAATAAGTACAAGACTGGGTAGATATGGCTAGGTTTTTGTGAAAAAGACTTAGTGTTCAGTTCATTAACAAGCTCATTACGAGTGAACTATGTGGCAAAGGCTACTACTTCTACTGTTGTTGTTGACTCCAGGGCTGGTGCTCTATTCACTGCACCACCTAGCCGCACCCACGAAACATTTCTATTAAGAAAAGAGAGAGGGAAGTCCAGACCTGGTATGTATTTATATTATTATTATTATTATTTTGCATATTGTCTCCTCCATTAGATAGCTCCTTGAGATCAGTGTCTGGGTTTTTTTGCCTTTCTTTGTATCCTCAATGCTTTGCATGGTACCTGGTGCGTAATAAGCATTTAGCAAATACTAGGTGCCTGAATGGAAAGCCTCTTCACTGATGCATATAATTAACTTACCTATCAGCTTATAAGCTTAGAGAGCTGTCCAGGTCACTGAGAAGTAAAATGACTTGCCCAGGGCTTGCTACCAAGGCAGGTCTTGAACCCAAATTGCCCTGACTCCAGCCAACCTGGCTCTGGATCCCCTATACCACTGGTGTCAAACTCAAATCCCTGCAGGCTGCTTATTGCCTTACTTGTAAAATATAACGTTATCTGCATTTTATTGTATTTTTTATTTATTTTGTTAAATATTTCCCAATTAAATTTGAATCCAGTCTTGATTTCCCTCAGCAGCGTTTGTGGATATAATGTGTTTGCCATCTCTGCACTACACCTCAGTGTCTTAATAAAAGTATAGAATTGGGCCAGTTAGGTGGCATAGTGGATAGAGTACTGGCCCTGGAGTCAGATGAACCTGAGTTCAAATTCAGCTTCAGACATGACACTTACTAGCTCTGTAACTCTGGGCAAGTCACTTAAACCTAACTGCCTCACCAAAAAAATAAATAAATAAAAATAAAAAATCTGTGTCACACACACACACACACACACACACTCACACACAATCTATAAAGAAATAGCAATAGCAAGCACTAGTACATCTGGGAAACCATGTCAAGCCATTATTCTGGAAAGATATGGACAAATCAGAGAATGTTGTAGTGGCAAATGACCTAATGGTGAAGGGATTTGACAACACCATACAATATAAAGAAGAATGAAAGGAAATGGGTTATTAATTATAAAAGCAAAGCAAGATGATGGTATTAAAATATCTGAAGGGCTGTCATACAGAAGAGAGATCCAATTTGTTTTGTGAGACTCCTGAACTGTGACCATTGGTTAGGAGTTATAGGAAAACAGATTTTTGAGAATATAATGAAGAACTTATTAGAACTGAACAAAAATGGATGGAGAGGTCTACTTTATGATCTAATAAATTCCCCTAACACAGAAAATACTCAAACAAAGGCTGAATGATTATTTGTTTTCTGTTTACATTAAAATAATTAATAATATAAAATTTAATAATTATGATACATAATATATCATAATATATGCTACATATTAAATTATTATATGTTACCATATAGCATAGCATAGCACAGCAAACAAGTCATTACATGCACATATTCCTGCTGATGCATGCTAGACTTCCAGAGAAGGTCCAACCTGCTTGTCTGCCAACACTTGCTTGTTAAGACCTGTCTGTGACTTGACCACTGATCAGTTATAACTTGCATTTTGTGTTTATTTGAAAAACAATGTAATCACCATGACTTTAACTCTGTTACACAAAAGATCAAACATGTATGAACAGTTTTTCAAAATTTTCTTATGTTCCGTTCTTTCCTTATGCTTCCACCATCCCCTTATTTTTTATTTAATGCCCCCAATTGCACTAGAGGCTACTACTGGTCCCCTGGATCATTCCAGCGGCCCCCAAGGGGTGGTATTGCCCACTTTGGGAATCTATGAACTATAGTAAACAGGGCTGGCCCAGAGTTAAGAAGACCTGAGTTCATAGGATCATGGACATAGACACAGTTGAAATGAACTTTAGAGTGTGAGTCCAACTTTCTAATTTTATAGTTGAGGAAATGGAGGCCTAAAGAGGTTAAATGACTCACCCGGGGTCACATGGCTAGTAAAACTCTGAAGTTTAAATTTAAATCCAAACAAAACCTATCTACTACAGCATTTCTCTCTCTCTCTGTCTCTCTCTCTGTCTCTCTCTCTCTCTCACACACACACACACACACACACACACACACACACACACACACACACACACACACACACACACAGGCTGTATGACTATGGGCAAGTCACTAAACCTCTCAAGCATCACCAGGCAAATTTCTAAGACATTAAGAGGAGGTGCTTATTTGCTGAAGGAGGGACTTTTCTCCTTGTTTTTTTCTCTTCCTCTTGACTCTGGCTACTCTTCTCTACCTGCTCCCTTCTCAAAAGAAGCACTTGGGGTCCCAAGTGCACAGAGTCTTTCTAGTAACAGTTTATTACATATTTTTCCATTTCCCATTTCCTTCCTTGACCCAAAGAGAAACACCAAAAGATGCAGGTAGTTTTTCGGTATTAAAGGTTTTGTTTGTTTGTTTACAAAAGTATACATGATCAAATAAAGTGAAGTGTTAGATAGTTGCAAGACTGCATGGTGCCACTCCCCACTCACTCACCCCCTGAGGGAAAAAAAAACAACCAAACCCCCCCCCCCCCCAAAACCAGTATTAGAATCACCAAACCTTTCTGTGGCCCCATGCGCAGAAGTAGCTCTAGCCCTCTGAATCTCTTCCTCCAAACGCCTTTTCTCCTCTTCCAAACGGGCAATGTCTTCTGGAGACCGTCTCTGCTGGCAGATGAGCTGCAGTTCCTGGAGGAGCGCTTCTTTTTCTTTAATGAGCTGAAGGCGGTCCCTGTCTGCCTCCGCTATTCCCGGCCAAGACTCATTATCCAGCAAGGCTAACTGCTGTTGTATATTTGCCACTCTTTAAAGAGAGAAGGAGAAAGAAACAAGAAGAGGAGAGAGTAAGTGAGGGGCAGAATAAAACAAGGAAAAAAACCCACCAGTAATAAACCACATAAAGTATATTTGGACTTTCAGCTTTAACCACATCATGAGGTAAATTCATTTTCCTTGAGAATGGCAGGGCAGAAGACATAAATGAATAGATCTTTGGCATAATCTTTTCTACTCAGGACACAATTGGAGTTAACATCAATGGATATTTTGCTTGTTTGAGGAAATCCACAAAAAGGCCAGTATTTTTAAACACACACTCAAAATTCCATGCTCTTACAAATGAACTTAAACTGCTCTCATGACCCATTTCCTTAAAATGGGGGTAAGATAAATAGTTTTAAACTTCCCTAGTGCAAAGGCTGTGGTTTCTATCTCTATTTTCCCTAGTGTTTACTATGTACAAATGAGATGCTTAATAAATACTTGTAAGTTTCCATAGTCTGAATGGCAACATGATTATGGTCTAGAAGTAAAATAAATCAATGAATAAATAAATAAATAGTTTGGGTCCAGATCTGTGATTTCATCAACACATGGCACTCCATGGAGAAATTCATTCACCCACCACCATAAGAAACTTCTTTTAAAAATCTGCATTCTTAGAGATTTGCTTGAGCAAGTAGAGATTAAAGAACTTGCCCAGGGTTACAGATCCTGAATGGGTCAAAGGCTGAACTTGCACCTGGTCTTTTTCCCCCAAGACCCGCCACTAGCCCTCTGGCCATTATACTACTTTAGCCCTCAGTTTTTAATGTGTGTGTGTATAAAACAGATTTTAAAATACACTTATATGTATATCTTTTTCTTTTTCTTTTTTTTGCTTTTTGGAGGGCAATTGGGGTTAAGTGACTTGCCCAATGTCAACGACTAGTTTTTGTGTTAAGTGTCTCCCAGCCACATTTGAACTCAAGTTCTCCTGACTCTGGGGCTCTATGCACTGTGCCACCTAGCTACCCCTATATTTTTCTTTTAAACAATATTTTTCCAATTACACGTAAAGACAATTTTAAACAATCATTTTTTAAAGTAAAATTTTGAGTTCCAAATTTTCTCCTTCCCCCCACAAAATTAAAGGCGATTTGATATAGGTTATATATGTGTAATAATGTAAAAGTATAAGAATGTAAAACATATTAGTCATAAAATTATTTTAAAAGAGAAAGAAAGTAATGTGTATTTAACACAGAATGTAAGCTAAAATAGTGGATAGAGAGCAAGTTTGAGGCTGGAAGATCTAGGTATAAGTACCACCTCTAATATACACTCTGTGTGGTCCTGGGCAAAGCAATTAACTTATTAATGCTTCAGATAATTCATAAAGACTTTCTCTTTTTACCAGGTGACAAACTGCATCGAAATAGGGAGTTTCCAAACACATAGGGATATACAAGGAACTCACAAGTCTGTTCCAAGAAAACATCCTAGGAGATTCAAATGGTGTATGATGTAGTTTCTGTTTAATTTTATCAATATCTTATTTTTACCTGACTTTCATACTCCACCACTCATTTAATTATCTCAAATATGAAAGAATTTAAAAACAACCCAGTTCCACAAAATGACATTAGCCAAGTCTGACTGTATGTATGTATGTGTGTATGTGTGTACTTGTATATACACATATACACATATGTGCATGTATGTATATGTTTCACAGTCTCCAGACTTTGACAAGAAGGGAGAGCATTTGCTCTTCTCCTTTCTTTTTGCTCCTCTGCTCCTTTCCTCTTCTCTTCCTGGCCAAGTTCCAGGTGATTGCCATCATAAAGCAATGCTTCTCCTTTTTGTCTTTTTTTCCATTTGTGTATTATTGCTTTTTTAAAAAATCACATCATTGGGGGCAGCTAGGTGGCACAGTGAATAGAGAACCAGCTCTGAAGTCAGGAGGACCTAACTTCAAATCTAGCCTCAGACACTTGGCACTTACTAGCTGTGTGACCTTGGGTAAGTCATTTAACCCCAACTGTCTTGCTTCCCCCCTCCAAAAAAAAAAAAATCACATCATTTAAGAATTTGAAATAATCAAGTGTATGTGAAGCTCACACAGATCAAGTTGTATCTGATTCAACCTTTTTGTGTAGACTGAAATTGCCTAAATCTCATTTGTTAAGAACCAACCCAAATTTTCACAAAATGCATCAAACAGAGCATAGGCTCCTTTACAGGTTTCTATGTGTTGTTGTTTATTCTGGTACCAGTTTGGCAGTAAGCACACTGTTTCTTCTTCTTCTTCGTTTTTTTTTTCATGAAAGAGTCAGGGGTTGAAAATGAAATGAAAGAAATGTGGTCTGCATTATTTTAAAAGTTTAAAAGGATTTCAGTTAGATGAAAAAAGGATGGAATGGTTTATACTATAAAAGCAAACTTCACCCTCCCTCCCCTTTCACTTCTCAAAAAAACCCAACCTTTTAAAAATAAGGTCAGATTTGTTTTAGCTTCGTAAGTTTAAATATGGCCAGAAGAATTTGGGGCCAGGGGGAGTGTTGGGGCACGTGTTTCCTGGCTGTGACACGGAATGTCTGATCTGAACTAAAGCAAATGCTGTATATGTTCTTGTCAATCAAATACTCACACTTCAGCAGCTATTTCAGTAAAACTTAAGTCAATGAAAAAAAATTATGCCAAAATAGAACAGTCTTATATTCAATGCATGGAATGAAGAGAAACTATCAAGCAGCCAGGAAGAAATAAAGTGGGAGACACCTTTTCTCCTTGAATTCTCTTCACTCTCTCTGGCCCCCTCACTGTCCCTCACCACCCTTCTCTACCAGCTCAGACCCTGTGAGGTGGCTGACCAGACAGTTATACCATTGCTGTTCATACTGGGTGATTTGGGAGACAAAAACTACGAACTTTCAGGAGGAGGAGGACTGCTAAGCCTTGCCATTTGTTCTCCACACTGGTAGGCACTGTCATCCAGGGATATTAATGCACCCTGATGTCATGGTCCTCTTGGAGAACGAATGACAAACAGCAAGTAAATGCAAATGCACTCTAAGAGCCCCTGGATCTTGCTTTCCCCCTTGCTCCTTCCATTCTATCTGTTCTGCAACTGAATTCTTTTACATGTGTTCTCTCCCTCCGTTAGAATGTAAGTTCCTTGAGAAAAGGGACTTGACATGTCATTTTTGCTATGAAACCCTAGCACACGTTTGGTACATAGTGCGCCTTTAATAGATGCTTTTTCCCCATTTGTTTCTTCATTCATTCATTCATATGAAATAAAGAGAGAAAATTTTCATATAGGTCTCTGCAATTTTTTTTTAAGGCAGTATAGTCCTGGGCCTGAAATCAGGAAGATCTGAGATCAAATCCTGCCTCGGGCACCTATTAGTTGTGGTAAGATCACTTATCTTCTGCTTGTTTCAGTTTCTTCAGCTGTAAAATGATAGCAAAACCTACCTCAAGGAGTTGTGGCAAAGAAATGAGAGCATATCTGTAAAGTGCTCAGCACATAGGGGTTACTATATATATATATATCCTAGCTATTATGATCAGAAAAGTTATTTTAATATTTGTGATAAATTAGCACTTTATTTTTTTTTTAATTTTTAATTTTATTATAGTTTGCATCATTCATTTCCACAAGATTTTGAGTTACATATTTTCTCCCCCTCTTCCCCCTACCCACCGCCCCAAAACA
>CM053591.1:42358932-42374086 GCA_028646515.1 Pseudochirops corinnae | reverse complement strand
AATTTTAATTTATAAATTTAGTAATTTAATTTAGTTTAAGTTAAAAAAACTTTGATGTATTACTTCACACCCAAGAAATTGTCCAAAATATAAAAAGCTATTAATTTCAGTGATAGGAATGAGAGATATGTAGAGAAACAGACAAACAGAAAAAAAATTCTACGTTGCTGATGGCATCGAAAATTGTAGAAACTTTCTGGAGAGCAATCTGATAGTATGAAATAAAAGTTAAAAAATAATCACATTTTTTGACTCAGTGGTTCCATCATTCAAAATATAGTCTCTTGTTTGATTTTTGAATTTCTGTTTAAGCTCTTCTAAGAACTCTTTTTGGGCTTGTGACCATTTGATGTTACTATTTGGGGTAGGAGGGCTTTTTGTTTTGTTTTGTTTTGACTTCACTATCTTCCCTCTGAATATGAACTCAGATCATCTTTAACATCAAAGTAGCTATCTATGATTAAGTTCTTTTCCTTTGCTTACTCATTTGTATTTTTATCTTATTTTTTGTAGCTTATTATTATAATCAAGGTTTAATTCCGAGTTGTAAGCAATGTTGCCCTAGGCTTCAGGTCATTTTCTGAAATTTGTCCAGGGGCTCAACCTCAGGAACTTTTCTCCTCCCCTAAGCCACACATGGCCCCAGCCATGCTGTCCCAAAAATGTACTTGCTCTCTTCAGTTTCTCATTCTCTCAATATGTGTTTACTCCTCCTCTCCCATAGCTAAAGGCTGGCATGATTTCTGGTCATAGCAATTCTCTTTTGGTCAGAAATGCTGAGGATCTCCCTCTCCCAGTTTGATCCATCCTTCGATCCTTCCTTCGATCCTTCCTTCCTTCCTTCCTTCCTTCCTTCCTTCCTTCCCTTCCCTTCCTTCCCTTCCTTCCTTCCCTTCCTTCTTTTCCTTCTTTTTTTTGAGTAGGCAAACAGGTCATCTTTTGCCTTATTTCTTACTTAACTTTACGTTGCTGAATGGGTTTTGGCTCAGACGATCTGAGATCTGAAAAAGACCTTAGCTTACCCACTGTACCTGGGGTCATTTCCAGTCATCCTGACCTATGTCTTGCCACTGGACTCACATGACCCTGGAGGAGAGAGTAAGGCTGATGACTTTGTATAGCCCTGCCTCACTTAAATCCAACTCACGTGCAAGTGAAGACATCATCAGATGTCCTTGGTTCTCTTTGAGAAGAAAGGATAAATAACAAACAACAACATGTATAGCCTGGTATCACTTCTGGTCAGGACCACTAGGCTGGCTTCTTTCCCCACCTCAGCTGTCTGCTGTTCCTTAGATGGAAGTTTGTGAAGTAAAAGTTCATGAGGTGAAATTTCTTGAGGCTTCATCTGTTCCCTGGCAAAGCTGCTCCAGGGCCTGCTTTTTGTTGATTCAGTGGATTCTGCCTGTAGGTATCTACACTTCACTCAGGCCAACCCTTAGCCCCTGGAGACCCTGTCTTTTCGGAAGTCGTCTCGTTATCTTATGAGGACAACTGCTTTATCCCTTTATTTTTGCTGCTTTAAGTTCTTTTAATGGAGATTCTCTGTTTGTGGAAGTAATCTGGAGACAGTGGGAATTTCTGACCTGCTCCATCATTTTCCCAGAATGCCCAGGTTTACCCTCACAATGTTAACAAGAATCAAAAAAGGGCCATCTAGTCCCAGATTTTCCTAGAATCATTATATATGACTGCAAAACAAAGCAAAACTTGAAGCAATTTGAATGTTAATGAGAATGTCAAAGGGAAATGGTTAAGTATTTTATTGTACATTAATGTTATTTAATACTTTAATGCCATTGAGACCAACAAGTGAGAAAAATACAAAGAATCTGGAAAATCTTTCTGAAATAAAGCAAAAGGAGGAAAAAAGAACTAGAGGAATGGAGCACACACTTACTGTAACTATATAAGGGGAAAATAGTGAGTGAGAATGAATATACAAAGAATGCTGATGGGAACTTGCAAGCCATGACTGAAAACTTGCGCTGTTTAATACATCTAAATTCATTTGCTTAAATGTAAAGAATGATGAAACAAGTTTGTTTTTAATATAATGAACCAACCACTTCATCTTCTAATAACTAGTCCTACTCAAGATACACTTAAAATTTTCCAGAGATAGAGTAACAATATCAAATTCCCACGCAGCTCTGGAGGTTAAACTCTTAACCATGTTCAAACTCCACATGTTCTTTCAGTCCTCCACAAGGTGACAGCATAAGCACAAACAATATCCAGAAGAAAGAGTAGAGAATTTAAGCTTTCTTTTGAAAACTGGTTTTAATTACTTCCTCTTTGTGACTTCTCTATCAATCATTGTCATTCAGATTATTACAGTAGGCGATTTGTGATCCAGAGTTAGGTATGATAGCCACATTTGGTTTAAGATAAAAATAAACAACCGCAGCTGGGTGGAGGAGTGGATAGAGTCCCCTGCCTGGGCAAGCCACTTAACCCTGTTTGTCTCAGTTTCCTCATCTGTAAAATGAATTGGAGGGGAAAAAATGGCAAACAGCTCTATGCTCTCTGCCAAGGAAACCCCAAATGGAGTCATGAAGACTCAGGTATAGCTGAAAAATGAATACATGAAAACAAACAAAAAAGTAAGATTTCCTTCTGTTTACTTTGAGGACTCAGCTGCCTCTTCAGGCCTAAATAGCCCTGGCAGAGGAGCCTGCCAGTGGGTGTCATCAAGTGATGATCTTAAAGGAAACCAAAGAAAACAATTCAATATCCTAAAGAAATTGTAGCAAAGGTGGGGAAAAGAATAGAAAAGGGATGCCCCATAGCCTTATACTATGGACATTTATGATTTGCTGTTTTAGACTGTGTGCTGGAGAGGGGATAAGGGATGATGAGTTTGATCAGTGGATCTTTTCCCCCCCTAATTCATCATACCTTTATTATTTTTAATTTTTAAAAATATTTTTATTTAAAGTTTTGCATCCCAAATCCTATCCCTCCCTCCCTTCTGCCTCCCTTTCCTCTTCCCCCAGAGGGAAAGCAATCAGATATAGGTTATACATGTGTAATTATGTAAAACATTTCCATATTAGTCATTTTGTACAAGAAGACTTGAATAAAAGGGAAAAAAGGAAAGAAAATGAAAAATAGCATGATTCAGTCTGTATTCAATCAATGTCAGTTCTTTCTCTGTAGGAAGGTAGTATACTTCATCATTAGTCCTCTGGGATTTTCTTGAATGACTGTATTACGGAAAATACCTAAGTCATTCACAATTCATTGAACAATATTGCTGTTAGTGTATACAACATTATCCTGGTTCTGTTCAGTTCATTATGCATCAGTTCATGTAAGTCTTTCCAGATTCTTCTGAAATCAGCCTTCTTGTCATTTCTTGCAGCACAATAATATTTCATTACAAATATGTATCACAACTTGTTTAACCCTTCAATTTGCAATTCTTAGCTACCACAAAAAGAGCTGCTATAAATATTTTTAAAAACAGGTCCTTTTCCCTTATCTTGGCTGTCTCAGGGATATACACATATGTGTATTAATATTATTACTAATTTAATAGAAATAAGTAATATGCTGTATTAATTAATAATAAATATGTTGCTTAATAATCAATATGGTGCTGCAGCTGTTCTTGGTTCCCACTCCCCTCCCATCCCAATGAGACAGACCTTTCCTACTGGGCTGGTAAGCTGCTTCCCCATTCCTAGATCAATTCTGAGGCAGTTTCCTAATTGTTTGGAGGGGAATTTGGGAGGACTTCACATAGCTCCTTCCTCACTTGACCATCTTGGCACCAGAAGAGATTACCAGTTTTTGATTCTTTTTGTATCCTGTACATATTTGGCAATCTGCTGAAGCTATGGGCTCTGCAGAATAATGTTCTTAAATACATAGCATGAAATAGTGAAATTACAAAGAAAATCAATTATATTGAAATAATTATCAGAATATTTTTTTAAAAAACAAGTTCATAGGCTGCACACTTCCCATCCCATTAAGAACACCTGTAACATATATATATATACACACATACACATACATATATAACATATATATATACATACACATACATATATACACATATATATACATATAACATATACATACACATGCATATTAATATATCCATTAATATGTTATGTATATGTATGTATAATTAAAATTGATTGGCGATAGTAACTGTGTATAAGGCCTCTAAACCCTCTCCTGCTTTGTTCTTAGGATCTAGCATATAGTAAGCTCTAATAAATGCTCTATTTATCTGTCTATTTATATCTATCTAGATATCTGTGGCAGCGAGGTGGTCGAGTAGATAGAGTGCCCAGCCTGGAGTCAGGAAGATGCATCTTCCTGAGTTCAAGTTTGGCCTCAGACACTTACTAGCTGTGTGACCCTGGGCAAGACATTTAATCCTATTTGCCTCATTTCCCCATTTGTAAAATAAGCTGGAAAAGGAAATGGCAAACCACTCCAGTATCTTTGCCAAGAAAACCCTAACTGTGGTCATAAAGATCAGATAGGACTGAAAATCAGTCAAAAATAGTAATCTATCTGTCTGTCTACTTGTCATTCTGTCTGTCATATTATTCTGTCTGTCTATAAATCTTCGTATTTATCCTCTCCTTTCCTCTCTCCCACACCTGCATCTGAAATATTCACATTTCAATCCATTAAATTCCTTCTCTTCCTTCAAAGGACAAGCTCAGATACCACCTTTTCAATGAAGTCTTCCCTGATTCCTCCCCCACCATAAAACCATTTCTCTTCCTATTTCTTAGAGCATTTTATCTACATCTAGATTCTTCCTTTGTCTTGAACATATTTTACATTGCACCATACTTATTTGTGTGTCTATCACATCATCTGTTAGGTTTTTAGCAACTGGAGAGCAGAGACTGTGTCTCAATTTATATTTTTATCCCCAGAATCCAGTGTAATATCCTTTATACAGTAGGTACTTAATAAATATTTGTTGAATTTAACTGGAAGTAAAGAAAAGGGAGTAAGATAGAAAATCAAGGAACAAAAAAGAAAAAAGGAAAGAGTGTAGTATTGTGTGAAATATGAAGTGGTGGCAAAGATGGGGTCTGCTTTTTCTGTCTTCAAAAGCTGATCATGCAACCAGGTATTTATTTAAGATTTATTTGGTCCCATTCATATGCTACCATTTCTCTGGAGTAGAATAGAAAAGAAGTACAACAAATTTCATTATTTAAACTACATTGTAATCCATACAACTTTCTCAATTTTACTATGTATATGGGAGAATTCATTTTGGTTGTTGTTTAAGATAAGATTTTTACAGATCTGCAGTCATGATGGCAGAGTAAAGGCGCAGGGACTCACCTGAGCTCTCCCACAAACCCCTCCAAATACCTTGAAAAAGGGGGTCTAAAAAAGTTCTAGAGCAGCAAAACCCACAAAAAGATGGAGTGAAACAAATTTCCAGCCCAAGACAACATGGAAGGTCGGCAGGATAGGTCTATGCACCAGTCAGAGAGGGATGCAGTCCAGCACAGACCATGCCAGTGCTGACAAGGGCCCAGTAAAACAGGAGCAGGCCTTGGGGTGCCTAAATCAGTGTCAGTAGTGGTGGTTTCCAGATCTCTCAGCCCATAGATGGCAAAGACAAATTAGAAGGTTGGCAGGAAAGGTCATTGTACCTGGATGAGAGAGGAACACAGTCAAGCACAGGCTGTGCCAACACAGCCCCAGCACCAGCAAACCAGGAGCAGGCCTTGGGAGCTACTGAATTACCAGAGGCAGCAGCTGCTTCCAGAGCTCCCAGCCCACAGACAGTAAGGGTATGAAACAACTAGTCAGTAGGAAATTATATAGGTCTGCTCTGAGGCAGCACTCTGCTGCTTTGCCCATACTCAGATCCAAGTTGCAGTCCTGGGTGGCAATTCCAGTGTGAGGAGGAGCACTAGCATAGCAGAGCTTGTGGCAGTGGTGGAAGGGGAATCCTCTTCATAGTTCCAGGGCAGAAAAGAGTGCTTGTGGTCACTCACAAACCAGGGCACAGGCCAGGAGAGGAATAAACACCACCATACCACCCTGGAAGAACTTAAACTTACAGGTTCCTAGAAGTATTTCTGAAATAGCTGCGCAAAATCCAAGAGGTTTGAGACAGTGTACCCTCCACCCTGGAAACAGAGCCCTACTTTGAAAAAGAATTAAAAGGTAAGTATTTGACTGGGAAAATGAGTAAACAATGGAAAAAACTCAAACTATAGGAAGTTACTTTGGTTACAAGGAAGATCAAAACACACACACTCAGAAGAAAACAACAAAGTCAAAGCTCTTACAGTCAAAGCCTCCAAGGAGAGCATGAATTAATCTCGGGCCATGGATGAGTTCAAAAACTATTTTGAAAATCAAGTAAGAGAGGCAGAGGAAAAATTGGGAAGAGAAATGAGAGTGATGCAAGAAAATCATGAAAAAGAATCAACAGCTTGGTAAAAGAGACACTAAAAAATAATGAAGAAAATAATGCCTTAAAAAACAGGTTAGGCTACATGATAAAAGAGGTCCAAAGAGCCAATGAGGAGAAGAATGCCTTAAAAATCAGAATTGGCAAAATGGGACAGGAAGTCCAAAAGCTCACTGAAGAAAATAATTACTTAAAAATTAGAATGAAGTAAATGGATATGAATGACTTTTATAAGAAATCAAGAAATGATAAAACAAAGCCAAAAGAATAAAAAAAAGAAGGAGCCAATATGAAATGTCTCACTGACCTGGAAAACAGACACAGGAAAAACAATTTAAAAATTATTGGGCTACCTGAAAGTCATGATCAAAAAAAGAGCCTAGACGTCATCTTGCAGGAAATTATCAAGGAAAACTGCCCTGATATTCTAGAACCAGAGGTTAAAATTGAAATTGAAATAGAAAGAATCCACCAATCACTTCCTCAAAGAGATCATCAAGTGAAAACTCCCAAGAATATTATAGCCAAATTCCAGAGTTCCCAGGCCAAGGAGAAAATATTGCAAACATCCAGAAAGAAACAATTCGAGTATCATGGATTCACAGTCAAAATAACACCACATTTAGCAACTTCTACATGAAAGGATTGAAGGACTTGGAATTTAATATTCAAAAAGGCCAAAGAGCTAGGATTCCAACCAAGCATCACCTACCCAGCAAAACTGAATATAATCTAATCCTTCAGGGGAAAAGATGAACATTCAGTGAAATAGAGGACTTTCAAGCATTCTTGATGAAAAGAACAGAGCTGCGTAGAAAGTTTTACTTTCAAATTCAAGACTTAAGAGAAGCACAAAAAAGTAAACAGCGAAGGGAAATCATAAGGGACTTCATAATTTCAAACTGTTTATATTCTCACATGGGAATGATATTTGTAGCTCAGAAGACCTTTCTCATTATTGGGGTAGTTAGAAGGAAGATATATAAGACAGAGGGTGTGGCTCTGAGTTGAATATGAAGGGATGATATCTAAAAAATAAACTTAATGGGTGAGAGAAGAATGTACTGGGAGAAAGAGAAAGGGAGAGTTAGAATGGGGCAAATTATTTCACTTAAAAGAGGTAAGACAAAGCTTGGAAAGAGGGCAAGTGAGTGAACCTTACCCTCATCAGAATTGGCTCAAAGAGATAATAACATACACGTTCAATTGGGCATAGAAATCAATTTTACATACCCTACAGGAAAGTAGGAGGAGAAGAGGATAAGAAAGGAGGGGGATAGAATGGAGGGCAGATTCGGGGAAGAGGCAGTCAGAAGGAAAACACTTTTAAGGAGGGACACCATGAAAGGAGAGAGAATAGAATAATAGGATGGAGGGAAATACAGCCAGCATTAGTAATTGTAAAAAACATTTTGAAGCAATTCTCTGAAAAGGTCTCACTTCTCAAACATATAGAGAATTGAGTCAAATTTTTAAAAATAAGAGTCATTCCCCAAGGGATAAATGATCAAAAGATATGATCAGTTTTCAGATGAAGGAAAGCTGTCTATAGCCATAGGAAAAAATACTCTAACTCACTATTTATTGGAGAAATGCAAATTAAAATAGTTCTGAGATATTATCTCATATCTATTAGACTAGTTAATAGGACAGAAAAGGTAACTGACAAATGTTGGAAGGGATGTGCGAAAAATGAGATTTTAATGCACTGTTGGTGAAATTGTGAACTGATTCAACCACTCTGTAAAGCAATTTGGAACTAAGTCCAAAGGACTATAAAATCATGCATACCCTTTAACACAGAAATACCACTACTAGGACTGTATTTTGAAAGAGGTAAAGAACAAAAAGGAAAAGGACCTACATGTACAAAAATATTTATAGCAGCTCTTTTCTAGCAGCAAAGAATTAGAAATTTAGGGGAGGCCCATCAATAGGGGAGTGGCTAGACAAGTTGTGGTATGTGATTATAATGGAATGTTATTGTACTATAAGAAATGATGGGGATGGCTAGGTGGCACAGTGAATAGAGTGCCAGCCTGGAGTCAGGAGGACCTGAATTCAAATTCAGCCTCAGAACTTAACACTTACTAGCTGTGTGACCTTGGGCAAGTCACTTAACCCCAACTGCCCTGCCTCCAAAACAACAAAGAAAGAAAGAAATGATGAACAGGATGCTCTCAGAAAAACCTGCATGGAAAGACTTGCAAGGGTGGATAAAGTAAAATAGACTGTGTACAAAGTAAAAGTAATATTATAAAATGATCAGCCAAGAATGACTTAGTTATTCTCAGCAATACCATAATCCAAGATAACTTTGAAGAATTTCTGATGAAAAATCCTATCCATCCTCAGAGAAAGAACTGATGGTTTCTGAATACAGGTTGAAGCATACTTTTTTTCCTTTATATTTCTTGAGGTTTTTTTCTTGTCTGTGTTTTCTTTCACAATATGATTATTACGGAAATCTTTTGCATGACTACACATGTATAATCTATATTGAATTGCTTGCCTTCTGTAGCACCAATGCAATATTTACAGCACCCATGATCATGATAAAGACCTTGACAATAATTATCTCATGACGTTCGATCAAAAAATATACCAGATTCTCCAGATAGAGTCCAGAACTGAAGGATTTATTTAGACATCAGAAAGCCAAATCCCAAAACCAGTAAGCTGATTCTACCATAGTACCAAAAATATTAAGAAGCCGTAATAACATTGAGAGCCACAGCATCCTTCAGTCTTCCTACAAACTAATACAAACTCACAAAAACTAATACAGACTCACAAACCTCTCTGTCTCCTTGCCTGAGCTCCTCTGTCCCCCATCATCTGGCTAGCTCTTCACCAGCTTCCTGTGGGCTCTGCTTCCCATCAGCAAAACTCCTCCCACCACAGGCTCTATGTGACTACATTCAGCCTAATAGGGGACAGAGTATACTTTCAAAGCAGGGGATGTCTTCAAACTCCCCCCCTGAGTATATTAAGGAGCAGGGAAGATCTTCAAATTCTCATTCCCATTACATCTTCTTAATGAAGGAGTAAGGGAGAGAATTTGGAACCCAAAGTTTTAAAAGTTTTAAAGTTTAAAGTTTTCAAAACAAATGTTAAAATTTGTTTTTACATTTAACTGGGAAAAAATGCTAAATAATTTTTTTTAAAAGAAAAAAGATTTTTCTTAAAAGTTGAAATTCTAATACACTAACGATCAATCCCCTTATGGACTCATTTCACATTCCACATATTTACATTCATAATAATTTACTGAGTGTCTCTTGATTAGTGTAGAATCAAATTTTTAAAATTTGGGTTTCCAGATCTCCCACTACCAATCATTACAGTGAAGTATGGATAAAATGTGGTACTTGGAGTCAGGAAGATCTGGGTGAATATTCTCCCTCCCATACACTTACTGTATAGCTGTATGACCCTGAGTAAGTAAGAACTAGAATTTAGGTATCTCTTTAAGGTTTGAAAATTACTTTTACATATCTTATCTCCCTTAATCCTCACATGTGAAGTGGGTACTGTCTTACAGATGAGGAAACTGAGTCTGACAATGTTAAATGTCTTGCCCAGTGTTCTGAGTTTAGATCTTCTGGTCACCAAATCCTGTCATTGAATCTCTTACAACCTCAGTTTTCTCACATATAATAATAATATCTATAAAAGTAGCTTCCTGGGATTGTTGTGAGACTCAAATGAGATACTGTATGTTTCTACACTTTAAAGTGGAACATGAATGTCTAATGTTATTATCATCCATACACAATATTCTTCCTTTCTCCTCTTCTCCACCAAAGTGGGTACCAATTCACCCTCCAACGTCCATACTCCATCTCAAAAATTGATCAAGGGAAGTGAATAAACACTGAAACACCCCAAAGATGATGGCATCTTGGAAGCACTAGATTACTGTATCTCTACTAAAATAATCTCTTGATTTTGGGTTTTTTCCCCTTCCCCTTGAAACAGATAACTGCAGTTTTCAATCTATGATCCAAAAAACCAGTTGTACTTTTCTGAATCCTTAAGTAAATTTCTGTCAGGCAAGGGGAATAATGATGTCTGAAGCTTTTGTGTTGCATAGAGGTGTGTGAATATGATTGGAAAGTGATTAAAATGTCTAGATGATTCTCCTCCACTCCCTTTTTTTGTGTGAAAGGAACAAAATTGCTCGGTCCTCACAAGGCAGAACCACTCCTGACATGATTATTTGGTCTCCTCATGAAAAACAAAGGTGACCCTACATCTACCTGCTAGATACTAGGTTGACTTCTGGGGATAGTATACTACTAGAAGTGAAACAGAAGCTATTATTCATAAAGGTAAAGTCATTGTTGGATTTTCCTCCCTCTAATACTAGGCCTCTCACTCACTATCCTAGAGAGTCTTCCAAACCCCTCTCTGGACTTCCCCTTGTGATCAATTATGATTAAAACAAAAGTTGAGAAGGGGGTGGGGGCACTGAGGAGAAGAGGAATCTGTTAGTATAATCTCCTTTTCCTGAATGAATACAAAAATTTCTGTAAAGACAAAATGTCTAGGAATTCCTAGGAAATCTCCAAAAAATTATTTATTGCATGTTACAAGATATCCTTCCTTTGTAAAGAACAAAGCAGTTGGCTTCCAAAATAAAATCTGATGATCTGATCCTGCTTATATACAGATGGGCTTATCTACTTTGTGGATTATCTGTCACAGAACATTCTTTCCATGCTGGTTTTCTTTTGCTACCAGGATTTCTGATCATTGCTATTACTGCCTAGACAATTTATGTTGGTTCAAAAAAATGTCAACTGATTTTTATGTAGAAACAAGCAAAGCAAAAGTGAGAAGAGAAATTTGCTTTCAAAAAGCACCACATAGTCCATTTCAAAGTTAAAGATTTGGGGATCATCTAGAGTTCTGTGTTATTGACGCCACTATTGCCTTCCATTTGTTTTGCAGGGGATAGTGGAAGCACCTTAGAGCTTTGTCTCCCCTATTCATTCTCTCCTCTCTATAATTTATTTTCTACACATACCTGACAGAGTAATCTTCCTTATGCATAGATTTGTTCATGTGACTTGCCCACTAAAACATTTCAGTAACTCACTATTGCTTATCAAATAATGACTAATCTGACATTCAAAGTCTTCCACATTCTGATAGTAACAAACCTTTCAATTGAATTTAACAGATTTTATTCAAGAAACAGTCACTAAACAGTTATAAGGTCTCCCATAGAATTCCTTCTCTAATGATTTGTTATGGCATGGAAATAACCCTAGATTTTCAAAGTTTAAGGCAGTAAAGAGCAAGATCTGGCTTATTCCAATGTTGGAGTAATCCTTGTAACAGCTGGTGTCTGCTACCCAAGAACTGGCCTGGCTAATTCCAGAAGACTCATCATCCAGAGACCATGAATATTTTGACCAAAAATGGGTTATGGTCCTCAGTTCTGGGTGAGGAGCACAGTTTTTAGAATGTCTAAGAAGATTAACTGTTGATTCTACAAATCTGAGATACTTGTCCAATACAGTTGATTAACTACTGGAAGAACACCCATATTAACATTTTTACTCCAGATAAAACCAGAATATATAAGGAACATATTTATGTATGTATATACATATGTGAATAAAAGTAGATATGTGATTATATATAAATATATCTAATACATATGTGTGTATGTATGTATGTACACATAATGCAAATTCATATGAACAGTGGAGGGCACCAGCAACTGGAGGGAACAGAACAAGCCTTATGTAGAATGTAGCACTTGAATTAAACTTCAAAGGAATCCAAAGATTCTAAGAAAGCTGAGGTAAAGAGGGAATGTAGTCCAAGAATGGAAACAGTGTGTGTAAAGACAATGGCAAGTATGTCAATTTGGCTAGACTAAAGAGTGTATGCAGAGTCACATGCCTAATAAAACAGGCTGGAGTCATCTTGTGAAGGGTTCTCAAGCCAATTCCAACAAAAGTTTGTATTTCACCCTAGAGTCAATAGAGAGTCATTGGAGCTTTTTGATCAGGGGAGTACCACAACAAAACCTGTTCTTTGAGAATACCAATTTGGTAGCTAGATGAAGGGAGAATTACAGAGAGGTGAAGCTTTAGGCAAAAAGTCCACTTAGGAGATTATTGCAACAGTATAGTCGAGGAGATGGGGATATGAAATAGGGTAGTGATCATATGAGTAGAGAAAAAATGATGTGAGAGATGTTTTAGAAGAAAAATCAAGAAAACCTGGTAACTGATTAGACATGGAGAATGAGGGAAAGGAAAGAGTAAAGGATGACTTTTTTGGATACCTAGGTGGTGGGAGGGAGGCAGTGTCCTTAGCAGAAGTAGGGAAATTCAGAAGAAGGGTTGTTTGGTGGAGGTAGGGAGGGCAGAAATGTAATGGATTTCATTTTGGCATGTTGAGTTTGATTGCCTATGGGACCTTCAGTTGTAGCTGTCCAACAGGGAATTGGTAATGTGAAACCAGGCCTAAGGAAAGGCTGACTGTGTGGATCTAAGAGTAGTCTGCTTAGAGATGATAGTTGAACCTATGGAAGCTGATAAGACTACTGAGAATCTAAATAGGGAAAAGGTCCAGGTCAGATCCTTGGGTGACAGCCCCACTCAGTGAACAGTACATCAATGATGACCTAGCAAAGAATACTAAGAAAGGATGGTCAGAGATATAGGAGACCTTGGAGACAGTAGTGTCATGGAAACCCAGGGAGGAGAGCACACAAGAGGAAAGGGTGCTCAATGGTGTCAAATATTTCAGAGATTGCAGAAAGAAAAAAGAGAAAGAAAAGGCCATTAGATTTGGTAACTGAGATTTTTCACTGATATACTTGGAGACAGGAATTTCATTTAAGTGACAAGGTTGAAAAGGAAAAAGAGGAAAAAGAAGGTGTTGACAGTGAATGTAGATCACTTTTTTAGGCTGATAGGACACTATATTATAGGATCATGTACATATATTATAGGATCAAGCTAGGAGTTGAAGAAAGGAAATAATAAGATAGCTAGAGGTAATTTGAGGATCAAGTGAAGTATTTTAAAGAATGGGGGAGGGGAGGGAGAGCCAAGATGGCAGAGTAGAAACAGCATTTCCACATGGCTCCAGCTTCCACCTCCTCCAATACATGTAAAAAATGACTCTGAACAAACTTTAGAGCTACAGAACCCACAAAGTGACAGAGAGAAACAAATCTCCTGCTGAAGGAAACCTGGCAGGCCGGCAGAAAGGGTCCATTGCAGTGTTCTGGAAGCGGAATGCAGTCTCACCTGAGTCACAGTTTTAGCCCCAGGGTGGCCCCTACAAGCTGAGGCTAGAGCAGACTTCACGAGAGTAAATCACCAGCAGTTGTAGCAGTTTCCAGACTTCTCAATCCATAAATGCCAAAGACAAAGTAAAAGGTCAGTGCAGAACTTTGTTGGTCCAGGGAGAAATAGAAGAGTGGTCCAGCTGCTACCACAGGAGTGAGAAGGGGCAGAGGCACAGTGCCTGCTTCAGAGCTCCTGGCTTGCAGATTGTAGGGGGACCAAGCAATCCATTCAGAGTGTAATCACTGTTGCTTTGACCTGCTTAGATCCAGAACATGGTCTTGGATGGTGGTCTTGGGGTGTGTGACCAGTGAGCCAGAGCATGTCAGGGCTGTAGAGAGGATGCCCATCTAATAGCTCCCACAGCTGCAAAACCCCCAGCAATTTGGGACATAGCTCTCTCCATTCTGGAAACAGAGTTCTACCATGGCAAAGAGCTCAAAAGTCAAGTAATTGGCTGCCAATATGAGCAAGCAACAGAAGCACAAACAGATGATAGGATCCTTTTTGGGGACAAAAAGCATCAAGACATGGAGTGGGAGGAAAACAACAAAGTCAGAACCCCTGCATCAAAAGCCTCCAAGAAAAATATGAATTGGTTACAGGCCATAGAGGAGCTCAAGAAGGATTTTGAAAATCAAACAAGATAAGTGGAGGAAAAATTGGGAAGACAAATGAGAATGATGCAAGAAAATCATGAAAAACAAGTCAACAGCCTGCTAAAAGAGACCCAAAAATACACTGAGGAAAATAACATCTTTAAACATAGTCTAGCTCAAATGGCAAAAGAGGCCCAAAAAGCCAATGAGGAGAAGAATTCTTTAAGGCCAAATTTGCCAGATGAAAAAGAAAATTTCAAAAACACACCAGAGAGAATAACTCCTTCAAAATTAGATTGGAGCATTTGGAAGCTAATGACTTTAGGAGAAATCAAGATACTATTAAACAGATCCAAACAAATGAAAAAATAGAAGGCAATGTCAAATATCTCATTGGAAAAACCACTTACCTGGAAAATAGATCCAGGAGAAATAATTTAAAAATTATTGCACTAAAAGCCATGATCAAAAAAAAAGAGCCTAGACACCATCTTCCAAGAAATTATCAAGTAAAATTGCCCTGATATTCTAGAACCAGAGGGCAAAATAGAAATTGAAAGAATTCACCAATTGACTCTTGAAAAGGATCCCCAAAAGAAAACTGCTAGGAATATTATAGCCAAGTTCCAGAGTTCCCAGGTCAAGGAGAAAATATTACAAGCAGCCAGGAAGAAACAGTTTGAGTATTGTGGAAACACAATCAGGATAACACAAGACCTAGCAGCTTCTACATTAAGGGATCAAAGGGCTTGGAATATGATATTCCAGAGGTCAAAGGAGCTAGGACTAAAACCAAGAATCACGTACCCAGGAAAACT
>CM053591.1:42317128-42358432 GCA_028646515.1 Pseudochirops corinnae | reverse complement strand
TCCTATTTACTTCCGGCTGACTGGATAGTGAAGACTCCAGAACCGAGGCCCAAGACCGCAATCCAGATCCAGGCCGCTCAACAGGAGAGCTCTTGGCCTGAGAACAATCGCTCAGTCCCCCTGCTGTCTGCAGGCGCGGGGAGGGCAGCTGCAATGCTGAGGCCGGTGCAAAACCTCTGCCTTTCGCTTTTCTGCTCTGGAGACCTTTCAGCTGGACTGCATATCTCCGCCTTTCGAAATCTCCACTCGCAGCTGGTGCTAATCCACTCACCAGAGGGGCTCCTCCCGCCTCTGGGGCACATCCCCAGCTTCAGGCCAGGCTGGTTTCGGTTCCTCAGTGCTGATGTGGTTCCTCATAGCCGAGCTGACTTTAGTGGGCAGTATCTTTGCAGCGTTTTGGAGTTCTAGGATTGGTTTAGAGTCCTATTTTATGGGTATTTTGGGGTGGCTATGTGAGAGCTGTGATATGTTGCTGTTTCTACGCAGCCATCTTGGCTCTGCCCCCACAGAATTTATCAAGAAACAAACAAAATCCTTTCTCTTTTCTACTGTGAGACTGAGTGTTTTGGATTCCCAACTTGGGTTTTTCTTACCTTCTCAAATGGATGTCGAATGGGGAAAAGGGGAGGAAGAGAATCTGGAACTTGAAATAAAAGTACTGAATTTTAAAAATATGGCCTCCTAGCACCTATCACAGTGCCTACTTAATTTCCTGTTGGTTGATTAATCTTGTCTTGTAACGACTAGGAATTTGGAGAGCTGAGTTCTAGACTTAATTTTGCTTCTAATTACCTCCCTGACTTTGAGCAAATCACTTAATCTCTTTTCCTCCTCTGCAAATGAGAAGGTAGAACTAGATGATTGCTAAAGTCTTTTACAATTCAAAAACCTATGATCTTAAAACGTGCAAGGGATGATTACCTAAATTAGTTTACAAAAGATCTCTACATGCAAAGACTCCCCAATGTCCGTGGGAGCTTATTACTTGAGTAGTAACCTTATCTACCTCAAGCTATCCATTTCTTTGACATCGGAGGTAGAGAGGAGATTTCACTGGCTACCTTGAGCAAAATAGATTTTCTAACGGAGAGGAAGGATTGACAAGACCAGACAATACCAAAACTCTCAGAAGAGACCAGGGAGAAATCAAAATTTTTCTGGCCAGTCAAACCCCAGAGCCTTGAGGCCATCCTCTCTGGTATATCCAGGAAGATTCGCTTGCCGGCAGTGGTAGGAACCAGGCTGATGCTTCCTCCCCTGGAATTGAGAGCCGGGAAGTCAGGATTAGCCATCTCCAGGCCCTTATCAAGGCCAGCCTGATGGATGCAGCAGCCGCCCATCCTGCCCCTGGTGCGGTTTCCCTTCCCGGCTGGAGCCTCCAGGACCCAGCCAAAGCGTAGGAGGAAGAGGGACTGGAGCAGTCCCAAAAGGAGGAGACTTGGGAGGGGGAGGAGGAGGAGGTGGAGAAAGTGCCGCTGCTCCCCGCTCCTCCCCATACTCCCCCCCCCCGCGTGGGAATAGCCGACGGGGTGGAGGGAAGAGGAAAGGGGAGGAGGGAAGAGCGGCTGGAGGAGGAGGAAAGGGCCCGGCTCTAGCTCTCCTTCCCCTCCTCCTCCCTGACATGGCCAGTGACGAGGAATGAAGATGGCCGGGAGAGTCAGTGGGATGGAGGAGCCGTCGGTAGCAGCTAAGGCGGTGGCGGCCCCGAGGCTGTGATCCAGTGAGGTGTAGAAAGGTCGGTCCGGACTGCCTGGAGGGCGGGGACCCGTGGGCTTGCAAACGGAGGATCCGCAGCAGGAGCGGGAGACAGCGGAAGGTCCCGGGGGAAGTCCAGGCGGCGGCTGGAGAAGGGGCCCGGTCTGGGAGCGCAGCGAGAGTGCCCGGTGGTTCCTTCCAGACGCGGCGGGACTGGCTCTCAGGCTCTAGGTTTAGAGCTGCCCGGGCACGGGCGGAGGAGAGCCGGGGGCAGCGAGAGCGGGCGGAGGATGAGCCCTGTGTGGCGGGGGAGCCGCTGCTGCCGCCCGCCTTTCCTGTTCTACCCGTTCGCTCCCCGCGCCTCCTGCGCTGGTTGGGACAGTTGTTAGTGCTGGAGGAAGAGGCGGAGGAAGCGGCGGCGGGGGGCGGCCGGGGCCCGGGCTGGGCAGCAGCAGCTGGCCCGGCCCGGGGCGGAGACGCGGCGGCGGCGGCGGCTACAGAGCCCAGGGGCCCAGGGACTGTGTGGCGGGGAGGCGGCGGCCGGGGCCGGGTGACCATGCCTTGGCTGAGCGGGGGCCGACGGCGGAGGCAGCAGCAGCAGCCGCAGCAACAGCAACCTCAGCAGCAGCAACAGCAGCCTCCGCCGCCGCCGCCGCCGCAGCAGCAGCAGCCTCCACAGCAGCAAGGGGGGCCCGGGCAGCCGCCGCCACCGCCGCAGCAACCGAAGCAACAGAGAGGCCGGGAAAGCTCGGAGCTGCCTCTACCCGCAGGCTGGGAGGAGGCGCGGGACTTCGACGGCCGTATCTTCTACATCGACCACAACACCCGGCAAACCTCTTGGATCGATCCCCGGGACAGGTAAGGCAGGGGTGCGTGAGTGTGTGTGTGTGTGTGTGTGTGTGTGTGTATGCGTGTGTGTGTATTGGAGAAGGGGGAAGGGGGCGGGCTAGCCAAGATGCTTGCCACTCGTGCACCCTAGGATCTCAGTGGACGGTTCCAGTAGCAGAGGCAAAGCACAGCACGGGATCAGACTCATCTTTTCTCCCATCCCTTTTTTTTACCCTTCCTCCTCCCCAACTCGAGGGGAGCAGGAAATAAGGAACCAAAGCCCACCCCATTGGCTCCTTGAAGTTTTTAGACTCGAGTTGGGGCCGGGGGAGATCCCGCCCCGCTGTACAGGGTTTGGGAAGTTGTGTTTGGAAGGACTTGGGCCACTGGGGGCGAGGAGAGCGTCGTTGTAGGCTTTGGGGAGCTTCCCAGCTGCCGCGGGCCGGGCAGGAGGAGCCTCCATCCTTCCCCCCAGTCCCAGACGGAGGAGCGGATATTCTGACTCGCTTCCTTCACGTCTGATTCTCTTTCAGTAGATTCAGAACTTGGGCGCTTGGAATTTCCTCTTCTCGCGTGTGTGTGTGTGTGTGTGTGTGTGTGTGTGTGTGTGTGTGTGAGATGGATGCCTTTTTTTCCCCCTCTTTTTCCAATGGTGGTTTCGCCCAGTCCTCCTGCGTGCCTGGGGTGGGATGGTGTCCCAAAAAGAGTCTTTCCGAATCAGACTTGCAGTCCCACTAACACAGTATCGATAATCCGTAATAACCACATTCCCGGCTTCGGGAGGCAGGGACGAAGCTCCTCAGTGTGCTGGCGGCCGCTCTACAGTTTGCCTAGGTTTAGGTTTGCCTTTAAATTGCAGGATTTTTGATTGGTGAGATGAGTGGTCAGGTAGGAAAACAGAAGTCTCTCCCCGACGTCCTGGTTTGGTTACCTTGTTTTTAGTATGAATTTTGTTTTACTCTAACCATCCCACTATCCGGAGACATGGAGCTGAGATTCTCAACCCTTTTGGAGTTTGATCCTATTCGTCTAATTCTGTCACACTCCCCGTCTCTTCTAAATGTACTTTGTGCCACAGAGTTACTTCTTCGAATTAAAATGAGTACAATTCTACTTGGGAACTTGGTGAGAATCTCCTTGTGTTCCTTGAGATAATGGGGGACTCCGATGTGTTGGGAAACGATGACTGGAAATGAAAGCAACTATGTTTCCGGGGGAAACTACAGAAAAGAGGAGAATGTTAGAAACCGTTGTGGTTTTGTTTTTTTTTTAATAAAATTCATAGCAACTTCCTAATAGCTCAAAATGACCAAATTTTGTTTCATTTAAATGAAGTTTCACCGTAGTGAAGTTTTGGGCTCTTAGTAAAACCAAGCTAGTTTCAGTGTAAAACCAGCCAAGTTAGTATTGTTAAACTCTTACTAGTAATGCTTCTAGAGAGAAGTACATGTTCTTAAGCCTACATGTTTGTACTCCTGATACCTTGTCTCACCTAAAACAGCTTCTGAAACTTCAGGCTTCTTCTAAAGAGCCCAAAAAGAAGTGCTATAGGCCCTCAGTGCTTCAGTTGTTTTTTTTTTGTTTGTTTGTTTTTAAGAACCGTCTATGGTCACTTCATGCCAGCTTCCTCCTACCTATACTAGAAAGGACATATTCCTTGGCATTTTGTTACTTTGAAATAAACTTGAGGGGGAAGTCTTTTCCTTTGCTTCCTGATAACTATTGATTTAGAACTCTTCCCTTCTTCCTCTTCAGGCTCTCTCAAAGGTTCCTTAGTATTTTGTTTGGATTTTTTAGAGCTCTGGGCACAAAAACAAGTATAAAATGAGATCCAGTTTTATAAATGAAAGAAATGACTAGTGTAAAGGTATTTTGGAAATCAGGTGAGATCGTATTGTAATTTTAACCAAAAGCTCAAGCCACAGTTGTTTGAGAGCTATCAAGGCTTAGACCGTGCTGGAATTGGTAGCACTGCTTGGAATGTAGAGCATTCTTAATTTTGCACTTTACTTCTTTCTTTCAAGTACACATTACATTTGAAAATTAAGAAGTTTAAATATTATTTTCCTTTGAGGAAACAAGATTATTTGAGGAGAATAATGTGAAAAAAACCCTGTTTTTGTTGTGGTGGTTATATTTTAGTGTAGCATTTACAGTAAATATAGATGTAGGCATTGTGTTTGCAATTGTTTGAATAGCATAAGTGAGGCTTGGTAAATGGAGTACCCAAAGGCAAACATAGAAATATGAATTTTTATTTTCTTCTGCTGTGGTTGTTATAATACATTGTCCTCCTTTCCTTGATTTTTTCTGAAATTCTGCTGCAGAATTTGTACTACAAAATAACTTTTCTATCCTTTAAAGTCCATTTTTTGTTGCTTGTGTAAATCTAACGTTCTTCTAAAGGTTGATTGAACCCTTGAACTGGGCATGTGTTAGTTAACTAAAGTCAGTGAACTAAAGTCAATATTTTAGGTTTTTGTAAAGTAAAACCTTGTCTATTATTTTTATATGGGACAATGTTTTTATAGTAAGTGAAAATGCAACAGGGAACAGTTTGAACTTCAGCTCCCATAACACCTTGCCAGAAATATGTATGGAATGTTAAGCAGGCCACAAACGTTTAAGTGGAGTCTCTGTTAAAGATTGTAGTAGTAAGGATTGCAATTCCTCTTTTTCACAACGCAACATTGCTCATTCTTTATTAGTGTTTGGTTATCCTTTAAGTTGTAATTAATTTTTATTATATGATGAGAACTGCTTTCAAGCTGAGAATTTTCATATATGACTCTGACTCGGTTAAATTTTTTTTTTGAGCACACAGGCAAGCAATATACTACCCCCAGTCCCCTAACGTTAGAGAATTTTGTTGTGGTGTTGTTGCCTCACCAAAACAGGTTTTAAATAGGGAGCTGACAGGAGAGAAGAAACATAAATCATATCTTTCTTAATAGAGTCAAGTTATAAAAGGAAGGATTAATAGAAAGGGTTAAGCAAAACCAGTTGATGACTGCTTTATTTTATATGAAACTAAACATTTCAGCAGCATTAAAATCATCTTCAAAAATTTAAAAATGTAAAAAAAAAAAAACTTTGATATTGGCTAAAAAGGATAAATTTCAGCTAATTTTTTCCCGAGAATAGTTCCCATATACTTAGGTTCTTGTGGGTCAACCATTAATGAATTATGTGAACTGAAGTTTCTTATTATTGGTGTCAAGAAAAGAATTCATTCCTATATTAGAATCTTTAGGCATGTGGATAAGATATAATTTTTTAAGAAGAAATACTTGACAATTGTGTGAACAAAAACAAAAAACCTGGGTCTTCAAGCTTTCTGTGATGTGATTTTTTTTTTTATCATTTATTTTTGTAACAGGTTACTAGACCTAGTATTTTAAATCACATTAATTCTTGGTAGGTAAAAAATTTGAAAGTAAACAGTGGGGTATTTTGAGAAAATGATTGTTTCTTTTAATTGCTTAAGCCCGTGTTTCACGATAGATTGTTTTGGTGGTATAACTTATTTGAGTCTTGATGTCCCTAACTGTGACATTTTGAGGAAGGCAGTACTGGAAAACTAAACAGTTCATCATAGAAATTGTAGGTGTATCTTAGATATAAAAAGGGAAGCCTTGGGGGCAACTACTAGGTGGCACAGTGAATAGAGTAGCAGCCCTGGATTCAGGAGAACCTGAGTTCAAATTCAGCCTCAGACACTTAAGCAAGTCACTTAAACCCAATTGCCCTTCCTTTCACTCCCCCCCCCCATCCTGAAAGGAAAATAAAAAGGTGGGGGAGAACCTGTGGATAACACTGGTGGAAGGAGACAAGCATGTTAAAAATTTTCTGGTGTCAAACTGGACAGAGGAATCAGGAAAACCTGAGTTTAAGTGTTACTTGTGATGCGTATTGGAAGTGTGTGATCCTGGGCGAGTTAATTGCCATCTCAGTGTCCCAGGCAATTTTGTTCAGAACAGATGCTATCTGCATTAATAGAGGGAATTTCCTCATCCAACATTTCTTATACAAATAAAATAACAAGCCTGAAATAAAAAAAAGTACTGAACTACATTATCCATCACTTCATATATTACTCAAATTTATAGTAAACTGATTGAACAGTTTTACTATATTTTGCTTTAAAAGAGAATCTTTGTACTTTGTATACAAATATCTAAGTATGCTGATTTTATATTAAAGGTTATCTACAATAGCTAAGTAGAAGATACAATTGCTACCTTCTTGGAATTTTAGTTTAGAATGAACTTATAAATTTAACTTCTGGTTTAGAGAGAACTTATAAAAATGTTTTCTATATTTATCTTAGTTTAATTTGTTTAAATGAACTATTCCTGAAGAGTTGTCTTATACACTGAGGTTTATATATATGTGTGGCTTATATATGTGTGTGTGTGTACACACACATATACACATATGTATACATCCACAGACATCGAAATTGTAGGTGTATCTTAGATATAAAAAGGGAAACCTTGGGGGTGGCTACTAGGTGGCACAGTGAATAGAGTAGCAGGAGATTCAGGAGAACCTGAGTTCAAATTCAGCCTCAGACACTTAGGCAAGTCACTTAAACCCAGTTGCCCTTCCTTTCTCTCCCCCCCCCCCCCCATCCTGAAAGGAATATAAAAAAGTGGGGGGAACCTGTGGATAACACTAGTGTAAGGAGACAAACATGTTAAAAATTTTCTGGTGTCAAACTGGACAGAGGAATCTTATACTTACACATATGTGTCTCTGCACACACACACACACACACACACACAGACACACATACACACACTATCTTGTCAGTTGTATGAGGAACTTCCAGATGAAGAAACTCCCTTCTACCACTGCACCATCACTGCTCCTTATACAATATAGTCTTAGACAGTTGCCTAGAACTTTAACAAGTTTAGTGACTTGTCTAGGATTGTGCAGTATAGCCAGTATGTGTCAGAATAGTGATTTTACAAGGCTAGATCTTCCTGATCTTAAGAGTAAGTCTCTACTCATTTTCCCACCAAGGCTCTCTGGTCTATGTGTAAAACCTCCTTTCTGTTTGTATGCAATTTTAGTGTTGTTTTAGATAATATACCTGCTCCTAAAAAGTAGGAATGCCCAGCTCCAAGAATGGCTTCATTTTGGGTTTTCAACTACTACTATGTGTTATAACCATTTTAAGAAAGAAGAATGGGAAATTCACACAAAAAAATAAGTCCTAGTTATCTTGAAACACATTTCCTTTTCATCTTTTTCAACATTGCAGTAAATTTTATATTATCCTTCCTGGTAGATGATAATGTAGTGACTTTAGGCATACATTTTGAAAAGTTGCAGGGGGGGGGGGGGGGAACACACGATATGTGGAGAAGACACTTCACTCTCTGTTCTGTTTTGTTTTGTTTTTTAAACCAATCTTTGCCACAGACAGAGAGAGTGACTTGATGGAGAGAGAAATGGGCTTGTAATCAGAAAGACCTGGATTCAATTCCCACTTCAGTACATACTTGCTATGTGACTTTGGACAAGTCTGTTAACCCCTCAGTTGCCCAGGCAACTTTCTAAGACTAAATTTCAGAGAAGGCACCTTTCTAACTTTGTTGGAAAAAGTTCTTCATCAGGAACCTGTACCTTATTGAAATCACAGGTCCAATAAAAACAATAGCAGTAAAACAGAAAACTTCACCACTATCTCAGTCAACATAGTAAAACTCTCAAATGGGGAAAAATAGAAAGGAAATCTTGAGTTCAACTCACTCTACCCAGTGGTGAAAATTGGTGCATATTTATACAATGCCTACTATGTAGGGAATGCTGTGGTAAAAGCTATCAGTAATTCAGCAAGTGCCCTAATGTATCAAATGAAATAAGACAAAAGTGAAAAATAAGCTAATTTAAATATTTATCATGTCTTGAATGCCTCATAAAGCACCACATGATCATCAAATGAATTAAATGGGTAACAATTGTAATAGGAGTTCCAGAAAGGCAGAGATTGGCCCAAAAACTGTTCAGAGCATCATTTTTCAGATACATGGATGAGTAAGAAAGCATTTTTTGAGTGTTTCCTATTTCCCAGTTCTGCTCTAAATGCTGGGGAAGCAAATACAAAAATGATACTCTCTTCTCCCTGTGAGCTTATGTTTTAAAAGGGTAAAACAACACTGAATAGGTGAGTGGTCACCAGGGAAAGATGACATCACAGAGAAGGTGAATGGAACCATAGGGCACTAAAAGAATGTGCCCTATCCAGAAGGCAACAAGCATTTATTAGGCACTTACTGTGTGCCAGCCTCTGGTAAACACCAAAGATGTGTTTAAGAAGGCAAAAAACAGAGCCTGCTCTCAAGGAGCACACATTCTAATGGGGGACATAAGATGGGAACAACTATGTACAAACAAGATATATGAAGTATAAATTAGGGAGACAATCTTAAAGGGAAAGCGTTAGCCCTAAGGGAGACCAAGAAATACTTGTTGAAGGTGGGATTTTAACTGGAACCTGAAGGAAGTCAGGGAAGAGGAAATGAGGAAGGTGAGAATTCCAATCATTGCTACTGTCAGTACTCTAGAAAATGCCTGGAGTCAGGAAGTGGAATATCAACAGCAAGGATGCCATTGTTACTGGAGTATATGGAAAGGTAAAGAAGGTGTAAAAAGTCTGGAAAGTTAGGAAGTCAGGTTATGAAAGGTTTTAAAAGCCAAATGGAATTTTGTATTTGGTCCTTGAGGTAAAAAGGAGTGACAGGAGTTTATTGAATGGGGATATGACATGGTCTGTGTTTAGGAAGATGAATTTGAGTGGAAGATGGCCTGGAGTGGGGAGACTTGGGGGTGGGAGGGCTCTAAACAAGTAATAACTTGGCAGTACTGAGTATTGTTGGCTGAGCAGAGAGGTAGTGTGTGTGCGTTTGGGGGAGAGGAGGGGAAGGTGGGAGTTCTGGAGCAGTGTCATGGTAGGAAGGTAGCTTAGATGTAGAGAAGTCTTCCAACTCAGCATTGCCTCAGGATGGGAGCTGGAGAATCTGAAAGAGTGCAGTTCTAGGACTGTTAGCCCTAGGTGGAATGGGAGAAAGATGGTAATGTTAAGATCCAAGGAGGCTATGGAATTTGCTCCAGTGTTGGTCGTCATTACTAACTAACATTTATTTGAGTGCCTACTACAGGGTAGGCTTCAATTGAGGAGGCGGGATTTGAATTGAGTCTTGAAGAATGAATAGTCTTTGAGTCAAGAAGGATGGGGATATCAGAAATCAGTCTTAGAGAGAACAAGTGAGTTCAAACTCTAAGGCAGTGAAGTATAACATATGTTTGGGCTTTAGAGTATAGACCAGTTGAGAGGTTTTATGGTGGGAAAGAATGATAGGCAGAATGGTACAAAATAAGAAGTCCTGCATTTGGAGTCAAAAGGGTAACTTAGGTTCAGATACTGGCTTTGCTACTCACTCCCTATGCAGCCTTCACTTCAGTTTCTGGGCTTTGGTTTCCTATCTTTTAGTGGATTGGGTAAGAGAGTGCTGCTTTCTATTTTTTTTTTTTGGTAGGACGCAGGAGCTAAGAATGATTTTTACTTTTTAAAATACATTAAAACTTTATTTAAAATTATTTTAATAATAATATTATGTTAATTAAATATTAGCAATTTAATATTTAAATATGTAAAAAAGAAAACCCACCATTCTTAACTTCAAATTACCATTTTATGTTCCCCACCCAAAATTTAGCTCAACATCTCTATATCATTAATGGTATTCATGTCTTACTAGTCACCCAGTCTTAAAACCCAGTTTTGATTCTTCTCTCCCTCCCCCCTATATATTTGGTCATTTTCCCTTAAAATTTCAATATATCCATATCTCACCTTTGTCCTTCTCACATAGCTCAGTCCCTAGTTCAGCCCCTCATGAAATCTCTACTGGTTTATTGCAATAACCTCTTAGTACTTCTGCCTAAGGCTCAACTGTTTCCAATTTATCTTCTACACAGCCATCGAACTGATATTCTCTTTTTTAAAAATAGTATTTTATTTTTTTTTCTAATTACATGTAAAGATAATTTTTAACATTCTTTTTTTTAATTTTGAGCTCCAAATTATCTTTTTTCACTCCCTCATTACCCCCTCCCTAAGGAATTTGATATAGATTATACATATGCAATCATGTAAAACATATTTCCATATTAGTCAGGTTGTAAAAGAAGAAACAGTCCAAAAGAATAGAACCATGAAAAAAATAAAGAAA
Organism: Pseudochirops corinnae; assembly: GCA_028646515.1. Lineage (NCBI taxonomy): Eukaryota > Metazoa > Chordata > Mammalia > Diprotodontia > Pseudocheiridae > Pseudochirops > Pseudochirops corinnae. Next base: position 42,347,663 of record CM053591.1, on the reverse strand, counting down.
ATGAAAATAGTATGCTTCTGTCTGCATTCGGATTTCATCAGCTCCCTGGATGTGGAGAGCATTTTCCATCATGAGTACTTTGGACAAACGGATAGTCTTAAAGTAAAGGTCTGACCATATCACTCCTTTGCTCAAGAAGCTTCACTGGCTCCTTGTTGCCTTTAGGCAATTCCTGTCTAGCGTTTAAAGTCCTTCTCAAGCTTGGTGGAACCTGTATTTCCCAACTTGTTTTATATCATCCCTTGTGTTCTCTACTTTCCAGCCAACCAATATTCTGTCAACTACTTCCATACTTTTCCTGGAATGCTTTTTCTTCTCCCCTCTATCGCACTGAATTCTTTGTTCCATTCAGGGCTTAGCCCAAGTGCCACCTCCTACCTTAGAAGCCTTTCCTGGTCCCCAGCAATGACTTTGTATTTAATTCTATGTGGTTTCTCCTCCGAAGAATATTTTCTTTTTGAGGTCGAGAGCTGCTTACATTTTTATTCTTTGTATTCACAACACCCAACTCAGTTTCAGCCTCCCCCACCCCTTTTTTAAAAGCTGACTTCTTTTACTGATTTATCAATATCTATCTTATCAGTGGTATGTCAAGTGTAGATTTTTATCTGCACTGCACCATAGATAATCTCAGGAGAACTGTCTGGAGAACTAAGAAAATTACCCAGATTTTCACTGCCAGTGTGTCAGAGATAGGAGTTGAGCAGTAAGTAGTCTATGTTCCTGATCCTGAGGCTAGCTTTCTGCTGCTGAGGCTAGCCCTCCACTAGGACTGGCACATAGTAGGTGCTTAATAGGAAAGGCTTATTGAATTTCCTTAAACTGAAATATTATTCAACCCTTCTGTTTCAGTTCTCATTTCCACCACCTAGTTTATGGCCTTATCATCTATCCTCTTTCTGTACTTCTGTGATAATGTTCTTTCTACCTGGTTTCCCTGCCTCCATCATCCAACTGAAACTGCTCTCTCCTAAGACGAATTTTAGGGCCTTTCATAATCCTCATCCTTCTTGAACTCTGTGGCATTTGACATTGTTGATCAACGGCTCCTTCCAGTTACTTTCTTCTCTAAGTTTTAATGATATGCTTTCTTCCCTCTTGTTTCTCTTACCATGACCTGACCATTACTTTTCAGTCTGTTTTATTGGATCTTTGTCCATATCTAACCTACTAACTGGTGGGTATCTTTTAAGACTCTATCTTAGGCCCTTTTCTTTTTTTTCTCCATATCATCTCCTTTCATCATCTCATCAGCTCCCATGGTTTAAATCATCATCTTTGGGCTATTTCTGTTTTATTTATCCAGCCTCAGTCTCTCTCCTGAGCTACAGTCTTACATCACCAATTATTTTTTAGTAATTTTGAACTGGATGTTCTATAAATGTCAAATTCGACATATTCAAAAATGGAACTCATGATCATTTCCCCCAAATCCTCTTTTCTTAACTACTTTCTTATTCCTGTGTAGGGTGCTGCCATTTTGTCACACAGGTTAGCAAAAACTCTGTGTGAACCTTGACATATCACTTTCACATACCTCGTACAGCCAATCAGTTGACAAATCTTTTGATTTTTTTTTCCTTTTTTTAAAAAAAATTTGTTTGTTTACTTTTAATTTACCAGATTCAGTTCCACAATCCCTTGAGTTTCTAATTTTCTCCCCTTCTCTCTCCTCTCCTCCCCACCATGGCGGCATGCAATCAAGTATAGGATCTGCAAATACTTTAACATTAGACGTTAGTCAGATTGTAAAGAAGGATTGTAACCAATGGAATGAACTGTGGGAAAGAGGAAACAAAAACCAAACAAGAAAAAGAAAGAGAGCAGGTAGTTTGCTTCAATCTGTATTCAAACTCTGTTCTTTCTAGTTCTTTCTCTGACTGCAGACATCTCTTTCCATCATGAGTCTTTTGGAGTTATCTTATAACATTGCATTGCTGAGAAAAATCCAGTCTATCAAAGTTGGTCGTCACACATACGTTATGTCTGTAATTGTGTACACATTTCTCCTGGTTCTGCTCTTCTCATTCAGCATCAATTTATATAAGTCTCTCCAGGTAAATATGAAGTCCGTCTACTCCTCATTTCTTATAGCACAGTAGTATTCCATTACATTCATATGCCACAGCTTGTTTAGCCATCCCCCAGTTGATGGGCATCCCCTTAATTTCCAATTCTTTGCCACCACAAAAAGAGCTGCAATAAATATTTTTGTACATACGGATCTTCCTCTCACTTCTGTGATCTCTTTGGGATATGACCCTAGAAGTAGTATTGGTGGGTCAAAGGGTATGCACTTATTTATAGCCCTTTGGGCATAGTTCCAGATTGCTCTCCAGAATGGTTGAATTAGTTCACAACTCCACCAACAATGCCTTAGTGTTCCAGTTTTTCCATATCCTTTCCAGCATTTGAAATTTTCCTGTTTTGTCATCTTAGCCAATCTGGCTGATGAGATGTGGTCCCTCAAAGTTGTTTTGATTTGCATTTCTCTAATCAATAATGATTTAGAGCATTTTTTCATATGCTTATAGATATCTTTAATTTAAATATTTTAATTTTTAACCTCATTTTTACAACATCTTTTATAGGTTACTTTCTTTCCACTCATAGCCATCACCCTAGTTGAAATCCTTATCATCACTGGATTTTTGCAGCTTTCTAATCGTTTTTACCTGCTCCAGGTCTTTCTCCACTCTAATTCATCAACTACTGAATGAACTATAGTGTTTCACTATTACTTCTAGAGTCAAATGTAAACTGCTTTGATTGTTAAAGCCTTAATCCTTCTTATCTTCTCACTCTGACACATATCTCTTCCACATACTACTGGGCTTCTTAGTGTTTCTTTCACAAGCTTTGTTTCATCTTCCCTGCCTTAGGAACTGTTCATCCCCCATACCTGAAATGCCCTTCATCCTCATCTCAACCTCCTGGAATCCCTGATTTCAAGACAATGCACAAAAGCCACAAATGCCTCCTGCAGAACCCCCTTCCAGTCCCTCTGCCCAATGCTAGTGTCTTCTACTCTTAGAATACCTTTTTTCTGTATGTATTTCTGTTCTACCTACTTGTATCCATGTTGCCTCCCCTTTAGAATGTAAGCTTCTTGAGGTTAATCACTATCTTTGTTTTTCCTTGTATCCCTCCCCCTTAACACAATACCTGGCATCTAGAAAGTGCCTGATAAGTGATTTTTGATTGATGATCTCTGCTCAAATATGTCTAGTCATTCTTTTTTGGCTAACTGGCTCTCTAACTGGCATTCAAGGCTCTCCACAGTTTAGCCTCAACCGTTCTTTCCTAGCATGATGTAGTATATAGTGAGCAAACATAGGAGTCAGGAAAACCTGGGTTCACGTTTAGCCTCCAAATGGTACTGGCTCTGTGTCTTAAACTCTCAGTGCTCTTTTTAAGACTGTACATTTCTGAGAAGGTACTGTTCCTGGTAAAGGAAATTCCTTATGAGGGAGGGAGAATTATGGGTAGATTTGAATGGCAAATGATTCTTCCAGGTCCCAGGTCAATTAGAGGCTATTCCAGTATTCTGTGAATGAGATGATATATTACTTAAATGGGTGGTAGTCAAGGAAGTAGTAGTTGTCTGATATATCATCAAAGAACAATCAGCATGACGTTGTTACTTAAATATCATGATGGTGGTGGGAGTTATGGAAGTATAGTAAGATACTTCAAGACTGTGACACTGGGAAAATGGTGGTACCATTAATGTCTTGGTGGTTAGACATTTTCATTCTTTTTGGTCACTAATATACTAATTCTGCTAATAAGCATTGTTTTCAATTGTACCATAGTAAGATGAATTATTTTAGGAGTACAAAGTAATAAAAGCAGTTCATAAGAAAAGAGCTCATTGTGCCTCAGTTACCTCACTGGTAACATAAAGGCTACTAGATATCTAAAGCCCCTTCTGCCTTCTAGATTTTATGGTTAAGTGCATGATTTCACACTTTCTGCTAGGAAATATATAAAGATGCACTAACTCTGGACTCTGAGAAACCCCTCCCCTCAAATCCTGCTTTTTGACGCTATTTGTGTGATTTTGTACAAAATACTTATTGACCTCCTAGGCCTCAGTTTCTTCATCAATAAAATAAAGGGGTTGGACCAGATGTACTTTAAGGTTCCTTCCATCTCTAAATCTATAATCTACCTATCTCCTAGTTGCCCTCCTACCCCGAATTTAATTTGTGTTTAATTCTTATATATTTGTGTACATGCTCTCTCCTCCATTGAATGTGATCTCTTTGAGTTCTTATTTCATTTTTGTCTGTGTATACCCATTGCTTAGCACGTAGTAGGTGCTTAATAAATGCTTGTAGATTGATTTTCACAGTGTTTTATTTCTAGAATTTGGGCTAGAATTTTAACCTTTGTGATGATCCAAAATGGAATATATTTAAAAAGTCAAGCTAAGATAACAAGCATTGAATCCCTACTAATGGGCCAAGCATTGGATTTAAGAGCAAGAAGGACGAGAATTTTCTTATAAAAAACATTTACTTAAAAAAAACCCAAACCTCTAATTTAGCTAGGTGGTACAGCTGCTAGGTAGAACACCAGACCTGGAGTTAGGAAGACCTGAGTTCAAATTGCTATAGCCTTAGACACTAATTGTGTGACCCTGAGAGCAAACATTTATTTGCCTGAGTTTCCTCATCATTAAAATTAGGATAATAATAGCACTTACTTCACAGAGTTGTTGTAAGGGTCAAATGAGATAATAATTGTAAAGCAGTTGGCAATAACTATACAAATATAAGAATAAATAACGTGAGATGGGAGAAAAACTGCCTTAGAGTCTAGACTTCTGTGGCTAAATGATGAACACATTAATCATGCCTTCACGTTCTTTTTCTGTGAATAAACTACGTGGTAAAACCAGCAATATCTGAAGCTGTCTACTGTACAGAAAATATAGGTACATGTTTCTGTACCAGAATATATGTTTTTACAATGTTTTTTCTTACTACCAACCAACCTAAATTTCTTGAAGATTTCCTAAAATAACAATAATGCCTGACTAACTAAATTGGATTTAGTTCTTTTTCCATATTATCTCATGGGATAATGTGTCCCAGGTGGTGCTTGATGTTTGTAGGGGTTAACACTTTCTATTGCTCTCCAGAATTCCAGAAATTCAACTGTGTACTGTATTTGTAGAGAGGACTTGCTGACTTGAATGTAGAAGAGATACTGTTTTTTCTTTCCTATTGGGGGAGGGAGAGAATTGACACTTATGTACATGGGGAAGAGAGAGATACTGTTTTAGCTCAGTTGTGGTCAGTCACCCTGAAAAGGTATGTCTATGGCATAGAGTAATCATTCTTCTGCTTATTCTGTGAGGTGCCTCTCTGAAGTGAGAAGAGTTCAATTTTTAGCTCTGTCTCTAGGATATGAAGAATATCTCTGGGGTGGCTAGGTGGCATAGTGAATAGAGCGCCAGCCCTGGAGTCAGGAGGACTTGAGTTCAAATCTGGCCTCAGACACTTCACACACTAGCCACGTGACTTTGGGCAAGTCACTTAACCCCAATTGCCCTCCAAAAAGCAAAAAAAACAACAAAAAAAGAATACCTCTATATTTCCCTCTCCCCTTCCCAGTAGAAGATAAGCTTCTTCTGGGTCAAACTTTTTTTTATTTCTTGTCTTTGTGTCCTTATAACCTAGCACCTAGCATAGTTATGCTCATTGAATTGGTTCCATGACTGCTAATTAGTAGAATTGACTTTGAAGGTTGAATGATTGAAAATGATCAGCAGTTAGTACATCTGCTACATGTAATAGCAGGGCAGAGGGTGGTCAGTCATCTTTTTCTTTTTTTTTTTGTCAGTCATCTTTTTCAACTGGCACCATGACTATTCCACTTGATGGCTGAGGTAACTAGATTTTCCTTCTGAACTGGGGTAGCCGTGAAGAACTGTGTAAATGAAAGATAGAGTAGAATTGACAGAAGTCATAAAAGTATAGAATAAAGTTTTTAGTTTTCCTTAAGCATGTAGCAGTAAGACTTTTTTTTTTTATCCTGTAGGTCAAATCTAACCCTTATTCTTCTGATTTGTGCAGTTCTTTGTTTATTTGTCTGTTTTACATTAAGATAGTGTGCTCCCCACAATACCCTATTCCTGGTAGGGGCTCTGTAAATATTTGTTGTTCTTAGTGATTACAATACAAATGATAATGTAGATACTTTGACATTCTTAATTCTAGCACTTTGCAGTTGGAATTTCACTTCTGAAATTCCAAATACCTATTGTGTTGCTTTCTGATTGGAGGATTGCTCCTACCTTCCTTGAAAAGTTACCTTTGACCAATTTTTATCTTGTTTTCCGGGCTTACTCTTTTTTCCCCCTGAAATCATTATGCACTCTTTAAAGAGGAGTGTAAGATACCAGTTCTCCTGAGAAGCTTCAGTTAGGTAGAGGTTAAAGGCCACCAATTCTTCCAGGATGGTTTTTTTGAAAGACATATTTAGCTGAATTGGGTAGGATCTCTAAATAGAAGGAACTGTAAGGCAGTTGAGGCTATTCTCTTGGAGCATGTGCTTTGGCCCTGTGTGAAGGAGAAGGAATGGGACTGAAGGGTTTAATTTTAAGATTAGTAAATGTTAATAACGGCTAGTGGCTAGTCAATGAGCATTTGATAAGCACCTACTGTGCGCCAGACCGTGTGCTAAATTCTGGGCATAAAAAGAGATGTAAAATAGTTCTAGCTCCTAAGCAGTTCACAATGTAATGGGGAGGACAACAGAAGACCTATATATAGAATAAATTAAGAGAGAAGGCATTAGAATTTCTTAATTCTATGGATGAGGAAAGACTTGTAGAAATTGAGACTTTAACTGATACTTAACAGAACCCTAGGAAGCCAGGAAAGCCAGGAGACAGAGATGAGGGAGAGCATTCCAGCTATGGGACAGCCAGTGAAAATGGCCAGAGTCAGGAGAATGGAATGTCTTGTTTAAGGAAAAGAAAATCAGACATTATTACTGGATCAAAGGTACAGAAGTACCTGGGAGGGCTTCAGAATTTAAGTGATATAAGGCCTCTGCCTGTGTAGGAGCTTAGAGTCTACACCAGAGGTGAGGAACCTTAGGCCTTTCACATTTCAAGTAGGACTGCAACTAAACCATCCTGCAAAGAAACTTTAGTGTCATGTATTGTGTGGTGGTTGGTATACAGGGCACCTTAGGGGTGTAGTGGATAGAGTGTTGGGTCTGGCATCAGGAAGATTCATCATCCTGACTTCAAATTCAGCTTTAGTCATTTACTAACTGTATGACCCTGGGCCTCAGTTTCCTCATCTGTAAAAATGAGCAGGAGAAGCAAATGGCAAGCCTCTTTGCTAAGAAAACCCCCAAATGGTGTCACACAACTGAACGACAACATACAAGGCACCTTGTTTGACAACACCATAACTGCTTATAATAAACATTTTTGCAGCTAGCTATATTATATAGATATTACATGTCATGTAACAGTATGTTAATATAATAATAACAATAATATCTAGTGTTTATTTACGGCTTACTTTGAGCCAGGCACTTTTGCTAAGTGCTTTACAAATATTCTCTCATTTGACCCTCACAACAACCCTGCCAAGTTGAGGAAGCTGTGGCAGACAGAGACCTGAGTCACTTGTCGAAGGTCATACAGCCAGTAAGTGTCTGAGGTTGGATTTCTGGAGTCAGAGCTTTCTGACTCTATCTACCTGGACACTTAGTATCTAAACAGATGCTCTCTGTTGCTGCTGATGTTTCAAATGTAAGTAGTGTGTGTTGTCCTCCTTTCATTTCTTACTTTTTTCCCCTCTTACTATCCATTCATTCCCTACTCTCTTTCTCCCTCTTTTTCCCTTTTCCTATTAGTTATTGAGAGATTCTTACTGTTAACAATGGAGTGGCTACAGTTTTTTCCCCTATTAGACTGCTTCATTTATAATTGTTTATGCCCCAATATTAATGTATCATATCTAGTGAACATTTGATAAATGATGAATGAAGGAATAAACAAATAGTTGACTTTAGGGGTACTTTTTAAAAAATAATATTTTTCCCTAATTTCATGTAAATATTTTTTAATATTTAAAAACTTTTTAGCTCCACATTCTCTATCTCTTCATTTTCCACACTCCCCCCTTCCCATGGCAAACAATTTGATACAGATTATACATGTATAGTCATGCAAAACATATTTCCGTATTAGTCATGTTGTGAAAGAAAACAGACCAAAAAGAAACCCATAGAAAAAATAAAGAAAGTGGAAGAAAAAAAGCTTCAATCTGCATTCAGACTCTATCAGTTCTTTTTCTGGAGGTAGATAGCATTTTTCATCATGGGTCTTTTGGAATTATGTTGGATCGATGTATTGCTGAGAATAGCTAAGTTACTCACAGTTGATCAATATCGTTGTGTATAATGTTCTAGTTCTGCTCACTTTACTTTGTATCAGTTCATACATCTTTCTAGGTTTTTCTGAAATTGTTTTGCTCATCATTCTTTTGAGCACAATAGCATTCCATTACAATCATACCACAACTTGTTTAGCCATTCCCCAATTGATAAGCATCCCCTCAATTTTCAATTCTTTGGCATCACAAAAAGCTGCGATAAATATTTTTGTACATATAGGTCCTTTTCTAGGGGGCAGTTTTTAAAGATAGATAAGTAAGTGTAATGTTTATTGGTATGAAAGTTATTCACATAATGAAATCATTTTGCTTGGAATTAAATTCCTCCTTTTTCCTCTTAGGATAACTTATTTTTTTTAAGACTGAGCTCAAATATCACCTTCACATGAAGACTTTTATGGTGCCTCCCCAGCTGGTAGTGCCCTCCCTTCTAAAACTGCCTTGCATTTATTTTGTATGTGTTCTATAATCATCCATGTTTAATTAACATATAATTTCCATTCCTCTGACACACACATATCTTCTCCATTACTCTGTAGACTTTCTTGAGCAGAGACTATCTTTTACTTTCTTTGCCAACCCCAGCGCTTAGCACAGCCCCTGGCACATAGAAGGAATTTAATCCATATTTGTTGGCTAGCATATTGAACGTGTGACCCTTGATAATCACTTATTCTCATTGCTCTGGGCAATTCTGGAAGGCTAGATTTCAGAGAAAGTGCTGATTTGAATTGGTAGAGGGAAATGAAATCACGGATTCAGCCTTTATCTTTTGTGGCAGTGGCGAACACCTTTAGCCTTTAAGGATTATATCTTCCTGTTTTATGCCTTGCCTGATATTGATAGTAACCAGAAGATTTTTGAGCAAATTGTCATTGTAGTTGCAGCTTAAGGAATCTGGTATGATTTTAGCATATGAATAAGGCAGATTTTTATTGGAGGAGAGCTTTTAAAGAATGTTTTATTTTAGTATACCTTTTTGGATATTAAACAATAAGCAGATAGTCACTGTATAACTGAATTTTAATCATCTATAGATACTCTTCTATGAATGGTGAGTAAAAAAGTATTTATTAAATAAATGCTTACTCTGTGCTAGGCAGTTCCATTTTCCTTGTATTGACAGCTATGTGCTGGCAATACAAATACAAAAAACTGGACTGTCTCTGCCCTCAAGGAGCTTACATTCTAATGGGGAACTCTATCCCCTTGTTATCATTTACATAGGAAACATTTTATATATATTATTTCATTTTATCTTCACAAATGCCCTGGGGAGGTAGATGCAATTATTGCCCTAGTTTTGCATATGAGAAAATTCAGACCAAGAGATCAGGTAGCTTGTCCAAGTCTGCGGCTGAATTTGAACTCATGTCTTTCTGACACCAGGTCCGGTTTCTATCTCTTACACTATCTAGCTGTTAAAATTCAGCACATAGAAAGAACTGGTGGCCACGCAGTGGGATTTAGGTCTGGGAAATGCCACTGATGGTGAGTGGAGGTCACAGGTTGCAGGAACGTTAGTATAGATTTTCAGAGCTAGAAGTAGATATACAATGGTATGACAAGAAAGTAGTTTGGAGAATGGAGATTCTGGAGTTTGAGGCTGTCTAGATTGTTGGAGGCACGGGATGGATCATCAGTTGGAGGACTTGTTCATTCTCAAATTTTCATCAAGGATACCCTTGATTTATATGTAAACCATTTCTAATTTTTTTTTTTACAGAGATAGGAAAGTAGGTTTATGCATTTGTAGTTATTGAGGTATTAGTAATTTTTTTGTTATCATAATGCAGTCCATGATCTTTTCTGTTCTTTTGGAACCTTTTAATCTTTGTAATAGCTTAAAAACTGATCTTTGAATCTCCTGAAAACAGAAACAAAAATAAAATTATATGATCTTGCATTTTAGAAGTCATTTAAAGATCTTGCAGTGCTTTGGGGTCATTGTTGCAAAGACCAAGATCTTGCAGTACTTTGGGGGTCATTGTTGCAGAGACCAACAGCTATAGGAAAGTGCTTATAAAGTGTTCTAATAGAATGTTATGAATTTGGAAACTGAAGTTGCTGATATTTTCATGACTTTTTTTTTCCAATTTAAATATTATAGCTAAAGAATGAGTGGTACTTTTAAAATAGACTATTTTCTAAGACTTTTTCTAATATTTGTAAAATTTTTTTCTACACTTTGAACCAGAGTGGTGGGGGTGGAGGAGTGGGGAGGGTAACAATGACAAGTTAAAGTAGGAAAATGTAATTGTAGAAATTAGCAAAATATAGTTGTTTTTTTTTTTGTGGAATCATTTCATATTTGCTAAAAAATGAAAGAGGTGATTACTTAGAAGGCCAACATCTTCCAACACTGCTTTATTGATGTTTGTTTAATCCATTTTCAAATTTTTAATACTTTCAATTTTGTGACTTTCTTTTAGGTAAAAGGAACTGGATTTCTAAACCTATCAATCCACATTTATTAAAAGCACCTAGTATATACAAGATATTAGAGATGAAAGTACAAAGAATGAAACAATCTCAACTTAAATTCTGTTAATACAAGTGATAACAAGCACACATAAAACACATACAGTACAAATATAACATTAATAAACACTTATGAAAAGCAGTGAAATACAAGTATTTGGGAGAGAGGATGCTAGTATTTTGGAGGGCTCAGGGACAGCTCCATGCAAAAGATAGTGCCTGTGCTGTATCTTAGAGGGAAGAGAGGGACACTGAGGTTGAGATTAGGAGGGAGGGTATTTCAGGCATGGGGGATGGCTAGAGTTAAGGCAGAGAAAAAAAAGAGATGCAGTGTTTGACTGGATCTCAGAGGTGATAATAAGGTTGGAAAGTTAGGTGGGGACAGGTTTTGTAGGTATTTAAAAGAGTCATTTATAATTTAGAAGTAATAGGGTACCTCTGGAATTGATTCAGCAGGGGAGTCACATGGTTAGGTCTGTGATTAAGGAAAATTGCTTTGGCAATATTCCAGAGAATGTTGAGAATCTTGAGGCAGGAAGACAAATTAGGAGACTAGTGCAATAATCTAGTCAAGAGATAATAAAGGACTGAACTAAGGTAGAACCTGAGTGGAGAGAATGAATTAGATGTGAGAGATGTCAAAATCTGGCGGTGGTTGGATATGTGGGATGAGGGAGAGTGAATCCAGGATATCCTAGGATAATGGGTGTAGAGTTGGAAGATACCTTAGAATCCTTCTAGTTCAACTTTCCTCATTTATAGACATGGATATTGGGGCCTTTTTAGGTTAAATAATTTGCCCACATCACACAAAGTAGTGTGTAGCAGAGCTCAAAGTCTCTAACCTAGGTCCTCTGACTCCAGGAACTGCAATTTTAACAGTGCACCATGTTGCTTCCTGTGGTATAGGCACTTTGAGATATTACTCTTCCATTAACCAACTGAACCAATATGGAAGGGTGAGTTATCATTATCAACACCCAAGATGCTAAAATATCATCATCCATATCATGTAGAGCAGTGGTTCTCAACCTTCCTAATGCCGCGACCCTTTAATACTCATATGTGGGCATATCTGTATGTGGGCAGACTTGCCTGGAGATGGATAGAGGAGCGGTGTCTTGGCTCCTAAGACTATTGGAAATATGTGTTTTCCAATGGTCTTAGGCGACCCCTGTGACCTCTGTGAAAGGGTCGTTCAACCCCCAAAGGGGTTGCGACCCACAGGTTGAGAACCTCTGATGTAGAGACTGGAAAGAAGCAGAAGAAAGAAAGCAGAAAGGGACTGGAGAGATTTCAAGGATTAATTAAGAAGAGTGCCTGCCACAAGCAAGATGGCATTGGGTAAGGAATAAGAAAAATGGGGCTGCTACCTCATTGAACCACCCTCCTCTTACTTCTTAGAATGATTTTAAGAGAGAATCTTGGGCAAGAAGATAACAAAAGATTAGATTTTTAGAATGCTTTACAATTAACAAAGGATTTTCTTTGTACTACACTAGCAAGTTCAGTTGTAACACTCTCTGTACCTTGCCATAGTAGACACAATATATACTGAGTAAATTATTATCTAAGGAGTTGAAATTATCTTATCATTTGAATAATTCTAACATTTTATTCCTTGCCTTCCTTGCTTTCCCTGCCTTTAGCATTAAAACTTCAGTGGTGAATTAGATTAAATACTTGATTTCTGGATCTCTTTGTTTTACATTAAATATTAGACTGATTTTAAACCCTAACATTTACCTAATCAAGAACAGGTAGGTACTGTTCAGTAGCCTAACCATAGTAAAGGCTGTTAGGCCACTTGAAATGACCAGTACAATTGACAGGGAAGCTTGCCAAAAGCCTTATGTTATCATTGTTTAGGAACAGTACCAATACTAAATAAACACTATCACCACATAACAATCTAGTATTAATTATTGGATAAAAGTATGCTTGTTTTCACTAATAGAATCAATATCAATTGGGATGAAGATTGTGTGTGTGTATGAGTGTGTGTGTGTGTGTATGCATGTGTCTGCATGTGCAAGTACGTGTGTGTGTAATGATTCACCAATGTAGCAGTTTGTTTTAGTTTAATTATTCCTTCATTCATCTTTTTTTGAATTTCCTTTTCTTTTTTCATTCATTTTTGTTTTCAGCTACAGATTTTCTCCCTCTTCTTACACTTTCCCCTACCAATTATGATGAAAACAACTACAACACTCTTTACAAATATGAGGTCAGGCAAAAACAAAAGTCTATGTCAACCATATTCCAATTAAAACAAAAAGAAAGAGAAAAAACATGCTTCAGTCTGCATTCTGAGGGCAACAGTTTTCCATCTGAATAGCATTTTTCATCATGAGTCCTTTGGAACTGTGGTAGGTCATTGTGTAGATTTGAATTACTTTCTGAGTTACTGTGTCTTTCACAGTTAAATATCTTGACAATATTGCTGTTACTGTATAAATTGTTCTGGTTCTGCTTACTTCACTTTGAATCAGTTTATATAATTCTTCCTGTCCTCTTCACCATTTCTTGTAACACAATAGTGTTCCATCACATTCATATACCATAACTTGTTCAATCATTCTACAATTATTGGACATTCCTTCAGTTTTTAATTCTTTTGCCACCACAAAAAAAGAACTACTGTAAATATTTTTGTACATATAGGTCCTTTCAATTTTATAGCTCTCTGGACATAGGTCCAAAATGTTCTACAGAATGTTTGAATTAGTTCATAAACCTATCAACAATGTATTAGTGTACCTATTTTTCTACATTTCCTTTAGCATTTCTCATTTTCCTTTTTCAACATCTAAGCCAATCTGCTAGGTATAAAGTAGTACCTTAGAATTATTTTAATTTGCAGTTTTCTAATTATTAGTAAGAGCATCTTTTCACATGACTTGATAGTTTTGATTTCTCCCTCTGGAAACTGCTTGTTTATATTCCTTGACCATTTATTAATTAGGGCAATGGCTTTTATTCTTATAAATTTGACAGAGTTCCCCATATATTTGAGAAATCATACTTTTAGCTAAGAAACTTTTTGCAAATCTTTTTCTCAGTTTCCTGCTTCTAATGTTAATTTCATTGGCTTTGTGCAAAAAATTTAAATTATATGTAATCAGAATTATCCATTTTTACCTCTTGTAAACTATTCTCTCTTCTTTGGTCATAAACTCTTCACCTCTACAAAGATCTGATAGGTAATTGTTTCTTTGTTCCCTTAATTTGCTGATGATACCACGATTTATGTCTAAATCATGTACCTATTTAGAGTTTATTTTGGTATATGGTGTGAGATACTGGTCCATACCTAATTTTTGTCAGACTGCTTTTCAATTTTCCCTGCAGTTTTTGTCAAATAGTGACTTCTTGCTCCAGTAGCTGTAATCTTTGGCTTTCATTCATCCTTCTACCCTTTTAATAAGCACTTAATGGAGTAGTGCTGTGTGTAAGGCATTGTGGGACATTCAAAGACAAATAAAACAATTTTTGTCCTTAAAAGTAGCTTTCCTGTAGTAGTAGGATAACACAAATGCACAAAGTAATTTTATAACAAAGGGTACCATACAGTAAGTTCCGTAAAAGTGGCATAAAATTTTATGGGAGTTTATAGGAAGAAGAAGATACTATTGGTTTGGAGGATATTTATGTGTCTGTGTAAATTTAAAAAAATTTAACCAGAGATTTGGTTTAGAAAAGTGACTAACACCCTGACCATGTCTGACAATATATGAAACATTCCATGCTCATAGTTCTTCACCTTTCTAAAAGTATGAAAGAATATTTTCTTAAGCTTGATGATACTGTTTACTTGCATTTTATTCTTCTTTTCATTCTTATGGTCATTCTGTATATTGTTTTCCTGGTTATGCTTACTTTATATCTTAAGTCTTCCCATGTTTCTTTGAATTCTTCATTTCTGGTTGCCTATGGCACAATAATATTTATATTATAGTGGTGTAGAATAATTTGCTTAACCATTCCCCAGTCAACTGGGTCCCCTTTGTTTCTAGGTCTTGATCATTGCAAAAGGTACCACTATTAATATTTTGTGGTAGGTAGGACCTTTCTCTCTGTCTTTTAAGTCCTTGGAGTATCTGTTGGGGGATTGTTTTATTTTATTTATTTTTATTTTGAATTTCACAAACAACAAATAAAATGAGCATTGTTACAGGTAAAATTGAACAGAAAAGAAGATTGTATTTTACAACAAATATTTGTTCAAAGTAAAACAGAAAAATGGGATTTTATATCACATATAATTATTTCATTTAGCTTGCTTTTCCTTCAAAGTATATAAAGGGAAAGAAAACAAGCATTTATTAAGTACCAGGCACTCCACTAAGGACTTCATAATATTATCTCGTTTGAGATATATGAGTTCAAAATGTAACTTTAAAAAAATTTATTTATGTTTTAGTTTTCAACATTAATTTCCACAAGATTTTGGGTTACAAATTTTCTCCCCGTCTCTCCCCTACTCCCTACGCCAAGACAGTAAGCATGCTAAATACCCCTTCCCCCAATCTGCTTTCTCTTATATCCTCCTCCATACCCCCCCCAACCCCCTGCTTACTTTCTTGTGGGGCAAGATGGATTTCTATACCCCATTGTCTGTATATCTTATTTAACGTGTAATTTTTTTTATATTTTACTCTGGCCTTCCTTCCATTCTCCTCTGGTCATTAAAAATTATACTTCAATAGCCCTCTTTCTTTTCTTTTTCTTTTGGCAACTTTATTTCTAGCTTCTATCTCCTTCACAATTCAACCCATTTCCACTTGAAAAACAAACAAAACCCAAAAAGAAATCTTGTAAATCTATGCATTTTTGAATAAAATAAATCCTCACATTGGCCAGGTTTAAAAACGTAAGAGTCATTCTGTACCTATAGTCTATTACATCTTAGCTTAGAGGTAGGCAGCATGTTTTATCATTGGTACACTTGGAATCACAGTTGGTCAGTGTTGTTAATTGTTTTAGAGTTCTTAATTGTTCAGAGTTCTTAATTCTTTCAAAGTTGTTTTTATTGTAAAAATTGTTCTTTTGAGCTTGCTAAGTTTACTCTGCAGTTTATGAATAGTTTACTCTGTTCATGCTAGTCTTCCTAGTTTTCTTTAAATCAGTCCCTTTCATCATTTCTCATGCTGCAGTAATATTCCATTACATTAATGTAACGTTAATGTTACACAGTTTGTCCAGCCATTTTCCATCTTGGGGGATTATTTCGGAAAAAAATGATTATTTTGAGTGTAGTCCTATGTTTTGCAACATTGGATAATTGCCTTCATCATAGTCTTAATTCTCAAGGCTGTTGATTTTATTGGACCACGATGTTATTAACTGTAGCTCCTTCAGGTAGATTCTTATAGTGGTGGATGGTTTTCTGTTATTTTGGTGATTGCTATGAATAAATTTTCATAGATGTAGAACTGAATGGGACTTCAGAGTTCATCCATTCCCCAGTCTCACTCTGTGTTACAGATGAGGGAAATGAGGCTCACGGGAATCAAGGGACTTGCCCAAGGTCATAGAAACAATAAGCATCATGAGGTTCATAAAGTGCAGACAGCAACATATCATTCATAAATGGAAGTGCTCATTATCTCATTTTTCCCCCAGAGAACTAATTAGCTTCTTTTAAAAGTCAAACTTTCAAAATTTTTGGATCATTTTTTATTTCTTTTTTTCCCTTTTTTTCTTTTTTCATTTTTCTTTTGCTTTTTGTAAGGCAATTGGGGTTAAGTGACTTGCTCAAGGTCCCATGGCTAGTTTTTGTGTTAAGTGTCTGAGGTCACATTTGAACTCAGGTCCTCCTGACTCCAGGGCCAGTGCTCTATTCACTGCGCCACCTAGCTGCCCCCTGGATCATTTTTTCATTTAAAAAAACTTTTAAAAATATAGTTTATATTTCCTTGTCTTCAGCATGTATAGTTTGGGAGTCATAAACACATGGCTCGTCTTATTTATTCTAAATCTGTGATTCATAATTCTACCTGAACCATCCCTTTCTGCCAGGAAATCCATTTATTAAACTCCTACTAACTTTCTATCATTCCCCACAAGGATTATTCCAAACCTTCCTTTTTACTCTACTTCCTGACTTTATTTCAATATTTATTGTCTGATATTGGTGCTCTCGACTTTCCTTTCCCAAGGTTCAGTACATCTTAGTGTCTTTATCAGTTCTTCATTACTCCTCTTCTCAGAGGAATAGTAATTATTGCTAAGGCAAACCTTTGTGCTTATACTGTTCACTCCTTCCTCTCTGGTTTTCTTCAGGACTTTGATTTGTTGGTCATTTTTTTCTTTTTTATGTATCCTAGTAAAACGAGAATTTATTGACCAGCAATATGTGCATTGTTCTGCACTATGTATATAGAGGACAAGAAGAAATTCGGCAGTCCTTCCTCTCAAGGAGCTTATACTCGGGTAGGGGAGACTTTGTGCAATATACTGTAATATGTTTTGTAGTGGATACAGAAAGGTATACCAATTAGCTATAATGTAGAATAGATGATGTGTGGAAAGGAAAAATCTGTCTATTCTGCTTCCAGTATCTATGTTTGCTGTGAGAAATTTTAGCATGTAGAAATGATTTCTAGATGGGGAAGATCAGGTCAAACTTCAAAGAGGAAGAGGTATTTTAATAAGGTCTTGAAGAAAGAGAAAGATTTCAGTAGTCAGAAATTGAGAAGTACATTCAAGGATTAGAGGATGGTGTGAGTAAAATCAATGAGGCTACTAGTCCTATACTCCAAAGAGATTAAAGAAAGAGGGAAAGGACCTATACATACAAAAATGTTTATAGCAGCTCTTTTTTGGAGTAGCAAGGAGCTGAAAACTAAGCAAATGCCCATCAATTGGGAAATAAGTGAACAAATTATGCAATATGAATGTAATGAAACACTATTATGGCATAAGATGGTTTCAAAGAAACATGGGAAGACTTGTATGAACTGATGCAGAGTCAAGTAAGCAGAGCCAAGAGAACAATTTATACAATGACTATAGCACTACCACAACAAACCTCTTTGAAAGAATTAAAAACTCTGATCAATGTAATAACTAATAGAGGGAAGGATAGTATTTATAGGGAAACACACTACTTACCTTCTGACAGAGAGGTGATGGATTCAAGTTGCAGAATGAGACATACATTTTTAGACATGGACAATGTGTCTTGCTTCACTTCATTTTGGAGAATAGAAGTAAAAATTATTCCTTGTGAATTGAAAAAATTAAATGAAAACAAACAAAAAAGTAAAATCAATGATGAAGAAAAAGGAAGGCCCTGGATAGATGACAGAGATCAGTCAAATTTGACTAAAACACTGTAGGTGAATAGGAACAGCTTGAGATTCTGGAAAGACAGGTTTGGAACCATATCATAGAGGACCTTTTAGGGGTTTATATCTTATTTGGTTTAAAAAAACATAGAGACATTGAAGATTTTTGAACAGAGGAGTGACTTTATCAGAGCAGTAGTGTGTACATAGCATGCATTTAATTTGTTGAATTGAATTGAAGGACAGATTATATTGGATCAGGAAGAGACTGGGAGTAATAACATCAATTAGGAGGCTATTGTAGTAGTCCAAATCAGAGATGGGGAGAAGCTAAAGTACTGTGATGAAAGTGTTAATGGAAAGTAATTCCTAGGGAGATACTGGAAGCAGAATAGACAGAACTTGTTAATTGATTGGATGTGGGAAGTGTGAGGAATACAAGTTAAAGGTAACTTCAGGCGTTAGAGAAACCTATACAAATAATGATAGCTATAGTTAACATTTATATAGTACTTACTATATGCTAGACACTATGATAAGCATTTTATAATTATTGTTTCATTTGTTCCTCACAGCAGCCCTGGGAGGTAGGTGCTATTATTATCACCTCAATTTTACAGATGAGGAAACTGAGGCAAACTTTTGTTTTGTTTTTTAGTAATTTGCTCAGGGTTAAATGACTAGTAGAGGTCTAAGGCCAGATTTTAATTCAGGTTTTCCTGACTCCAGGTCCAGTGCTCTCTATCAACTGTGCTACTGAAATAAAGGTGGAATGTGGACTATAGAGTAAAAACTATAGAGTACAAAAGAATAGGACAGTGGTAGATAATAAACTATCTTAACTGTGAATAATCCCATTCCCCAAAGGGTAGAGTTTAGTAGGATAGGAAATGATAAAGGTTTTTCTTAAAAAAAAAATGCATTAATAATAGTTTTTAATTTTAAATAGAGGGTAGCACTAAACTCTCTTTAAAGTGTCTTTAAGCTATAAAACTAGGATTCTAGCTCTTTGGTCATATCTTAATCACCAGATTTAGTAAGTACTCATTTTCCTTCATTTCTCTATAGCTTTTTATACTGTTTGCTCTTTCTTGGTACTACTGCTTTTTTCTCCTTCAGCTTCTGTGATACTGTAGCCTTGGTTCTCTTCCTGTTTTTCTAATTGTTTCTTGTTTGCTATATTGTCTCTTTCCCCCACCCTCTTAATATAGATAATTTACAAGGTTCTTTCCAAGGCTATGGCTGCTTTTCCTCTAGTTTCTCTCTTGGCAATCTCTCCCACTCCCAGATCTTCAGCCAAAACATCTATGCAGATGACTCATATCTGTCTCCAGCTGTGACCTCCCTCTTGAGCTTCAGACCCATCTTTTCAACTCCCTCCCAGTCATCGATACCTTGATGGTCCCTCATTTACTCATCTTCATCCTGTCTCACTCCTCCTTCTCACTTACCTCTTTCTCTCAATGATACCATCATTCACCAAGACACCTGCTTGAAATACTTGCTTCCCACCTCTTATCAATCTCCAGATCTCTAATCTACCTTTGCTTTGGTTCTTATATCCATCCTCCTCTTTCTAGTTCTCTTTTTAGCATTTAGGATAAGAAATAAAGTATCCCTCCGTTCAATAAAGTCTTATATTTCCTCTTACTAGAAATATGGTACTACTATTTATAGAAGAAGGGTCTGGGAGGAAAGCCTGTTTAGATTGGTACTTTCTGGACTTGTGTACAAGATATTTATTTGTCAGGTAAATCAATCTTGCAAACATTCAGAACTAGGAATGAGTAGGCAGCAAAATGAGGAACTTTTCCTGTTACTTTTTGTAAATGCCTACGTGATATTTTAAACTTAACAAATATCAAATAAAATGAGTACTTAAATATGTACAAATCAAAACAGAAAGGATTATATATGTAACTGAATCTTTATTATATATAGATTGCTTTTAAAAAGTATATAAGTTCAGCCTGTAACAACAACAAAGCTCTCTTTTTGTGCTTCTTTCTGACTTTTCTTCTCTTCTCTTCTGTGCATTAAAACAAAAATCCCCAAATGACCTTTTCTTTTTTCTGGGACCTCCCTTAGCTTGTCTCCTTGTACAAGACTTCTCACTGCATGGAGGAGTTTATAGGTAATTCTTTTTTGGTTTTGATAAACCAATGAAAAACATTGCTGTTTCTGGCACATTTTTAAAGCTTTACTTGTTTGTTTGTGGGGAATATGGGCTCCTTTATATCCTGTTATTCCCCCTTCTTCCTGCTGTCCTCTGGATGTATTTTTAATGCCGAAAAACTCTGTTTTGGTATGTATATATTTAGTTGTATGTATTGCAGTAAAGGTGCAAAATGTGGAGTAGAGAGTAATATAGGAAAAAGGGGAAATTTCCAAAACTTGCTCAAGGCATGCAGATTCCTTGGCCAGGATCCGAAATACACAAACAATGGGGTGTTCACAACTTTAAGGAAAAAAAAAAACCTCAAACCATTCCTTTTCATTCCAAGGCACACAGATAGTAAAATTAAATGAAGCTTACATTCTTTACCTTGAATATTGGTAAATGTTTATTTCAAGGCTGATAACCTTTAAATGAACATCTCTATTCCATAGATAAGTTCATATGGTCACTTCTTTTGCTTTTTTTTTTTTTTTTTTTTGCTTTTTAAGTTCATAACAGGTTTCAATATAGTAATAATAATCATAATAATAGCCAATACTTATAGTGCTTTGAAATTTACAAAGCAGTTTAAATGTGTTACATGAATTATCTTATTTGACATAGTAGCTTTCATTTTTCATAGTGGATTCATTTTTCTATTTCCCTCTCTTAGACTTTCCAAAATTCTCTTAGTATGTGAAGGTGGGTGGGTGTGGAATCAAATTCATTGGTTAAATTTTGTGGAAAATATGTGACCAGACTCTAGAGTTTTTTTTTTCTTTCTTATGAAAGGGACCCTTCAAGTTGTGTTAATCTGTGAATTAGTCTGCTTGTGTAGCTGGGCAAAATGACTGTAGCCATCATGTTTTAAAAGTCCTCAAACAATTGTTGAATATGCCATGATACTGATCTGGAAGTGGCCTGAATAGATACAGAATGATTTATTTCCAGATGTTCATAGTCACTTTCTTTTTCATTTTCACTAGTCAGATGTGAATGTTTTGGAGGCTGATAAATATTTGTCAGCATTTAGAGATGTGGAGAGTTTTAGCAAATTTGCATAATCTGAAGCAAACTTATTTATCAAACCAGTAGGTACAAAATGTTTGGAGACATAATAAGGATATGTAAAGTTGATGCGTATGAGGGCTTTCAGCTAAAATCTTCCATCCAACCTTAATTAAGTATATATATAAACTTTTCGTATGTTTATTAACAGACTTGGATTTAAGTTTATATGTACTGATAAACTTTCAGGACAGAATTAAAGGTGCCTCCACTACTTTAAGTTTCCAAAAGATCTATGTCATGTTTGGAAACAGAATGAAACTTTTGCAGATGAGGCTCTTGGAAGGCACTTTCTCAGTGTGGAATGGTTGGTATGCCTACACTTAATGCCTTCAGGCTGTATATTTTCGAGGTTATCAGACAGAGAGCCCTATATATTGCTGTCTCCTAGTTCAGAAATAATTTTTCTTTCCTAGCAGAACTCTGAAATAATTTCCTATAACAAGATACTTAAAAGGAGAATTAAAACATTTTGTTATAAATTTTTCTTTTCATTTAATTAAAATGGAATATTATATATTTGGAGGTAGGGAGGAGAAACTGGAATATAGATATTTTTTCCCCTGCAGACTTGAGCATAGGTTTTTCAAAAAGATAAACTTTAAGAACATAGCCTGTTTCTGACATAAAAATTATTTTCTTTGTAGATTAATGAGAAAAGAGAATAATAAGAAAAGAATTATTTTTATTATATTCTCTAAGTTGAGCTACAAAGTGCTAAAATATATTAAAATTGATTCACTTCATAAATATGTATTGAGTTCCTAGTGTGCAAGGCACATGAGAGCTAGTTAGCATAAATGCACGAGTAAGAGATAAAGGGAAAGGGGAGAAGAATAAGCATTTATTTACTACTTACTATATACAAGGGACTATGTGTTTTATAAATATTAATTTCATTTAATAAAAGGGTTGAGTTGAGTCCATACATTTGGTGAGGAGTCATAAAAATGAATAAAGTACTTGTTTCTCTCATAGAGCTTATAGTCTAGCAGAAGAGATTGAGACATGTATACAGATAACTAATTATATATTTTAAGTGTCTGTTTGTCTTTTTTAATATCACCATTGTTTCTCCCAGCAGCTTTCCACTTGCTCCTCCCAGAGAGCCCCATCTCATCCAACAAACATAATTTTAAAGAAAAAAGAAAAATAAAAGAGGAAAAATTAGCATAGCTGATATATTGAAAAAATCTGAAAGTATATACAAAATACAACACTTGTGAATTTTCTTTGTCTGCAAAGGGAGTTTGGAAGTTTCTTCTCATCTTTCAGATTTAGTCCATTTTCTTTACTTTTTTTGTACATAGAGCATTACACAATTAGATTTTCTCATTTTTTGATCTGTAAACAGATACCTTACACAATTATTTTTTCCAGCATTATGAAATTAGCACATCTAAAATGCAACGACTACACGACAAGTAATTCACAAAGCATAATTTGCTAGGACCTATCCAAAAAATTTAAGAATAGCCAGTGAGGAGAAAATCCATTCAATTTAGCAATCAATTTTTTGTATTTTTCAAAACCTCTTTATCTAAACTCCCAAATCAGATGCTTAGAAGATCTCATATCTCTTATTTTGAGCCATTATAACTGAGGCTGGTTTTTTTTTTAAATTTACACTGTTTTGACATTGTATATATTGTTTTCTTGGCTCTGCTCACTTCATTTTGAATCAGTTTATTTCAGTCTTCTCATGCTTCTCTGTATTCATCCATTTCTACAGTGATGTTCTATTGCATTAATGTATTACAATTTCCTTGGCCATTCTCCAGTTAATGAACATGTACTTGTTTCCAGTTTCTTGCTATTGCACAGAGAACTGCTATAAATATACTGGTGTATATGGAGACTTTCTTCTTCTCAGTTGCCTCCTTGGTTTATAAGTAGTAGAATCTCTGGGTCAAAAGGTGTGAATGTTTTAGTTACTTTATTTGTATAATTCCAAATTGCTTTCCAGAATGGTTGTACTGATTTACAGTGTGCTATGTACTAGTATGCCTAACTTTCCACATCCCTTCTAACACTGACTCTCTGTATCTTGTTTTTATTGTTGTTGTTTAGTCCTTCAGTCATGGTGGACTTGTCATGACCCCATGGACCATAGCACACCAGGCCCTTCTATCCTTTACTCTCTAAGTCAATCCAAGTTCATGTCCATTCTTTCCATGACCCTATCTATCCATTTCATCCTTGACTGTCCCTTTTCCTTTGCTGTCAATCTTTTTTTTTTGCATTTTGGAGGGGGGAAGGTAGAGCAGTTGGGGTAAAGTGACTTGCCCAAAGTCACACAGCTAGTTTTTTGTTAAGTATCTGAGTCCAGATTTGAACTCAGGTCCTCCTAACTCCAGCACTGGTGCTCTATTCACTGCGTCACCTAGCTGCCTCTTTTGCCTTCATTCTTTCCCAGCATCAGAGTCTTTTCCATGGAGTTGTGTCTTCTCATTATGTGGCCACAGTATTTAAGGTTCAGCTTTATTTTACCTTCCAATGAAAAGCCTGTAATTTCTTTGATCTCCTTTCTGTCCAAGTGACTCTCAAAAGTCTTCTCCAGCACCACAGTTCTAAAGCATAGATTCTGCAGTGCTCAGTTTTCCTTATAGTCCAACTATGATATACATTGTGTAATAGCAAGCACCTTCGCACTCCCAGGATGGCCTGCTAGCACAGGTTCTTTGATCTAATTTAAAAAAAAAATAATTTGTTTGCTTATTTACTTTTAGTTTACAACATTTAGTTCCACAATCCCTTGAGTTTCAAATTTTCTTCCCCTCTCTCTCCTTCTCCCTCTTCCCCATGGCAGCATGCTATCAAATATAGGATCTACAAATAACTTCACATTAAACATTAGTCAGGTTGTAAAGAAGGATTATAACCAATGGAATGAACAATGAGAAATAGGAAACAAAACAAAACAAGAAAAAGAAAGAAAGCAAGTAGTTTGTTTCAATCTGCATTCAGACTCTGTAGCTCTTTCTCTGGAAGTGGATATCTCTTTACATCATGAGTCTTTTGGAGTTGTCTTATAGCTTTACATTGCTGAGAGGAACCCAGTCAATCAAAGTTGGTCGTCACACATACGTTGTGTTTGTAATTTTGTACAAATTTATCCTGGTTCTGCTCTTCTCACTCAACATCAGTTTATATAAGTCTCTCCAGGTTATTATGAAGTCCGTCTGTTCCTCAATTCTTATAGCACAATAGTATTCCATTTCATTCATATACCACAATTTGTTCAGCCATTCCCCAATTGAAGGGTGTCCCCTTGATTTCCAATTCTTTGCCACCACAAAAAGAGCTGCTATAAATATGTTTGTACATGGGTCCTCCCTCCCACTTCTTTACTCTCTTTGGGATACAACCCTAGAAGTGGTGTTACTGGGTCAAAGGCTATGCACTTATTTATAGCCCTTTGGGCATAGTTCCAGATTGTTCTCGAGAATGGTTGGATCAGTTCATAACTCCACCAGCAATGCATTAGTGTTCCAATTTTTGCACATCCTCTCCAGCATTTATCATTTTCCTGTTTTGTCATCTTAGCCAGTCTGGCTGTCATCTTAGCCAATCATATGGTGAGATATGGTGTCTCAGAGTTGTTTTGATTTGCATCTTTGATCTGTTTTGCTAAAGGAAAGACAACTTTTGAAGGGGTCAACAATTTTACTTTCGTTACATTGATTAGTTCAGGGGAAAGGTCAGCACCCTGAATGTGGAGACGATACAAACAGCAAAAGAACATTCAGTATTTCAGGGGAAAGGTTAGCTCCCTGAAGGTGGAGAAAATACAAGCAGAAATTAGCACAGACATTCAACAGACAGGGTTCCAATTGTCTGAACAAAGTAATACAACCACCTACATATGCTGCTAGATAAGGGGAGCACAAACATCTCAGTAGTCAGGGAGTTCTTAACAAATAGCTACTCAGAGGCCTATCCAGGGAATCAAAAGATCTTTCTCACAAGCAAACCCCCAAAGCAAAATGCTTACCTCCCAGAATATGTAACAAAGACTTGGCCTCTGATTGGCTCAGAGCCAAAAGGCAGGAAACCTATTGACTCAGCACTGCTATGAATTATCAAGGTTCAAAGGAGATTAATCCTTCAGATGTTTACAATTTCAACAACAGCAAAAAATCCCACTTTACTTAAGCTTAAAACATTGCTTCTGGAAAAGCCATAGCTTTGACTATACAGACTTTTGTTGGTACTTTTTGCCAGTTTTCAGGGTATGGGTGAAACCTCAGTGTTGTTTTGATGTGTACTTCTCTCATTATTACTAATTTTGAGCATTCTTTCATATAGTTAATAGTTTGCAATTCTTTTTTTTTGAGAATTATTCATGGACTTTGATCACTTATCTATTGGAGAATGGCTTTTGATCTTAAAAATGTTAGTTGTTTTTATAACTTATGTTGCAAACCCTCATCAGAGAATTTTGATATAAAGATTTTGTTCTGGTTTATCCTTTTCTCTTCTTCTCCTGCCTGCATTGATTTTGTTTGTGTAAAGGTGTCAGTCTATTTTGTCTTTGGTAATTACCTCTCTCCCCTTTTTCTTGGTAATAACTATGTTACAAGACAGACTGTGGTAGATATCATAAGGGAACATATCTTTTTGCTGAATTATGAATGAAGTCATATTAAACATGTTTCATAGAAAACACATGACATAATTTACATGATGGAAATATTTTTTCTCTAAATACCTAGCCTGAAGTACACTATCAGCATTGCCACTATTTTCCTTTACAAATGTGTAAACTGAGACACAGAGATTTAGGCCAATTTCCTATTTTCTCATTTAGGCAGATGAACAAAGTGTGACACTATTGGAAAAAGTACAAATAAAAAAATATTCTACTGTTAATCAGAGAAAAAAATCAATTAAAAGGGCAAAAACACAATCTCTTATTGCTTGTTTTATTTTTCACTCTTCCAGGGGGTCAGTGGCTGATGAAATAGAATGAGATACAATTGTCTAAATCCCAGTACTCACTTCAAATAAACACAACACTTGGTATCTCTTATGATTTATGGGGATAAATTACCTTAAGTGGGTAACATGTTTTGTATTGTCAGGGTAGAAAATTCTATTCAATTCAACAAACATTTGTTAAACTACTGCTATTAAGTCAAGTATCTAAAGAATTCCTGTGGGAACTCCTTCCACTAACTGGAGTCACAACCTGTTTATAGTTTATAGTCTTAGGGAGTTTGTCTGAGGGTCAGAGACTTTAAGAAACTTACTCATCTTCGCACAAATAGTAAGTGTTAGAGATGGACTTTAAACTTGGATTTTCATGATACCAAATTAGGTATTTTGAGAGAAAATGGTGAAGTGGAAAGAACACTGGCTCTGTAGTCTGAGGTCCTGAATTCAGATCCTAATTCTGCCCCCTGCTTTGTACATGGCAGTGGGGAAACCTCTTAACTCCTCTGGGCTTCACTTTCCTAACCTAGAAAATGGAGGGAATTAGACAAGATAACTTCTAGGATAATTTTCAGTTCTAAATCTATTATCCTATGATTTATACATTCTGTTTTTAAGAATTGTACAGAGATTTAAAATGACTATCTTTGACTATCCTTTTTTCTCTTCTCTTTCTTATGCACATGTCCTCATTCCAATTTTGTAATGCTTCTCTTTCCCAAGGAACTGGTCCATACCACACATCATTATCTACATTATTTTATTGTTGCTAAACTAGAGGACTCCTTGGGAATTTGTCCTATTAGATTTTCTACAAGTCTGGTACTATATAGAAAACTGGGAGAGATGGACCATATAGTCTACTTCCTCACATTTTTCAATTTTTAATCTTCATCTGTGACCAAAGAGGAAAAAAAAAGAGAATCTTTTTACTTAACCCACTAGTTCTTCCCTGATTATTCTTTCAGTATAAGCCTCTTCTCTTTCTGAGCTATGATTAGGATCATCTGTTATGAACCTCTCTTTCCAGCTCAACTCAGATTCTTTCCATCCTTCCTGAAGTCTCAAGGGAACAAATGTGTTACTCTTACTCCCCCTCCTAAAAAACCCCATCAAAACAGTTCCTGCCCTCAAATCAAGGAGCATGCCATCTGTGACCAAAGTACTTGAGTGGAGACTCTCTATGTGTTACCTCCATTAATTTACCATCTCAACTTTCTTTTCAGCCTCCTGCAGGCAACTAGGATTTCACCCCTACCCTGCCCTATTTCCCATATCATGTCAATGGAACCACAATATCTAAATCTGTATTTTTTAAACCCAATTCTTCTCTCAGGTATGCTCTTTCTCAGACTTTTCTTCTATGTTTTATACTATTAATTTCTTCTTTTTGAAATACTTTTTTTGTTCTGAACTTAAACATGAAATATAGCATTTCTACATACAAAGAACAGAAAAAGAAGATTGTACTTGAAACTCAGTGTCTATTATGTGTAGAAGAAATACAAAGCCACTTTAACATACGTATGGTCAAGCAAAAAAAAAAAATCCTACATTGGTCATGTCTGAAAATGTATGTCCCATTCTGTAACTTGAGTCTGTTACTTGTTAGTCGGTGGGTCACATATCACATTAGTCCCCAGGAACCATTGGTTATTGCACTTAGTGGAGTCTTTCAAAGTTTTGTCTTTTAATGTTATCACTGTATAAATGGTTCTCCTGGTTCTGCTCATTTCCCTGTATACCAATTCATACATGTCTTACCAGTTTTCTCTGAAATTGCCCCTCTTGTTATTTCTTATGGTAATAATATTCCATTATATTAATATACCATAATTTATTTATCTTTTCCCTACTTGATATAGTCATCCGCATAGTTTCCAGATCTTTTCTGTAACAAAAATAATGACTGAAATTGTGTGTGTATGTGTGTGTGTGTGTGTGTGTGTGTGTGTGTGTGTGTGTGTATTGGCAGGGGGAATAGAAAAAATGAGAAAGAATATTGGAAAGACATAGAGAAGAATACAAGAAATTGTAGAGTTAGAATTAATTGGATTTGCAGTGCTTTGCTGCCTGGGGGACCCCACCTCTGCTGAAGATGGGGGAGAGGAGTTCATTAAATAGCTTCCATTTCTGTGAATTTATTTCAGCTGTCCACTAAGCCTGGAATTACAACACCTTTCTGTCTGTTAAAGTCTTATTTAACTCTTCTTCAAAGCCCAGTTCAAATTTCTTCTCCTCTGGGAAGTCTTTTCAAACTGCCCCTACATTCATTAATGATATTTGTCCATCACTGCTCCTCTCTTTTGGTTTGTAGTTATCACTTACTTTTCATTTATATGTGTCATTTGGCAATTCTGAACAAAGATATTGTCTTAAAGAATTGTCCTGGAGATTTAGTGGAGATTGTTGAAAAGTTACTTTGGTATTTTATGTATCTAAAATAGTGAACTGAACTTAGTTGCATTAATATTTGATATTAAGTTTATAAAATTCAATAAAAGGCAATAACAAAGATGTCTTTTTGGAATACTACTTAAAATTGTTGCATTTGAATGTTCATAAAAACTTTTGTTCTTTCCCCCTTGGTTTGTAGTTTTCATTCACTTTTCATTATTTATATGTACCATTTGGCGTTCTTTATAAAGATATTGTCTTAAAGAATTGTGATGGAGGTTTAGTGGGAACTACAGAAAAATTACTCTGATATTTTACACATTTAAAGTAGTTATTAAACTTAGTTGCATTAATGTTTGATGTTAGGTATTCAAAATTCAATAAAAAGCAATAACAAAGATGTCTTTTTGGTATGCTACTTAAAATGGTTGTTATTTGAATATTGATAAAATGTTTTGTTCCTTATACTTATTTTTAAGTTACATTTTATTTTTTCAGTGACTAAAAATAAATTTTTTCTCCCCACTCCTACCCTACCACCATTTGAAAAAAAAAAAAAAGAAAAACAAATATTTGCAAACTTGCATAGTCAAGCAGAGCGAATTTCTGTGTTGTCCATGTCCAAAAAATAGATGCCTCATATTGTGCCTAGAATTCATCACCTCTTGGAAATGTATAGCATATGTCATTCATCCTCTGGACTCATGCTTGGTCAATGCTTTGATTACAGTTCTTAAGTCTTTCAAAGTTGCCTACATTTTTAGTATTACTTTTATTGTGTAAATTATTCTTCTGGCTCTGGCTGCTTCACTCCATATAAGTTCATAAAAGGTTTTTACCAGGTATAACTTAAACTGTCCTTTTCATTTTTTCTTACTGCATAATAACATTCTATTACCTTGATATGCCATAATTTGTTCAGCTGTTGTTAGATTCTCTATTCTTCAGAGGTGAAATTTTGTATGGGTTATACCTTATAAATTTTATGGTTGTATTTTCTTAGCTGTTGGTACTTGAATTGTAAAAATCTGTTAAGTTTGTTTATGCTCATTTGTTAAGCATCTTTTATATGACCAGGGTGAGATTGGAGTGGGGAAACAACATACCATATCCACAGAGAAATAAATACAAAATATGTGTCAAGTATATAAAATACATACAAAGTAATTGCTCTGGGGGAAGACTATAATAATCACAGTAAGAGTAGGTAGTATTTATATAGTGCTTTACAATATCTCTATCCTCACAACCTTGTGGTTGCTGTAGGTATTGTTATTATCACTATTTTACAGAAGAGGAAAGTAAGGCACACAGGTTAAGTGACTGGCCCAGGGTCACACAGCTAGCAAGTGTCTGAGACCAGATTTTAACTTGGGTCTCCCTGATTCTCAGTTGAATTCTTGCTGTGCTGTGCCACATAATTGCTTGAGCTGTTCTCAGAAGTGGAATGGGATTGTGAGTCAGCTGGCATCTCTTAAACACCTACTATGTACCAGACTGTAACAGCAATCAATTTAACAGATATTTAGCCCTTAGTAACTTAGGGCTAAGTATGGAAGGTGTGAGCTCTGTATGGAAGGTGTGAACTCTGTCCCCTGTTGAGAGGGTGTGAACTCCCCTCTCTATAGGGGTTGGCTGAGACAGGAGGCCAGTGTGTATATAAGAAGAGTTCTAGAGACAGAGAAATAGAATTGGGTATCTTCCTCCTGGTGGCTTCCATTGGAGGAAGCAGGATTGTCCCAGCATCTGGGAGCTGGGCTGCTGGACTGAAGAAG
>CM053591.1:42298347-42316628 GCA_028646515.1 Pseudochirops corinnae | reverse complement strand
CTCCTTGAGGGAAGATACTACCTTTGGCTTTTGTTTTTGTTTTGTTTTGTATCCCTGACACACAGCATGCAGAAAGTATTTGGTAAATTTTGTTGACTGATTTATCTAGTTATAGAGCTACCAAGAGAAATAAACTTTCTCCACCATATAATTAGGCTCAGTAACAGTGGACTCTATTTTCTTTCAAGTAATAAGATCATAAATTTTAAAGTCTCTTCCAGCTTTTTCTTTTGATATGAATGTAATTTTTCATAAATTTACCCTCACTCACAGACACATAATAAATGAATAGGCAGCATTAATTTGACTCAAAATACTGAAAGCCCAATATTCCCAAGTGAAGAAAGTCATTTGTCTATTCATCTTGGAGTAGCAACAATCCCTTAAAGTGAAATTAATTCTGACTTCATTCATTTCTGCAGTGTACATGTGTTGGAGGAGTTCATGAAAAACTGCATTCTTATCCAAAGAGCAAACTAAGCTACTTTAAAAAAAAACTATCCTATCATTACCTGAAAGTAAAATTCACTCTGCTACCTCTCTAAAAAAAAATTGTCCTTTAAAAAAAAATTACAAAATATTCTTTTTTTCCCCTCACTTATGCCCAAGAGGAATGAAGGATTCTGTGCCAGTAAGGAAATCTGACCAAGATAAACAAGTTGAAGTTAAAATACTAGAACCAGCCAAACTCCTAGTGAGGCACTCTGGAAAAGAATACACTGGATATTCTGGGAAGCGAGGACAGCAGAAAAACTTCTGGAGGGAAACTGAAGGTGCTTTCTTTAAATTACTGTTGGATATGGAATTAGTGCTGTCAGGAATGAAGAGGCAAGAAAAAGCAGATGCAACAATAAAATATATCAGTTTGCTCATTCTTTGATTCGGTAGTCAGTTCTCTAAGAAGCTTGCTGTTGCTCAGTAGTGTCCAGCTCTTTGTGACGCCTTTTTGGGGTTTTCTTGGCCAAGATACCAGAGTGGTTTGCCATTTCCCTCTCCAGCTCATTCTACAGATAAGGAACTGAGGCAAACAGGGTTAAATGACTTGCCCAAGATCACACAGCTAGTAAGTGTCTGAGTCCAGGTTTGAAATCAGGAAAATGAGTCTTCCTAACTTCAGGATCCTCATTCTATCCACTGTGCAATCTAGCTGCCCATCTCTGAAAAGTACAATTTCTCTTCTCAAAGTTTTGGATAAAAATTTCATTACTATTGTTTTAAAATTCTCAAATGAGAAACATATGAGAGGCAAATATTATCACTAACTCTTCTTATTAGCAGGTTAGCTCATTCAAAAAAATGGCACCAGAAACCTGGATATCAGAACACAAAATCATTTAACTACATTAATTCTCTCAGGCTGAGTAACTCAGGAGATGAAAAGCTTATTTGCCATGTGCAAAGGACTGAAAGGGTGGAATCACAACCAATGTTTCCTCTTCCTCCTTTGTGGTTATGCAACACAGAATATGTGCAACCAACAAAAATGTAATGTTAATGGAGCGTGGGTGAGAAGCCGAGTCCAAATCAAACACTGGTTCTCAAGGTGTCTTGGCCTCCAAATCAGTTAACAGATGAAAAGGTTCCTCAAGTTTTGAATGCGCTAGACTGTCCAATCTAGGTGCTAAACTGTCCAGTTGTTGAGCTCTTTGCACATGCCATCTATTAGCCAACGGAAAAGTATGTGCATAAATCACAGAGAACTGGAATGTACAAACAAACTCTTTATACTGGCAAGATAGTAAGAATGGGAGAGAAAGATAGGCAGTTACTGATGAATGATCAAGGAAAAACTTTAGTCCCACTACTAGATAAGTTTCCATTATTAATCGATAGTATTCCCAGATGCTTTCGTATTTTATTTTTCCTATACTTTCTGCTTCAGTATCCTGAGTTCTAAATGTATTCTCCTTCCTTATTTGAGTAAGCATGGAGCTATAGATGCATTCACTACCTGTTCCCTTCCTTAAAGATTTACTTCTGTATATCAGTGATAGTTTATTTACTTGGTTAGTCAAAGAGCAAATTATTCTTTACATTATGTTTTGAAGGCTATAAAGAATACTCTGGATTATATCACTTTTTTGGTCTAGATTAAAGCAGAATTAATATGATTGAAATGATAAAAAAAAGACACTGATTTGTTCAGCAAAGTTACACTACTTTGTCCAGCTATAGTGTAACTTGAACAACATACCTTATTCAAAGCCAAAGCTAATGGGCTATTGAAACACGCAGACACACAGATACACACACATTTTATCAACTATAAAGTTTAGTTTAAAAAGGGCAGTATGGTACAATGGGAAATAACACTGGCTCTGGAGCCCAAAGACTCAGGTTAAAATTTTACGTCTACTTAATATCTATGTATAACAGGTGGACTAGATGACTTCTATGGTACCAACCAGCTCTATTCCTAAAATTGTATAAAGTAGAAAAAGGATTAAGACAGCAGTAGTCAGAATATGGGGTTTTGGTTATAGCTTCTGCTTCTAATTTCTTGACCTTTCTGGGCCCCCTTCATTTGTAGAGTAAAGCTAATAAGGAGATAGCAGAAGGTAACTAGATAAAAGGAAATAAGCAAGAGACTTTTCTATTCAGCATTTAAATATTTTGAGACTAGACTACCCTCAAGTCACATGAAATTGCATGTATTTGAGAAAAGTAAACTTGGGGGGGAGGGGATTTGCTTATTATTACCAAAAAAGACCTGTTATTTCACCTACTGCAAAACCGAAATGTGCTAAATATTTATTTCTTGTCTTACCAAAAGCATGACACAGCAGAATTACAGCATTCGTAGGGCCACTTTGCAAAGGTGAATTTTCTGAAGGGCTCAGGTGAAGATAGAGAGGTAACAAAGTGACTATTGATGAGTATGGTTTGTTTGTTTTTCAACACGGTCAACATGGGAATTTGCTCTCCCCAATTAAACATGTTTGTAAAAGGTTTTATTTTGTCGTTTGTTTTTATGCTTTCTCAATGGGGTAAGGGTAGAAGGGAAGAATTTGGACCTGAAGATAAAATAAAACTGAATCTTCTTTAAAAGCTCAGATGAGAAGCAGTGGTTATACTGATGGAAAAGGAAAACTGAACTCACTCTTACAAAAGTTAACATTAGTGACTTCAGGTCAGCATGGGTTCACTTGGTCAACCACTACAACCATTCACTAGGATAATGAGTTAATGCTTTTGTAAATAGTCACAATTTACTCTTGACTTCTGAGTAGGAAAAATTTCAGGATTTCTTGTTTTAAATAAAGGGGAAGACTAGATAAACAGTTTTCAAACACAGAAAAACAAAGGTGGTAGGATCTTACATGTTTTGTTTTTTGTTGTTGTTGTTTTTTCCATTCCAAAGAGCTAAGCAAAAATCAAAAGACCGTGGTCCAGGTAGGACTGGGAAACAAAGAACATTTTTTTAAAATAAAGTTACCTGAAAGTATCTAACAAAAAGTATCCACAAAATAAAGGAATATCTGTATCTGTCTATGGTTAGGTAGATTTACACGCACACACACACACACACACACACACACTCTCACATACACATAGATACATACACACGTGTACATTCTCATATACATATATATATATATGTACATATACACACAGAGACATATGCATTAAAAACTCTTCCACTCACTCTTGCAGTGTCTCCACTCCTTTTTCTTTATGCTGCAATTCTTGTTTCATCTGTGTCAGCTCTCGTTTTAGTCTGGAAAGCTAAAAGCAAAATACCTTTTTGGGGAGGGTTCACACAAGCAAGCTAAAGATGAACATTTCTGCTGTCTGAATTCATTTCTTTCAAAAGACAATCAATTATGTACTGGTTAAGAATGTAAATGTCTTATCAAAAGTGAAAACTGAAATGTTCCAAGTTATTGATGAAATGACAACCTCACTGATTGAATGACAACAGGCACCAGTGGAGTAATGATGCTTTTATCTCTCAAATGATACAATTTCAAAGGGATGTATCCACCATAGAAACTTAATTCCTGCTAATTCTGAAAAGATGAACAAGGTTTTAAAAAATGGCATTCCCCCTTCCAGTAAAGAGGGTGAATAAAAACTAACATCCATGTTCTATGAGAATTTAACACCTCAAGTTTTTTTTTAATTAGGTAATCTTGTCCTACTACTTAAGGAAACTGAAGACAAAACCTTACAATTCATTAACTGTCTAAAGTTAAAAGACTGAAAGGAGAACTATTTCCCTAATCATTGTTCCCCATGGCTATTAGGTTATCTTTTATATGAATATAATCTGAATTTTTTAAAATAGCACTCAAAAGTTAGTCAAAATGAATATGTTATTCAAACTTATTGAAACAAAAGCTTACATATGGCCTATAAACCATCATTTAATGGAAAACTTTTTAAGTGTCAATAGATAGTTGAATGGAAAACTTGTATTGCAGGGAAACACATACATGACAGTTTTACTCATGAAAATATGAACGTTTTACTTACTCTATCACGACGGCTTGCAATCTCTGCTTTAATCTGATATGGGTCATATTTTGTGTTTGTTGAATATCCGGAGAATGCTAAAAAGAAAGAAAACATTTTTGGTTTACAATCAAAAGCTTGCGTTCCATATCGACTCAATCCTCAGATCAGTTACTCTATACAAAAAGCAAGAAATTTGACATAATTCTAGTGCTCATTGAAAACAGACTTGTAAAATTAAAGTTAAAAGCCTAACTTGGCTATTTATATCCATCAATGTTAAGAATTTTTAAAAAATTGTTCTTAATAAAAGTGTAACATAGTAATGAATAGTAATGAATAGTAATAGTAATGAAAACAATATCCAATCAGTTCTTTTATATGAAAAATATTTTAGTTGCAATGCTGTTAGAAAAGCAACTATGGAAAAAGAAAGCAAACATTCAACAACTGACACTTCATTTTCTTGGTAATTGCTTCTTTGTTTGTAAATTTTCTAATCTAAATCATAATAAAAATCTATGAATATAGATAGGTAACTTCTTTATTTTATCGAAACCATTTTAATGAGGAAACAATGGTCTGATATATTCAAGAATCAGCAGCACCATCTAATGAATTTTAAATTTAATTTATTTTAAGCTTTTAAGTTTAACTTTTATACACAGCTTCTCAACCTTACACTGTCTGTGAAAATTGAGATATATTAATACATGAAAAACACTGCCAACTTAAAACTTTCAACTTCTTTGGCAGAAATTTTCAGGCACCTCAGCTGTTTCTCCACCTTCTTAAACAAAAAATCATGAACATGTTGAAACTTTTCTATCTCTTCCTATATTGTCCTAAAGCACAATGATCAGATCTTAACCTGGCTCCATCACATATTACCTTTCATCAGGGATAGTTAGATCCATTCATATCCCCTCTTTCAGAACATTAAGTAATTAAGGACAGACAGAGAATGTCCTGTTTCATTCATGTAAATCTTCACTGCCTAGTGCAATGCCTCCCTCGCACAAAGTGTTCAGTAAATGTCTGCTGAATAGTGAATGTACAGCAGGAAGGCTTATGTTGATACAAAGTGGGGGGAAAAAAGCAAGAGAGCGATGGGAGGAAAAAAGAAAATGAGTATCACTGAAACATTTAGAAATACACAAAAGAGGGATGAAGGAACTTTGGAAGGGATCACAGTAAATAAAAGCAGTATTGGTACCATCCTATAAAATTTAATATATTTTTTAAAGTGTACATAAAAAAAGTTCTCGTGATTCTTTTCCTTTTTTTTGTACACTGAAATGTTCATGTTTACTAATTTTTAAGTTGACAATAAAAAAGAAAAAAATTAAAAAGCAGAACCAAGAGAATAATACACAAAATAACTACAATGACAGAACAGAAAACAATGCCAAAGGGCATTTAACCCAGGTTAATTGCAATGAGGAATCTTATTTCACAGAAGATGTGATGCCAACACCTTTTTTTCCTCTCAGGAGAGAGGTGGGAGCCAACAGGTACAGGATGTTGCTTACAATGGAAGATAAGGTTGCTTTTTCAGTACATTTTGCTTAACTTTTTATTTTCTACAAAGGAGAGGAAGTACAGTAGGAAATAACAGTGATATTTAAAAACAAAAGTATCGGTAAGAAATCACAAACAAATAGTGAATGTGCTGTAATATAGTGAGGTCCTTAGGTTCTATTCAGGTATGTAAGGATTATGTACCATTGTCAGTGAGCCAGATGTTCCAGCTGCCTCTTCTATACAGTCATCTTGTCTGCTACTCCCCACCTCTGTTTCAGTTGCTAAATCACAGCTTCTAGTCTCCACCTCTATTCCACTGTCCCTCACTCACTTCCCTTTTCTGTCTGCTTTTTTCTTGTTTCCTTTTCCTACTAATTCTTTGGGGAATTCTGGCCTTATCAGCTTTTCCTGTGAGTAGCTTGGCATTTACATCTTTTGGAAATCAATGACAATCATTCCAATGGGCAAACCAACCATCACATTGTCTTCCATACAATCAGAGATCTTATCAGCGATGTTCTTTATTATAATTGTTACTGTACATTATACAACTAATATTTATTTACCATCTTTCAAGTTTACAAAGCATTTTATGTACATTATCTCATTTGATTCTCCTAACAACCCTGTAACATGAGTCCTACAGATTTTATTATCCCCTTTTTATAGAAAATTAAGGTTTACTGAGGTTGTCATACATCTAGTAAGTATCATATATAGCATTCAAATATAGAACTCTCCTGACTCTAAACTCAGCCTTGTTTCTACCATCCCAAATCTCTACTAACAGAGAGAGACTTTCTTTCACTTCCATTTCTTTTTTTCTTTGTCTTTCCTTCTTTTTTTTTTTTTTTTTTAATTTATTTTAACTTCCATTTCTAGGTGGAAAACTGTTCTTGGAATGGAGCTGCTTGGTCTTCAGTAACTGAGGCTTTGCTATACATGGGTTATTTTTAAATGGCTTCATTTTTGTCTATGGAGGAAATAATGCACACAGCCATAGAACAAGGAATTAAGTAGCAATGCATTGGTTAAACTGCCTGAAGTGAAAGGCTAAGTCAAAATTATGTAATATTAAATTAAAATTTAAAAAATGCAAAATTAATAAAAAATTACTCTTTACTATGTAATTTTTTTTCATTGATCATATGAGCAATTTAGCAAAATAACACCCTCCAGCTCAGCTTGCCAGCATAGTGCAGGAGTAAAAAAACTAGCCTGGGAGTCAGAGGGACTGGGTTCCAGGCTCAACTCTACCATTAACTTAGATGTGTCATCTTGGGCAAATAACTTAATTTCTCTGAGGCTAAGTTACCTCATGTGCAAATTTGAACTGTGACACTAGCTTTGTGATCCTGGGCAAGTCACTGAATTCCAAATGCCACCAAAAAAAAAAAAAGAAGGGGTTATAAAAGATATCATAACAATCCTTGCAGTTCTGAAATTCTATAATTATCTATCAGTGGCTAAATAAATGCTAACTTTCATTTTAAATTTTCTTAGAGAAACATAATCTCCCAAAAACTCAAATGCTCTCAAAATAGTATTGCACAGCTCCAGATTTGAGACCCTTCATTTCCTGTCTTACTTGAACCTTTAGTCCTATCTAGGAATATCTGTAAAAATTTACTATGTTGAGATATGACTGTGTGTGTATATGTATGAAATCACAATA
Organism: Pseudochirops corinnae; assembly: GCA_028646515.1. NCBI lineage: Eukaryota > Metazoa > Chordata > Mammalia > Diprotodontia > Pseudocheiridae > Pseudochirops > Pseudochirops corinnae. Next base: position 42,308,974 of record CM053591.1, on the reverse strand, counting down.
AATGATATCCTCTATAAAGCTATTTTAGTAGTCTGAAAAATTCAATATTAAGTTACAGCCCTGAAAGTTTTCAGGTACAAGAATGAACAGCCAATAAATATCTTAATGACCAAAATAATATGAAAATCATCAAAACTATAACTAATATTTTTTTTTTCTTTCTGGTACCACAGGCCAGTGGTAGTGGTTGGAAAAGAAGGTACACCTGGATGCAGCTGCCTGACAGGGAAGCGGGGAGAGAAGCAGTAAAGGGAAGCCGTACCCTGGAACACTATGAAGTTTCTAAGATGCTGAAAGAAGACAGAGTATTCCCAGGATTGACTTTCTGAATTTCTATCCCTAAGTTAAAGCCCAAAGGCCCCACCTCAGTTATAGTTCTGCATTTCATTCCAGCACATACTGAACATCCATTTACAAACAAAAATTTGTAGTTAATATTTTGGGTCATTTACATTAAAAGTAGGTAGAAACACTTGGGAAAAGTTATTCATTGCAATGCATAAGGCATATTGCACCATTCTCTGAAAAAAACTGGAACAACTTTCTCCCCCTCCCAGTCAATGAATTACCCCCATTAAATTTCTATAGAAAATATCAGCATAATGATCCAATTTGGAAAGGTTCGATCTCCTGCTTCTGAAAGGTGTTAGCCAAGTAAACCTAACCAAGTCTCTTAACTAATACTGTTAGTATTAGTACTTTCAGTGTCCTAGGCAACTCACTAATACTATAACTTAAGGACAAGTAGCTGATCTGCTTCAGTGTAGGGTGTTTTCACATTAAGAGTGCCCTCCACCCAAAAAATCAAAGATTTGGACTCAAAATAAGAGTGAGGGGAAGAAGGGAGAGGGAAACAACATATTCTAGGTTTTGCCTCTAGTGGTGAAAAATCCATAAAAAATAATCCAAATAAAACAGGTAAGTTATATGAACTCTGACACAAGATTCCTAAATAAAGCTCAGTTTTTCTTTCTTTCCTTCCTTCTTTTCTTCACTCTTTCCTTCCTTTATTCTTCCTCCTTTCTAAGAAATAAATACCCTTAATTTGCTGTCAAAGCCTAATAGACCATTTCATAGATTCTAAATAAGAATGTTCCAAGTCCAACATTCTTCAACACCAGACATATATGTATATGTATATGTATATGTATGTGTATGTGTATATGTATATGTATATGTATATGTATATGTATATGTATATATAAATCATAGAGAGAAGTCTGGCATTTGCTTTATTCTGGAAGATTTTGGATTTTATGAGAGATCAAAAGTGATTCATGTCTCAAAAAATAAAAAAGTATTTTGTATTTTGCTCACTGTGGGAAACTGGTGGTAATACTAGAGAGATGATACACCTGCAGAGAACATTAACCTTTTTTCCCTAAGAATGATCTCTTCCAGAGATTACCATTTATCAGTGGTTGTGTAGCTGCAGGGATGGCTGATTAAGGGAGGTTGCTTAAGTGAACTAGAGAGCAACCTAGTAGAAAGGCTAGCAAGAACAGACAGGTCTCAAACTAATACTAATTATCAAGCCAATGAGAAGATTCCCGCAAAGAAGCACCTGTAAAACAATCAAGAACAGTACTGACAGGGAGGGGGAACAAAAGAGGAACTATTAGCAAAAGCACAGTAGTTTAAAGCCCTCAAGATCCAATAACCCCATTGATGGGTCAGTTCCCCATGCTTGGTGGGCACATCTCCCAGTTAGGAGATTTTTCTTTAAGATTAGTGCAAGTAATTATCTCCCTATAAGCAAATAAGCCTTACCAGTCCTTGGAATTGACACTTGCCAGATAATTAGCTTCAAAAATGCAGTGATACAACCTTTCAACAGGATCTGTGTTCTCCAGCCTGTCCCAACACGTCCAAGTCAATCAGAACAAAAGGATGGATAGATTGTCAGTGGCTTTTATCTGAGGTCATACGGAAGCAAGGAAACTCTTTAATGGAGAACCTGTGGAAGAGTCTTTATGGGATGGGCAGGTAGCCTCAGAAAGAATGTTGGCAGGATGGGTGACTGAAGGTGAAGAGCTTCACCACCACCTCATACGGGAATTTAGGGTGTGTCTAAAGCACCACTTTCTCACTGAAGCGATAAGGACGATTCTTTCCCAGATACTAGACAGCTGACCAGCTTGGGTATATCCCTTGGGATCTGGCTGACATAGAATCACAGAAACTTGGATATGGAAGGCATTTTTAAAGTCATCTAAAAAAAAAGCACCCACTTTTTTATTTTATATATATTCACTGATTTATATATTGTCTCTCCAGACAGAACATAAGCTTTTTTAGGGAGAAAATTGTTGCACTTTTGGGGATTATTTTTGTATCCCCCTAGCACAAAACCTAGTGCATAGTATATGCTTAACATATGTCTTTTGGTTGGCTAATTAATCTACTCCAACCTCCCTTCCAGTGCAAGAATCCCTTCTAGAGCCCACCTGACAGGTGGTCACACAGCCTCTGCTCTAATGCCTTGAGTAATGAAAGGTTCTTAAGACAGTATAGAAAAGATAATCTAGGAAGACAGAAAGTTATTGTGAGAGTGTGGAGAAAAATCAGTATCAAGAGAGATGCAAGCAGAGAGTGTATTTCAAAAGATGAGAAGAAATTCTGTACCAATATAGCTCTGTCACAGTTATGAGACTGCCCTTGCTTCCCTTCCCCCAGAAGTCCTTTTCCATGTTCCATGGAACACTAAGGAAGATTCAGATTGCAGCATCTGAAAGGACTATGGACACATGTGCTTGCCCAATTCTTCCCTCTCCCACTGTGAGATCCTAGCTGGTAATTTAAACAAATCTAGCTCAACAGTAATTCTTATTTATCAATATTGCCCCAGGGACAAATGTTCCAATTACCTAAGCCAATAAAGACTGGGCTTCTTGATTCAAGTAGAACTTAAATCTAACTTTATGCTGCCAAGAACCAAGCCACCATGTCACCTACATTCTTGACCTTCCTTTTCCTGTCCCTGGGACTCTGTCACTGGCCTCTGATTGGCAAACTTTCACCATTTATTGTCCCAAACCAGGCCACCATTCCTTTTTCTAGACATTTCCAAACCATACTGCTGCTTCTCACGTTCCTCTGCCTTCTCCCTTTCCAACTAGTTCTCTTTTAAGTGAGGTCTTCCCTTAACAGAATAGATGCTCCCTGAGGGCAGGGACTGTCTGGCTTGCAGGTATTTGTTTCCATGATGCTTAGCATAATACTTGGTACACAGAAAGTGCTTAATAATTGCATTTTCATGTATTCACTTACTCTAACTCCTCCACAATTCTAGCTGCTCATGTGTAGATGGCCAGCTGTCACCATTATAACCTTATCATTTAGGGATTAAGAGGCACAAAAAATACCTTAGGGAACACAATGTCCATCTTAGCTCCAAGCCACCAGCCTATAGAAAAAGCATATTGATATCATGATCACTTTTTAACTCCCTCTTTCATTTAGAAGCACACCAATTAGGAGAGAGTAATCTAGAAGTTATGAGACTTCTATCAGTAAGTGGAACTGGCCTCAGTCAGCGGGACCTGAGTTCAAGTCACACTTCAGAAATATACTGGTCTATGACTTACTCTCTCTGTGCCCCTAGGCAACTCTCTTAAGACTATAAATTGCAGAGTACTTACAACACTGAATTACATGTACTGTAAATGTGTGTGTATACACACACACACACACACACACACACACATACATACATACATTTATACAAACAAGTCAAGATCTTGTTTTATCTGTAATTATTCACCAGGTCAAGGTACCTTACTTCTTCAGTTTCCTGGCTGTGAAACAATTTCTAGGATGCCTAAGGACCCTAATTTGGCCTTCCATTACTTTGCACAGGCTATAGTCTCCCATGCCTAGAAGGCTTTTCTTCCTTGCCTCAGTCTTTCAGAAACAAAAACTCTCTTCGATGTTTAGTTCAAATGCTGTGTTCTAAACAAGAGATTTCCTGATGTCTCCAGTGGATAGCATGCTTTCAACAACCCCCTAAATTACTTTTATTTACTTTAATTTTTTAAAATTTATTCATTTGTCTACAAGTTGTCCCTCCCATACCAGCAGAATATAAGCTTCCTGAGGGAAGGTGGTTTTTTCCCTTTTTTTGTTGTATCTCCAGTGCCTAGAATAGTGCACAACTCAGACACTGGATAAACACTGTACTGATTCGTATTACTACAAACACATTAATAGCACTAAGGTCTGGCATTCACAGCTTAAGGATGTACATCTGTTATATCTCAAAGGATCATGCCAGCAGGTCTACTATTCTGGATCTTGTCATACAGTAGGAAACCCCAATTTAGCCACATCTAGTACAGTTCTCATAGCGAAGGTTAAATAGCTCAATCTAAACTCCAGTGACAGACAGCAACTTGCTAAGACCTTGGACTAGTTCCTAGATTCCTTTCACAGTATCAATAAGGAAACAGTTCAGGGAAAAAGGCACATGTGTACTTGTACTCCTGCCAATTAGCCCTTTAGGACAACAAGACCAAACAGTACAACACAATACCACACACACACACACACACACACACACACACACACACACACACACACACACACACACACACAATCCAGTTCAAAAGGCAACACATAAAAATAGGGGCTCCTCTCCTAAAAAATCCAGATACTTTAGGTATCTGGGATATAACCCAACAATAGTGTTGGCAGGGTATTCCATGGAAACACCAGAGTTGGTCTGCTTCCTGTATCAGAAACCACCTGTCATTTCAGAAGTACCAGCCTGAACTTTTCTCTGAATAAACAGATTTTTCTGAAGCTCAGAAAGGAATGCACCTAGAAAGAAAACCTAGTGGAGCATAAATTAGTTCATCTTTCCCTGGACCCACGAACCAACTTTATGGCCCCTGTCCCTTCCACCTTTCACTGTGGTTATTATGTTCCTTTACCCATAGAATAGGAGCCTAAATGAATTACTACTGCTTAATTTTCATCATATCTCCCTCAAAAGTCTCTAATGGTTTTGTCATCATTGTCATCATCATCAGCCCCAGCCTCCACCCATTTCAACCCCCCACACCACCAATACTGGGACTAGTTGTAGACATTCAGAATGTTCTACACCGCTTACTAAATTTAACGTTCTACCTTGTATTAAAAATTGGGCTCATTTGTAAAATGTGGATGACAATATCTTTAGTAGCTATGTCACAGGGCTGTTCTGAGGATCAGATGTGATAATATTTGAAAAACACTTTGTGAACCTTAAAGTTTTAAATAAAGATCAGAAGTGAAAAGGCAACACGGTTTAATATCTTCAGAATCAGGAAATCTAGTTTTGAAGACTACCTCAGACATTGAATAGTTAGTTGTGTGATCATGGGCAAAGGATTAAAACTTCTCTCAGTCTCAGTTTCTACAGCCTTACTGTCTATAAAGCAACCCTCCAATCTGTCACCTCCTCTCATACCACAACCACTCTCATTCAGCCTTTATCATCTCTCCCTCTAACCATCAAAATAGCCTCTTAATCGTTCCTGTATACCAGGAATGATAGCTTAGTGTGGTTGAACTAAATCAATGTAGGGGTTTATGGTGATGGTGACCAAGTCTTTGGATGTTGGCTCTCCAGGCAAGGTACTTTGAGACCTAATAGGTGTTGTCCTATTTTCATTCTCTCCCCTCTATTAAATATCATCCACAGAGTTGCCAAATTGATATTTCTAAAGGGAAAGTCAGTCATCTGCTCAAAAAGCATCAGTGGGTTCTCACGGCCTTCAGAATAAAATACAAATTCCTCTGGTTGATATTCAAGGCTCTTAGCAAGCTGGATGCAATTTTAAGGACAATTACGCATTATACAGACTAGACATCATTACTGAACATGCTCTTTCTTGTCACTTCTACCTAGTGGAATCCCTGGTTTCCTTCCTTTCTTGATTCCCTAGCAGTTGGTACCCCACCTCTAAATCACTGTATATTTACTTTGTTTATATACTGATTTACTTATCTTTGAACAAGTTGACTCCTCCTAGTAGAATGTAAGCTTCTTAAGAATAAGGACTAACTGGGGCAGCTAGGTGGTACAGTGAATAGAGTACCAGCCTTGGAGTCAGGAGGACCTGTGTTCAAATTTGACCTCAGATACTTAATATTTACTAGCTGTGTGACCTTGGGTAAGTCATTTAACCCCCATTCCCCTGCATTCCCCTTTAAAAAAAAAAGATTAAAAAAAAGAATAAGGACTAACTTGTATTTGAAGTTCCAATGCATGGCACATATTAAACAATTATTAAATGTTTGCTGAATGATTAATTAAAATAAGGATAATAATACTCCTCTAAATACTACTTAAAAATACTAACCTCAGGGATGTTGTGAGGGAAGCAATTTTTGAACCTTAAAGCACTACAGAGATTTGCATTGATATTACTATTATAATTTCCTTTAGGGCAAGGGCTATACCTAAATAATCTTTATATCTCCAAGGACCTACCTAGTACATTCAATATAGTATGCATTCAATAGAGGTTTGTTCAATCAATCAATCAATATAGAACCCTCCTGTATTCTTCAGTAATTCCTTAACTTAGCTGTTTTTTGTTCAATTTAATTATTCAATTCAATTAGCACTTATGGAGCACCTTCTATATGAAAGAAAGACATGGTCATTTTCTTTACAAGTCTTTCCATTTGCTGCTACAAAAGCATTTTTGGCAAAGTGACCTTGGTAGCATTTGAAAGGACCTGATCAAACTGGACTTTGTCATGCATAATGAAATAGTCATCAGCATCAGTATTCACTGACTCCTAGTAGCAGACTCTCTCAAGCTTTCAGCAGTATTTCAACTATAAGATCTTGGATGCACAGAAAAGAACAAAATCTAGACTAAGTGCAAGTTTGAAACAGTGGCCCCTTCGTCTTCCAAGTTCAATGAAGACAAAACAATCAGTTTCCTAAGACTTATACTGAGATGCCACAGCCAATTTAGCTGATCCAAGATGGTGCCTATTATTAATGTGTCTATGAAGAGTAGGAAGATACATGATCTACTTCAGGGGAACAAACGATAATGTTCTAATCATCATCTATTCTCCCAAGGAAGAATAATGCTTCAGGAAATAGGTTGTGGACATCTAATTCCCTTCACACTGGAAAAAGAGAGCCATGGACTTCACCATAGAATGAATGGCAAACTCAGCCAAAGAAACAGCAACATAGTAGCCCAAATGAAAGGAATAATAGATATTGTAGGATAAAACTAGGTTAAGCTCCCTAAAATTTAAGGTTGTGATAACAGCCAAAGAAGCAATGTGGCACAATGGCTCTGGATTGCCAAACTTGGATGCATGCAGATCTGGGTCTATACTTCATGCCTGACATTTACTAGCCTCATGACTCTGGGTAAGTCACCAAGTTTCTGTGTGATTCCCAGGCAATTCCTTAAGGTTCCTCTATTGCATCATAGATGGGTTGCAATCTGCCATACTGGGAATTCTCCTAATGCCAAAATTACAGATTTGGATATAACAGTGTTTTACCTGGCAAACTGGTAGCTAGCATGATGGACGTGTTACTCTGTGCCTCTGTTTTCCTGTTTTAGTCGAATAAAACATCCCATTTATGAGCTTTACAGATAACCGGCACAGTGGACAGAACACTAGACCTGGAATCAAGAAGACTTCAAATCCTACCTTAGACACTTATTATCTGTGTGACTTCTCTGGGCAAGTCACTTAAAGCACCCAACTCCCAAGGGTATTGTGAAGATAAAATGAGATATTATTTTTAAATTTCTATACAAAACATAAAGTGCTATATAAATGCTATTATTATTACACGGGCTTATTAGTCATCAGGACAATCCCAATCCTGTTACCTTTGGTAGCATGAAATATTCAGTAGTCTTCCAAAGTTGTATATGGTAAAATGACTACTTATTCTATTGGAGGATTATTTTACTGAGAATGGCTTGACGTTCTGTGGATTTCACTGACCAAGTCCAAAATGTCTTAGTGAATGCAAAAGCTTTGGCTTTGAGGGTTTTGCATTTAGTAGATGGGAAGAAATATGACAATCCCAGATAATTAGGCAGAAGAACCAAAGCACTTGCATTTGATACATTTTGTTAAAATGAGGCCTTGTTTTTTTTCAGCTTCATCTGCCATTCTATGTGAAGAATGATAAATCAGTTTTTACCTGTTTTATTAATAAAACCTGATTTGGATATCTTGAGTTGATGGTTTTGTGATTTAGATGGGCAAACTGTCTTTATAACAGATAAGTTATTTATAAAAATTTTAAAAAGTTATATTCTAAAAAAAATGTCTTAGTTTCTGAAAAGGGCATAATCAGATTTCGGGTCACCATTACTTGACTATCTGAAAGCTTGCTAAATAAACAATTGGGCAGACTACTCTTAAGGTCTCTGAATAAATCAGAGCACTTTGTTTAAAAATTTCTGGGTATATTATTTCTTTGTCAGAGACAGAAAAAGATCCCCACATACTGAAGTGGCCAGGAACTAGTTAAGTAGAAACTTCATGGACTTAAGATAGGAGTCAAGAAACTGGCCTAGAATAATTTGCCTAGTTTTCATTTGCTTGCTCGGTCATCATGCCCTGTGCCCCTCCGCTTACCCTACAAACCCACCCTGGTCTTAGCAACAGCTTGCTTGCACTGGTATAGTAACCTGCTTAGTAACCAATTGTGTTAGTTAGATACATAAACCTAAAAAAACTGTATAAAAGGTTCTTCACCCCTGAACTAGATGCTGCTCCCTCTTTGAATTGGCATGGAATAGCCCCAGCTGGTTAAAAAAAAAAAGCTCCTTAAAACTTTTTATTCAGACTCTGTGGTCACTTTGTTAAGACTCATCATTTCAGTATTTGGGGTGATTGTACTCTTTTACAGATGACTCTTAGAATCAATGTGGCATGGTGCATATAAAGTACTGAACATGGAGGTAGAGAAGACACACATTCAAAATCCTACTTCTGATACTAGCCATGTGTCCACTGGCAAATCACTGAGTTTCAATTTTCTCATCTGTATAGTACCTACCTCAAAGGGTTAAACTGCTTTGCAAACTCTAATGGACTATACAAATTCCATTTGTTGTTATTACTGCCATATTCTCCAAAGAACAATCTAACTCTATCTGAAGCGTTGAAGAAAGATGCTTTATAAAGGGTATCCCTAAAGTCTGGACACATAGGAAATCTCATTAACTATGCATATTTTCAAGAAATGAAATGAAGGAAATTTTCAACAATATTTTATTTAATTAGTATAAATTTTAGTCGTTACAATTTCATATGGAATAAAAGTTTTTATTAGCTATTGGGGACTATTTTCTATATTAATGAGATTTATGTTGTTTAATTAATTAATGAGACCTCCTATGTGTCTCCTATGTCTTCCTATGAAATCTCATTTATGCTAATTAAATAAAATGTTGTTGAAATTTTCATTCATTTCATTTCCTGAAAATATGCATAGTTAGGGGGCAGAGGAAAATCCTGTGGTTTCCCCCATAACCACTTGAAATACCAAGAAAATATGACTCTGAACAAATTTTAGAGCTCCAGAATCCAGAAAGTGACAGAGAAACAAAGCTCCAGCTGAAGGCAGCCTGGCAGGAGGACAGGAAGGATTCATCGCGGAACCCGCAGTTTTAGCACAGGGCGGCCCGCATCAGCTGCGGCTGAAGCATTTGGGAGAGTGGATTACCAGCAGCTGTGGCAGTTTCCAGAATTATCAACCCATAAATGCTGAAGTAAAAGGTCAGTGGAACTCAACTGGGTTGGGAGGAATGGAGGAGTGGGTCCAGCCCTCTGCCCCTAGAGCCAGAAGGGGGGGAAGCGGCCACCCTGCAGCCACTTCCACATGGCTGCTTCAGAGCTCCTGGCCTACTGATTGCAGGGGGGCCAAGTTACCATTCAGAGGCTAAGTGCTCTTGTCTTAACTGCCTGCATCGCGATCGCAGTCTTGGGTGGCGGTCCTGAGGTGTGTGACCACTGAGCCAAACCTGGTGGGGGCCGAAGAGATGGCAGCCTCCTAATAGCTCTGGCAGCTATGAAAACCCCAGCAATTTGGGACAAAGCTCTCCCCTCTGGAAGCAGAGTTCTACTGTGGCAAAGAGCAAGTAATTGAGTGGCAACATGAGCAAGCAAAGGAAGCAAAGCAAGCACAGCCATACAACTTTAGATTCCTTTTTTGGGGACAAAAAGGATCAAAGCATGGAAGAGGAGGAAGACAACACAGTCAGAACTCCTGCACCAAAAGCTTCCAAGAAAAATATGAACTGCTTACAGGCCACAGAGGAGCTTAAGAAGGATTTTGTAAACCAAACAAGAGAAGTGGAGGAAAAATTGGGAAGAGAAATGAGAAAGATGCAAGAAAATCATGAAGAGAGAGTAAGCAATCTGACTGAAGAAAATAACACCTTAAAAAATAGACTAACTCAAATGGCAAAAGAGGCCCAAAAAGCCAATGAGGAGAAGAATGCCTTAAAAAGTTGAATTTTCCAGATGGAAAAAAGAATCTCAAAAGCTCACTGAAGAGAATAATTCCTTCAGAATTAGAGTGGAGCAAATGGAAGCAAATGACTTTATGAGAAATCAAGATACTATCAAACAGATC